>OU898281.1:33522376-34072376 GCA_918026665.1 Diabrotica balteata | reverse complement strand
TTGTTTTTTTCTGTTTTTAAAATTCTGATGTTTTCAAAATCAAATTTATGCTTCTTCCCGCTTTCATGTTTTGTGAGCGCAGTGACGTTGTTCTTGTCGTATTTGTGATAACGAATTCTGGATTGAGGCAGTTGACTGGTTTGACCGATATAGACACCTTCACAGTTTGTACATGGTATCTCGTAAACAACATGTGATTTTTTAAGTTTTGGAGTTTGTGTTTTTAGTTTTGTGAAATATTTATTTAAGAGATTGTTGCCTTTGTGGGCCACTGTTATGTTATGTTTGGCTAAAAGATTGGTTAGTTGTTCAGATAAACCTTTTATATATGGAAGAGTTGTATAAGTGGTTTTGATACTGTTGGGTTTTTTGTTAGTTGTATTGTTATAAAATTTATTGAGTCTTGATTTGAAAATAGTTTCGATTAGATGTTCGAGATATGCATTCTTATAATTACAGACCTATAATTACAGACTTCTTATGGGAAAATGGATGATGGGAATTGTAGTCGTGGGAATTATAAGTCTCGCTGATAAATCTATAAAACTAACAGATCCAGAATACAGACCAACTGCAATAAAAAAAGCAAAAAATGCCCTCCTAAAGAATTGATTTTGAAAACATCAGAATTTTAAAAACAGAAAAAAACAAAAAGAAGAGGGAGATATACGAATCAATAGAAATAAAAAGAAACACCAACGCAATAAATGACAAAAAAGATACACAAAACCTAAATAAAATATATTTCAATCTGATTTAAACAATAATAATATAACATCATAAAAAGCCCTTAAAGTCATAACATATCTCCACCTTACCTTTTTCGAAAACATCAACGATACGCTCATATAAAAATAATTATATACTAATGACAGTAAACAATGAGATATCAGATATCAACTTTTATATGTCAGTTCGTTAATGTCTGTGTCACGAATTATGAATGTTCTTGGGAAAAACACTTTTTTAAAAACTGAACTTCACAAATAAAACTTTTATTTTCGACTTACAAAGATTTTAGTAGCAACAACAATAATTTAAATCAGACTAAATTATAAATCAAACTAAACTACAAATCAGACTGAAAATATTGATTTTTACATTGTGTTTTTATAATTTAATAATTGCTGATCTTGCAGTCCAATACGTCGCAATTCAGTCCAGAATTATCGAACGGTAGTCCCGTGTAGAATCCACGTGGTAGAATTTACTGGATGGTAGCGGTCATTGTACTGTAACTACTCCATCCCCTGAAGAAGTTTTGTGAGGGACGAACAGAACTGTTGGGTTGGCCTCTTCTGAGGGTTCGTCGCTAGAGTTGGGTTCTTTGTTATTTGTTTTATACCTGTAACATATATAGAGGCAGATTATTGTAATAAAGATATATAAGGGAGTCATCCAAAAACGGTTATGGCTATGGTTCCATAATTTCGGGTTAATTGTCCTTGAGTTTATGTGACTCTGGATTGGGGTTTTGAATTCGCATCTGGGCGGAAGATTGATGAGATATAGCTCAGGAGGAATGATTGTTGTAGAATTTGCGGTAGGTATAGAAAATAAAAGATAATAAGTAAAGAAATTATCATGTAGGACAGAAAAATGAAGGATAAATATTGCTTCCTAGTCCATTAATTAGCCCTCTTCTTGGTCTGCCATAGTGGTGACTTGTTGAGAATTTTCCTTGAGCTGATTGTAATTGGTATATAAGAGCTTGGTCGAAATTTTGTAACTGCTAAAATACGGATGGCTAAGTCCATTTTGAATTGCTGTGGTTACTGCATCGTACTGGGTTTCAATTATGTCCAATTCTTCCTTTATTGGTAGTAGTCTAAAAAATGTATAAAATCGTGTGTACTAGTATAAATCTTTGCTTGTCCCAGGTTGAGGGGAATTATTTCTGGATTGTCTTTCAGGTCCTTGATCTTCATTTCTTCTGCCATCGTCAAGGTGATCCTGTGGGGAAGGTTCAGAATTAGTTTTTGACTTAGGTAGGTGTTTTATGTTTTTCTTGTGAACTGTAGCTTTTGATGTATTTACAGTCACTTTGTTATTCCTTTTTATATGTTTTGCGGAATATCGCGGAAGTAATTTATTTCTGGTAACTGTTTTTCGTGTATAGATTTTTGTGCTGGGTTTATACGTAATAGGGTCTTGTCTTGTTTTGTTTCTATTTTCTATGACTTTATTTTTATTCTCTTGTATATGTTGGTTTACTTCCTTGTATAATTCCTTTGTTATCTCTCTATGATTTTGAATATAATCGTTCAGTATTACTTTTTGTATGTCAACGTCAAAGGGATCTTTTGCGTCGATATGTCCGTTTAATATGTCAATGGGTCTTAACTTCGTTGCTGAATGTATGGAATTATTGTACCCAATTATAGCGTATAGCATTTGTTCTTTTATCGAGAGTTTTGCTTTGGTCTTCCTTAAGATTCGAAGATGTTCGATTAATGTAGAATGAAATCTCTCAATCATCCCGTTTGATTGCGGATTCTCTGGTGTCGTATAGTGGATTGAGATTTTGTGAGAGTCTACAAATTCTTGTATTACTCCATTTTTAAATTCAGTACCATTATCAGCTACTATCATTGTTGGGAGTCCATGATGTGTTATAAAAATTAATAGGGCGTTGAGTACATTGATTGCATTTCCTCCATTTATTGGGTAGGCTTGTCCATACTTTGAAAATGCGTCTATTATGGTTAAAAATTTCTGTCCATCAGCCTGGAATAAATCGATGTGAACTATTTCCAGTGGTTTAGTGGGAGTTGGTGTAACCATAAATTTCGGTTTGGGAGGAAGTCTGTCGTATTTATTTTCTTGACATATATCGCAAAAGTTTATGATATCTTCTATGTCCTTCTTCATATTAGGCCAGTAATATCGTTTTCTTATTTGACTTTCTGTTTCAGCTATTCCTCTATGGTTCGTTGTTCCTTCATGATAGTTTTTTATAATTTCTTTTTGCTGTTCTTCTAGGTTAACATCTTCCAATAAAAGATTACATTTTACTAAGTCGTATGCGTTGTTTTTAAAAGTTTTCCTAATAATTTCGCAAATCTCTGCAAAAATTTCTTCTTCTGTTTCAAATAAAATTGCATATTTCTTTTTCGGGTTGAGGTGTTCCTTAAAATTTTTATGGTATCAGCTTTTAACTGATCTTTCGATAGCTGGATATGATAACGTCTTTTATTCGGAAAGGTTTGTATGATTGCTGGAGGTCGTGGATTGTAGTTCACAATTTTGACTATAATTTGGTTATTATAGAAGTTAAGTGGTTTTTCCGAAATAGGTATACCAAGAACTGGGTTTTCTACTGCTGTATGTATTGTTTCATTTCCGTCTTCATCCATGTTTTGATCTTCGTTTTCAACAGTGTCGTCTGGGATGTTTTGATCTTCGTTTTCAACAGTATCTTCTATGATGTTTTCTGGAATTAATTCTGTTGCTTTTTCTTCTACAATCTCGTCGATTATTCGATCTGCATCTGGATTATTAGTCGTTGACCATCCATCGTCTTCCATGTCTACTAAATCATCAAAGACTTCCTTAATTTGTGAATCGATGTCTTTAGTTTCCTTTGTGTGTATTTCGATTCGATACAGTGCGTCCGCATTTGTATTAGCTTTGCCTTTTTTGTAAATTACTTCGTAGTCAAATTCTTCTAATTTTAATCTCCAACGTACTAGTTTGGAGTTGGGTTCCTTTAGGGAAAATAGATATTGCAAAGGACGGTGATCTGAAAGTATTTTAAATTTTCTTCCAAATAGGTAGGGTCGGAAATATTTAGTTGCCCACACCATTGCTAACATTTCCTTTTCTATTGTGGAGTATTTGGTTTCGGTTTCATTTAGTGTTCTGGAAGCAAAGGCAATTGGTTTATCACTGCCAACTGGTCCTTGGGAAAGTACTGCACCAATAGCGAAGTTGCTGGCATCTGTTGTGAGGTTAAACGGTTTGGAAAAATCTGGATATTGCAATAACGGTTCATTCATTAATAATTTCCTGCACGTTTCAAAGCATTCTTCACGTCTTCAAGCATCTTGTTAGAGGTTTTGTGATTTTTGCGAAGTCTCGAATAAACTTTCTGTAATATCCCAGTAGTCCAAGAAATCCTCTTATTTCTTTTGCTGTTTTCGGTATTGGATATTTTTCTATTGCTTCAATTTTTGCTGGATTCGGTTTTATGCCTTCTTGTGTGACTACGTGTCCCAGAAAATTAACTTGCTTTTTTAAGAATTCGCATTTGTCGACTTGGATTTTTAATCGGGCTTCTCTTAATCGTTGAAATACTTTTGTGAGATTTACTATGTGTTCCTGTAGTGATGTTGAATAAACTATTACGTCATCCATATAGACGAGGCATATTTCTCCTTGAAGTCCTTTCAATACGTTGTCCATCATACGTTGGAACGTGGACGGAGCGTTCTTAAGTCCAAATGGCATTCTTAAATATTCGTAGTGTCCATTTTCAACATTAAATGCTGTTTTGGGAATGTCTTCTTCAGCCATCTCGATTTGGTGAAATCCGCTCGCTAAGTCGAGGGTCGTAAAATACTGACATCTTCCCAATTTGTCCAAAATATCGCTAATGTGAGGAATTCTGTATCGGTCATCAATTGTCTTCTCGTTGACCTTTCTATAATCTACCACTATCCTCCACTTTATTTTACCGGATGAATCTGGTTTCTTTGCCACGACCCAAATGGGCGAAGACCATGGCGATTGACTTGGTCGAATTATCCCTTGCTCTAACATTGAGGAGATTTGTTTCTTTACTTCTTCTTTGTGTACATACGGATACCGGTACGATTTCGTATATACAGGCTCTTCATCCTTAGTTCTGATGTGATGTTTAACTTCGTTAGTAAAGCTGAGAGGAGTGTCTGGTTGGTGAAATATATCGGAGAATTTTCGGCATAGGTGACGAACTTGTTCCTCTTCTTCTTCATTAAGATGTTCGGTTTTAATTAAGTCGTCGATATCTTGTCTATAGTCTGGTCCGGAGGTTGTTTCCATGGAATATATATGGAAATCTTGAATGTCTATTTTGTTGCTTTCGAGTGGTTCCATAAGAGAAAGATGAATGGGGTCTGATGTGAAGTTGGCAATTTCGGTCCAGGCGAGGTGGTTCTCGGCGTTAGTAAGGGCTTCTCGTACTACGACGCCTTGCACTTTTTGGGTTGGAATAATGATGGTTCCGTGTTCTTCTTTGACAGGAATTTTGACTTGGCTAATAGAATTTGGTTCCAAATGAATGGAATAAAATTGTGTTTTATTTGTTTCGTAATATTTAATTGGGATTGTAGAATCTTTTGTAACTAGAAGCGACTTGGGAAAGTTTAATTGGGCTTCGAAGAGTTTTAGATTGTCGAGGCCAATAAGACCATCAAACGTTTTGTGAAACTTAAAGAGATAAAATTTCATTTTGCTGTCAGAATTGAATTCTGAAAATGAAGGAATTTCGGCACAATATTTTTGGGAATAATTTTGGAAAATTGATGTGACGACAAAGGGTTCATGTTTTATGTAACTTGGAAAATATGAAGAAGCTATTTCTGGATTGAGAAATGACTTTGTGGATCCTGTATCTATTAACAGCCGTAAGGAAGGTTTAGAAATTTCGATGTAAGGTAGCTCCTTCTTGTCGGGAAATGAATGGAGTTCAATTACGTTCCGATTGCTTCTGGTGGGTCCTCTCGAAAATTTACGTTTCCTTCATATTCGGTTGGTTGGTTTTCGTATGTATCTTGTAGGAAATTGTCATATTCAGGTTCGTAGTAATCATTGTAGTTGGAATTATCTTCTTGCTCATCTCCATGGCATTGTATATTGTAAAGTTCTTCTACGGTGAATTTTGGCTGTGCTCGGTAATTTGGTGTGAAATTTTGACGGCCTCTGGTTGTGGTTTCTGATATTCCACTCATAGGT
Source organism: Diabrotica balteata (assembly GCA_918026665.1). Taxonomy (NCBI): domain Eukaryota; kingdom Metazoa; phylum Arthropoda; class Insecta; order Coleoptera; family Chrysomelidae; genus Diabrotica; species Diabrotica balteata. The sequence goes on along the minus strand of OU898281.1, from coordinate 34,066,442 downwards.
GTTGGTCTAGGCTGCTTTGACTGTCCATTTTTGGGTGCCCATACATTCGACTGGTTCTGGGTCCTGAACGTTGGAGGGTTCGAATTTTGTCTAAAATGGTTGAAGTTTTGTTGCCGGTGTGGTTGCTGGAACTGATTCTGCGGATAGAATTGTCTCGTTGGTTGCTGCCATTGCGGAGCTGCAAAATTTGGCTGTTGATACAATGGTTTCTGGATAGGTACAGGCATTTGTTGTCTCTGAGGTCGGCGTTCTTGATAATTATCGCTTCTTCCTGATGTTGAAGGTTGAGGTAATTGATTTTTTTGAAGGTAACGAACGTTATTTTCTTCCTGTACATATTGTATTGCCGTGGCTAAACTTCCTGGTCTCATTGCTCTGATAACAGAGCCCATTGGTTCTCGTAGGCCTGCTAAGAATGTTGTAAGAGCTTGTTGACGGAAAAATTCTTGTTTGCTCCTCTTAATATCGGCATTTATGGTATGTAATTCTAGGTAATTATTAATACAGCTTAAAAGTCCCATGATCTTTTCGTAAAAATGCAAAATAGATTCTGTTGAGCCTTGTCTTAAATTTACTAGGTCCCTTGTAAGCGAATTTTCGTCTCTCTGGTCTCCAAAATTTTGAATTAATGCGTTTTTTATTTCGTCCCAACTTTCACATCCATATACAGATATAACTTCTTTTGCTCTACCTGTTAATTTACTCATAATTCCATGAAGCAAAAATTTGTTTTGGATGTTCGCTGCATTAAGTCTATCATAATAATGGTTTAGAAGTATTGTAGAAACTTTGATAAATTCATGTAATTCATTTGGATTTCCGTCAAAATTTGGAAGAATGCATAAATTTTTAACGTCAAATTGTGGAACTGCCATATTTTAAAATATTCAATATAATATATAGTCAATAATCAAATCAGTATAGTAATTTTCAATAGAATATATATAAATATATCAATCTTAATCTACTTATTTTCTATCTATTAAATCTCTGTGTTTATTAATATAGTATTTATTAAGCTATTCTAATTTGTCTTTAAATTTTAAAGTTTCTGAATCTGGCTCTAAAGTCAATCTAAGGACTTAGAGGAGATATTTTTAAATTATTTTAATCTTTTTGTTAATATATTCAAATCTTTGTTTAATTTATCTTCTAATCTAGCTCTGATTCAATCTAAGGACTCAGAGGAGTCTGATTTTATAAAAATTCTTTCAAAATTTAATCTTCTTAATTCTAATTAGTAATAAAAATCGCTTACAGGATAAAGACGATGCCGATGTGCATTTCTTTCCTCCTGAAGGCCTCTAACTTCTAATTCCCTCGGGTGAACTCTGCAGACGGTTTCCCTGGGGCTGGTTCTTGGAACAGTGGACAAACACTTAAAAGTGACGAGGATCTATAAAGACTCTTCCACTATCCTACTGACTGCGCCAATTATGAATGTTCTTGGGAAAAACACTTTTTTAAAAACTGAACTTCACAAATAAAACTTTTATTTTCGACTTACAAAGATTTTAGTAGCAACAACAATAATTTAAATCAGACTAAATTATAAATCAAACTAAACTACAAATCAGACTGAAAATATTGATTTTTACATTGTGTTTTTATAATTTAATAATTGCTGATCTTGCAGTCCAATACGTCGCAATTCAGTCCAGAATTATCGAACGATAGTCCCGTGTAGAATCCACGTGGTAGAATTTACTGGATGGTAGCGGTCATTGTACTGTAACTCACGTTTTACGTTTTGGTAAGTCATATATATATACATATTTTAAAATATCGGTTTGTCCTTATATATATACACATTTTAGAATCTTGACGAAGGCAAAGGTTTTCTGCCGAAACGTTGATTGATTGCAATGGAAAATAAAATCTAGTTCCACATGTAACATATCTTTATTGAACCTAAACCCAAGAAACATTAATTTTATATTAAATATAATACGGTTCAAGAAACTCAAAACTACTATATATGTATATATATATATATATATATATATATATATATATATATATATATATATATCGCAAAAAGGAGTACGACCGTCTATCCAATATAAATAAGGATCACTCAGATGAGTGGTGGGTTCAATCGGTCAACTAGGTGGAGAAATAAAAGACAAAGTTGATACTACTTCATCTATTTTGAAGACGTTTCGCTATCGAATTCTGATAGCATCATCAGTTCATCTAAAAATTTATTTACATTAGAGTACCACACATTCATGAAGAAGATGTTAAATAGTTACCTTAAAAAAGATATGTAGTTGTCAATGGTATTAAAAAGTCAGTACAAAAACTCAAATAAATGGACATCGAATGGTGATATTGTATAAACAATTAAATAACTAACAACATTAAGAGACTTAGTAAAAATTAGCAAAGCAACAGAACACGTGGTGTAATAAGCATATAATATTTAATATAATATTAACTAGTGAAGCAGAACTAAGAAAATCATTGATTCACTTCCAACTAAGCAAAAAAAAATTTTTATTTAAACTTCATCTTAACTTTTGGTAGCATTATTAAAGTTAACTACATTAAGATATAAAAAAAATTATGTATAAAAAAGATATAAAGTTAAGTTACCACTGTTTGCTTGGCACCTGTTGCAGTTGAAATGGCGTTAAATTAAAAGGTACCGAGTCAATGACATGAAACAGACAGCCAGCCTTGAGGTCGAAAAATTAATCGACAGAACAACAAGGTTAATAATACCAACCCACTAATTTGAGGGCGGTAAATTTGAAAAAGTTAACATGAGTTTGAATGATAACCCTCCCGTAAGAGACCAAACAATGAAAGCAATTAGCGATAACGCTAATCCCCTGCATCAACTAGTCTAGAACAAACAAGAAGGCCAAATTCATTAAACTCCATATTTAAAAGAGTGTTAAACGTCAACAGTGTAGTTGGTTATACATCTACAGGTGTTTGACGATAAGCACCTAATTTCCAAAAAGTCCAAGGTCCCACGCTTGGAACTTTAATTTGTAAAATATTCAAAGGTTGAATTGTATTTATTTGAAGGGTCAAATTAATCAATATATGAAAAACGACCAAATATGCAATGTGAGTTGCATAAGTAAGTTTAAGTTGATTAGTATTTATGTAATAATATATATTTTTTTTATTAAGTATTCATTATAGTAAGTTAAATTTATTTAAAAAAGAAAATGTGTTGAATTATCCGACTCTAGAGACACATACATAACGAACTGAATTGTAAAGCCTAATTCTGCAATATTAAAGCATGATATATTTGACTCAAGTTACTTATGTCTGTTCTCTTATTTAAAGCATTAGGATGTTTAAGAATGGAACACATTTCTAAGAACTGTCTCTTGCTAAGATTGCGCTCAGTGCCAGGAACTTTAACTTCATTGAAATTCACCTTGTGTTTGGTGTTAATTGCGTGTTGCGCTAACGCACATGTGTGTTTAGAAAGATTAATGCCACTTTGATGGGAAGTAAGACGTCCTTTTAGTGATCTTCCAGTTTGACCAATATAGCAAGCGTCACACTCAGCACAGGGTAAATAGTATATAGTGTTAACTTGTTCCAAAGTGGACAAGGGTGTTTTAGTTTTAGAAAACAAATTTCTAACAGTTCTGCATTCTTAACTGCAATTTTAACTGGTATGTTATTATGTTTATATAGTTTAATAAGCTTCTCTGTAACTTGAGGAAAATAAGGCAGAGATGAATAATGGGTGGTAGGATTCTCAAGATCAGTATTAGGCAGAACAATGCTATTGACTGAATTATTAGAAATGGTTCTAAGTTGGTCACCATTGGGTATATCATCAAAAGAAGATCCATAACTTTGAGAGTATAGGTATTTATTTATGATGGAGGAAGGATATGAATTTTCAATTAGAATATGTCTCAATAACTTAAGGGATTCCCTTCGATTAATCGGATGTGTTAATTTATGTAATCTGCAACTAAGTGCTTTAATAAGGTTCAATTTATATTTCATAGGATGACAGGAATGGTAATTAAGGAACCTATTGGAGGCCATTGGTTTTCTATACCAACTTGTGGTCAGGGTGTTATCTCCCATTCTGATGACACGCTTGTCTAAAAAGGGGATACTATTTGTGACAGTGTCCTCAAGTTCAACAGTGAACTGTAAGTGAGGATCAAATTCATTAAAGAAGGATAAGGTACCCTGAACCTTGTCAGGTGGTAGGGCTAATAATAAATCATCCACATACCGCTTAATAAAAGGGATTGGAAATTCTAAGCGACCTAAACGGTCAGAAACCAAATCATCTAGTACATAGTTAACTAGGATGGGTGAGATTGAGGAACCCATAGGTGTGCCAAATATTTGGAGGTAAAATTTGTCCTCAAATACTAAGAAGTTAGTGTCAAAGACTAGTTGCAAAAGTTCTGCAAAAATATCCCAAGAAATAGGGCAATTATATTCGTAAATCGTTCTCAAAATACAAACGTTGGTATTAAAATATTAAAAACTTAATGATAAGCAGACAGAAATTTTCATTAACCCACATATAGTCATATCGCGCGATAAGAAGTAGACACTTCTGTCAGCACTCCCCAAGTGCCATTTATTTTATTGTATTTTTGTTTCTTTCACACAATATTTTAGTACTATATTTATGATATTCCCTGTATATTCCTGTATCTTTCAAATTTGGCAAAAACTGTTATATACCTATTTGCTGATAGAACTATCTAACAAAGATAAGCCAAGAAGGCTAAACATTAATCACAACTTGGGATCATTAATTATGTTCTACATACATCACCTGAAGGTATATGTTAATCCAATTTTGCTTTTAGTGTCACTTGAGGTAAATAAACTCAGGTAGGTACGGCTTGCATTCCTGGTTTACCTTGAGCAAATTATATTTGAGAATAAAGTAATCAATCACACAATTAGATTCTAAATTTAACCTAGAGTGAAATAATTACATATTAAAATTTGCAAAATGCGCGTATCAAGGTCCTACCCAAATGAAGTATCGTTACAAGGAAATCATTTTACCCAGAAGATTTAATAATTTATGTAAAAGCTTCGTTTCATAAATAATATGATTTAATTAATTGACAGAAGTATAACAATAACCTACTAAAATCGTGATAAGCGTTTCAAGTGCAGCGTAAAAATATTTCTTAACTATTTTACTAGCTTATACTGTATCAGAAGTGTCAGTTCGTAGATACAGTAATTGTAAGTTACGATAATTGCAATAACTATTCGCTCCGTGCGTGACAATGGTAGGGGTACCTTGAAACGATGCCAGCGTGCGTAGCGGCGAAATATGACAAAATTTGACCTATCTTTTTACCCATAAATTTAATCAAAAATGAATGCAAATAAAAATTGCATATATTGCAATTAATATAATTGCAAATAATAGCAAAAATAGTGAGTGTAGTTTTTATAGATTTCCAAAGATTACATATAAATTAGAAAAAAGAATAAGATGGATTCGTGCTATCAATATAAAAAAGTAAATATCACATAACTTCATTTTTATGCAATTGAAATAGGAAAAATTTAAATACTTTACCTTAAATGATATTTCATAAGGCTTCAAGCTAACTGCAGCCTGCCTTATGGCTTTAGTTTTTATATCAAAACTTTTACCATTATTTTTTTTAATTATATGCTTTTTCACATGAAAAACTTGATTTTCCAGTACTATATTTTTTCATTTTTTTTCCGTTTGTGGTTAAAAAGATTAATTATGATGAATTTTTAGAGACCCAGTTTTTAATACCTACCACATTTATATTTTACATAAACCGAAAAAATATAATTAAAAAACCAATTATTAATAATTGTCAATTTTGTATGTAGTTAACATAATGTTTAACCTCAAATTGGGAGGTCTAAAACTGTCAGATGAAAGCGATAGGTGTCGCCTCAGTCACGCACGGAGCGAATAGCTAGTATTAAAAATCTAGAACCAAAAATTAGTAAAGACAATTGAATCCAACATTTCTTACAACAGGACCAAATAATAATTATTTTTCTATAAGCTGTATGGTTTTAAAGTTTATCAGTAGGGTGCTAACCTCCAGCTGTAGACCCCTCCTCCTTTATCTCGGCTTGGGACCGCCAACAGTTCTGTCGAGCTACTCGATCCACTAAACACAAATGCTATTAAATTAGAGGACAAGCTTAGCAGATAAACAACAGGGTTTTCGTAGTGAAAGATCGTGTACAGATGCAATATTCGTTATTAAGCAAATTACTGAGAAATCACTAGAGTACAATAAATCAGTATTTCTGTATCTGATTGATTTAAACAAAGCATTTAACATGGTATGACTCAATGATGTAATCCATCTACTGTATAATAGAAAAGTTCCCCTAAATATTATCCATAACATCCACCAAAACAACGAGATGGAAGTCAAGGGGGTTCATTGAGCCCCATGTTCTTCAATTTGATCATGGATGAAATCATCAAAAGTTACCATAGGAAGATTATATACAATGGGAAACAAAAAAATAAAAATACTCTGTTACGCAGACGACGCAATATGGATAGCCCAATATGAAGATAGTCTGCAAAGACTGGTCCACAGATTTAACATAAAAACAAAGGAATTTAATATGACAATCTCATCTCAGAAAACTAAAACAATAGTTCTCAGCAAAGAACCAATCAAATGTAAAATAGAAATTGATGGCAACAGTGTTGAACAAGTGATGGAAATAAAATACCTGGGAATTATATTGTCTAGCTTTGGAGACCTGTGCAAAGAAGTGAAAGATCAATTACAAAAAGCAAATCGACTGCCAGGATGCCTTAATAGCACTATATGGCGAAACAGACACATTAACACTGAGATGAAGTCAAGAATTTATAAAGCAAAAGTAAGAAAAATAATGACATATGCCCCAGAAACAAGACCCGACACAGCCACACCCCTAAGACTACATGAAACGGCAGAGATGAGAGTACTGAAAATAATTACAGGAAATATGCTGAGAAATCGAAAGAAAAGTGAAGACATTAGAAGAAAATGTAACGTACAGTGTGTAAATGAATGAACACAAAATAGAAAAAAAGAATGGAATAACCACAGAATGGAGGAGACCTGTGTCGTCAAACTAGCAAGAGATAAGTCACCAATCGACAGAAGAAGTATCGGAAAACCGGGCAAAAAAAAGAGTGACAACCTTCCATAGAGGTAATAATCCGCCAGTAAACAAGCAGAATTGCTTATAAAGAGGAATGAGAAGAAGAAGAATCAAATAATGATATATGGTGATCTGATGGTAAAGGATGAAAAAGAGGAAATCAAAAATATGTTCACTTTACTGAAGTATTAGAGCGGCTAAACTCAGGAAAAGCATCAGGGTCAGATGAAATAAATAAGGAGATGATTAAAAATCTAAAAAAATGATGCGAACAATTTACTAACTTGTCAAAGATAATTACTATTTAAGTGGGAATAAGCCACAATTAAAGGTTAAAGTACGTTTATTGACGATTCAATTTCAACTCGGAAATCGTTCTCAAAATACAAACAGTTTGTGATTTCCGAAGTGGAAATTGAAACGTCAATAAACGTACTTTAACCTTTAATTGTGGCTTATTTCCAGTTAAATAGTAATTAATTTAAAATGCTTTTACTTCCGCTAATTAGTCTGTCATTGTCATCATGTCGACTGATAAAATCTAATGTAACAGAATATAGACACCTGCAGAGAAGAATAAAAAAGGAGATCAAATTAGCCTAAGGAAAATGGATGAGAGAAAGGTGCGACGAAATGAAGGATGTAATATCTAAACACGACTTATTTAATGTGCACAAAAAATTGAAAGAAATGAGTAATATATTTAAAAAACGAGTTCCCCCTGTACTAGTTGACACTAATAACAAAATTATTGTAAATGAGCAAGAAATAAGAAAAAAATGGCAGCTGTATATATCAGAGTTGTTTGAAGATGACAGGAATAATATTGTCGAATTCTACCAAAACTGTACTGACGACCCAGAAATTATGAAATGCGAAGTAGAACATGCTATATATAATGCTAAAATTAGAAAAGCTTGTGGTCCAGATGATACACCAACTGAGTTGCTGAAACTAATAGAGAATGATAACATAAAAGTAGTAATAAGACTTTTTAATTCAATATATAACACCGGAGTGATTCCCGCAGATTAGCTCAAATCCATCTTTATCGCAATACCTAAAAAACACAATTCGAGAAAATGCTCAGAATATCGATTAATTAGCCTAATGAGTCACACTCTTAAAATTTTCCTCAGAATACTTCACAACAGAATACTTAGACGCAAATGCGAAGAAGATCTTGAAGATACCCAATTTGGTGTTAGAAATGCTATGGGAACCAGGGAGGCACTTTTTGCGCTTAACATCCTATAACAAAAATGCCGTGACCAAAAAAAAGATGTATTTGCATGTTTCGTGGACTTCGAAATAGTTCTGATATGGAACGCGAAGAAAAAGAAGTCTGTCATTTCGGTGATGATCCAGCTTCCCAAATAATTATATGTACCTACGTTTTTAGATCTTCAAGAGAATCTGTTGTAATTATGGTTATATTCCTATTTGAACCTCCGTCTAAATTGGATGTATTAAAAACATTTTTTCTTTGCTAAACAATATTTGCTATTATCGAATTCTCATTAACACTTAATTATTTCTTAATGAGTAGTTTTATTGGTACGAGTTTAACTGTAATATGATATAGGATTCAGGATCCTTCCCATATTGGAACAACGAGTCAAATCTAACATCAAGCAACATACAAAGAATAAATATAAAAATAACAACAATACCCAAACTCATAATTATTGCTATAATTTACAGTTTATTAAGACATTGAATCTCTTTTGAAGAATATGAAAAATTTCTAAATGCACTTGACCAGCACTACTTTGTATAAAACATTGTAGCTAGATATAACGACAACAACCAAAGTTAAAAATCTGTTAGATATTATACATCAGAACAAACTTAACTATTTGTTATCAAGAAAATATTACTTACTGGCCAAAAGACCCCAAAAAGGTTCCAGACTTGCTAGATATTGCCGTAACTAAAGGTATATCAGATATTTGTAGCAGTATAATCACACTCAATCAAAATCACATTAATACGAATAATATTTATATACAAATCTAAAAGGAAAGAACAAACTGAAATGTTAATAATAATTGGTCTACGAAAACAGCAAGGCCCAGAAGCAAAATACAAAAAAAAATCAATCGCTCTGGTAAATACAACCGAACTAAAAAGACTGACTCACGAATTATGGTCAAGTATTGGACAATCAAAAACGACACTTGCAAAACATTATGTGTAACATTCTGTAGAACTAGAAATTTCCACAAAATTTGGGCCGGTCAAGCTCTAAAATAGGGATGGCGGTTTTTGGCAAAACACCGGTTTTCGCTTATACCGGTTTTTTTGCTTACGGCTTATAACCGGCCAAAAAAACCGGTTTTCACAAAAACCGGTTCTTGGTTTTTTTAATCCAATAGGTTACAAAGTTACATTTACAATGCACTTTACTTTGCGATACTTCTTTATAAAATAAAATAAAATTTGAATTATGGTTTTGTTTGGAATAATTACTTGAGAATAATAATTATAATTGGGATCCAAAATAATACCTAGCCTAATCCTAATCACCGTAAAAATCTAATAACCGGTTTTTACTTTAAAAATAAAAAACCGGTTATAACCGGGACGAAATAACAACCGATAAAACCGGTTATTGCGAAGTAAAAAAACCGGTTTTTGATTAAAACCGATAGGTTGAAACCGATAGGTTTTTCCATCCCTAATCTGAAAAAGCAAATTAATTCAGAGCACATTATTTACGAGTTTTCACCCTATACTTATTTTCTGCATATTAGAATAATTGGTTACATTTTTAAAGTCCAATTAAAAAAAAAACTTATAAATTATAATCTTTTTTATAAAATAAGGTTTAATCTGTTAAATACATATGCTTATAACAATGGTACAATATTACAGTTGAAATTCTGTTATAAATTTTGTCAATAAAACATATAAACATTCCATTGAATAACGTTTATTTCTGACTGCGAATTATATAATACTTAAATATATAAACCATACCAATGATAAAAAAAATATGATTCGGTTATCAAAAATATATTATCTTTTGAAAGTGTCTCTGTCCCAATCATACATTTTTCGCCGGCCCTCCTGTTTACGTGCGAATTGTTTGCACATACATTCTGCATATACAGTATTGGAAGATTCAAAACGGAACATACGAATTATTAATACAATTATTAAGATCCCCTGACCTGCAATTACCCAGTGTAAATTTCAATATAACGTCGCGATGTCTTATAATTAATTCATTTGTTCGACTGGACTCCTTCTCCAGTCGATATTTTTCGACTGCTGCGCACGTGCGCACCTTAATAATACGACTAATAGTTGATTGTGTCGGTATTGGCCTATCTTCATACGCACAAGTAAATAAATTTATAATATCAGGGTACGAGTTGCCCCCATAATACCATTTTAAAATTTATACTTTTTCTTTGTTTGTATACATGGTTTATGGTTAGAAACACTACTTTTATTTCAGCTTATGGCGTTATAATGAGAAGCAAAGCAAAGGGCATGTATTTGTTTTGCTTAGCCAGTGATGTTCCTTGGGACTGTTGCCAAATCGATAGATACCTTCGGCAAAAATCTGTAGATTTTGATGTATCATATACATCCTTTTAAATTTTAAATTATCAACAATATTTGGAATAATAAATATATTAAACTATACACTAACCGATTCAAATAATATCTAATGAACACAAAAAAAATTGTTATTAATAAAACATCGTTATTATCTGCACAAAAACACAGAAAATCAGTGGACGATAGACAACAGTGTCGACGTACACCTGTCGAATACGCTTTTAGAAATCGCCAAGGAGTAGCAATCCAGTCAAACAAATGAATTAATTATAAGACATCGCGACGTTATATTGAAATTTACACTGGGTAATTGCAGGTCAGGGGATCTTAATAATTGTATTAATAATTCGTATGTTCCGTTTTGAATCTTCCAATACTGTATATATATATATATATATATATATATATATATATATTTATTTATATATTTATTTATATAGTCGTCAAAGTTTGTTGACGACCGAGAAGGTCTTGTCTTTTTATGATGGTCCTTTTCTTCTGACTCGTTGTATCCGTTGCCCATGACAATAACATCTTCTGTTCTATAATTTGCCAAACCACTTTAGTTGTGCTAGGCGTACTCTACGAGGCTTACTCGCTTACTCTTCAATGCGTGGCTCCCTGTGTAAGCAGAGAACTACGAACAGTTCTCTGGTAAAGTCACTTCTAGCCTATGACTATTGGTGCAAACATTTCGATAAAAGGTAATACCTCTTTAATTCAACTCGTCACCCCAATTACTTTTAAAACTTCTATTCCGAAGTAATACAATACAAGAAACCATACAAGAGACTTCTTGTATGGAAGTGAACTTTAAATAATATATATATATATATATATATATATATATATATATAATATATATATATATATATATATATATACGTATATATATATATATATGTATATATATATACGTATATATATATATATATATATATATATATATATATATATATATAATATATATATAAGTATTTAAAACTAATCAACGCATAGAAATTTTGATAAAATTTCGAAACTTATACCTTTAGAAGGAACATTCGGTTTCAGAAAAAACAAGACCTTGTTCATTTTTCATGTTCCACCCCGACTTTATCGTATTATTAGCATCTTTTATCGACAAAAGCGGCTTTGGAATAAAATGGGTCGGAATTCACTTTCCATTAATGAATGTTAAGATAACACGCCATACAAGCTAAACATTGATTTTTAGAAGGTGTGACAAGAATAGAGTTATATTTATCCTGCTTGACCTCTCCGCCAAACACTCAATTAATTTACTTTATAGCGAAATGTATACTGCAGTAACTTTTTTTATCTCGGTAATCATCTAGACATTTTTGGTGGTCTGCGATGACAAAACATACAATATAGATGGTATATATATATATATATATATATATATATATACCTATATATATATATATATATATATATATATATATATATGTCTTCATATCAAGGCGAGATCCGTTTGTATCATAAGCTATACAAGATGAGATCCGTTTTGCAAGGCGAGATCCGATTTTGGATCTCACCTTGTATTCACGTGTATATAGTGATATCTCGATGTAACAATGATGGGGGTACAAAGAAATCGATTTTTGTCTGGACCTCATTTTGCACCCCTTTTGGTGAATTTTATATTGCAGTAGTTCCACTAAATCCGCTGTAGAGGCAGTGCGAGCGATCCGTTGTGTATATGCTAAATATACATTTTGTAGACAACCCGAGATCCGGTAAATTTGGCAACATCGCAAATGAATTTTACAGTCAGACCTCTCCCTCGCTTCGGCTTATTTCCGGTTTGAATAATATTATTTACATTAATAAAGAGCTCTGTCCAGAAAGGCGATTGTCAAATATCTCGAGAACTAGACGTCGTATCGAAGAAACTTAGGAATTTTTTTTTATGGTTTTTCAAAATCTATATACTTATGCAATACCAGGGTTCTTATTCTCCTTGCGAACGCGGTGGGTGTAGCAACTTTGAATTTTCAACTGGAACCCTTTATTTTTATTTAAATAAACATTTTGAAATTATATTAGAACTATTATGGATATAGATATAAAATTAGAATAATTAATTAAATTAGAAATTTAGAGTTGAAAATACACAACTTTTGTGTGAATCTATAATAGCTTCTTTAACCAGTGGGAAGAGCTTCAAAATCGTCGTTTTGATGACATTTTTAGGAGTTAGATGATTTTAAGTAATTTTTTAGATAAAATTATGTAGAACACGTTGGTAAGTACTCGAAGTCTAAAAAATTTTGGAGACATTGTTTATTTGTAGTATTATTTTTTTACAATTTTTCTTCGCATATTTTCTCCACTGTTTGTTTTACAAAAAATGTTAAAAACTTATTTTAATCGCTTTTAAAAGACCTACAAAAGCTTACCGCGTTCAATTTGAATGAGTTACAAATACAAATCTGTTTTACATATCATTTATAATTAAGGGACCAACTATGCTGTTCACGTACTATGTTAAGATTCCACGGGAATATTTTTCAATATATGTAGTTCATTTATGCTAAACTTGGACACTGTACATCAAATAGTTTACGAGCTATAGCTTTATAAACAAATTAACTTCATATTTCCTTTAAATTCGTTTACTGAAGAAAATCCAAATTTAGCTATACAGCTCGCACTCCCTCGTAGGGGAAAATTCACTCATCCCAGACACCCACCTTATCAAAGATTGACCTGTGGGACTCTTTCTGTGTTCGATTCCTAGGTGACTTGGTACATCGGGGTTTGTCCCAAAAATTTTCTTACATTATTATCTAGTATTATATAAAGCTTATTAAGGACGTTGTAACGGCGTTAAAGTTCAAAAGCTTGTGATATATAAAACATCTAAATTTGCAACGGTTTTTCCCTGGCAGCAAATTTCACGTTCAAGAACAAAGGATAGTAATAAAAACAATTAAATCTAGAGAGATCTATTTAGAAAAATACGCTACCTGACAAGAGACTTCAGAGCCACAACTTGGGCCATTGAAGATAACACTGGAACCCTGAGAACAAACAGAGAAGACATAGCAGAGACATGGAGATCGTATTGCAGGGACCTATATAAAGATGATCAACGCCAAGAGCTTGTTAGCCAAATCTCTGACGAGGTGGAAGAAGAACCTGATATACTCGAAAATGAAGTAAGACAGGCTATCAACAAGCTCAAATATAACAAAGCACCAGGTCCAGATATGATAACAGCAGAAATGCTTAAAGCCACAGAAGAAACCGGCGTAAAGTTACTTCATCGACTCTGTAACCAAATATGGCATTCCAAACAATGGCCTGAAGACTGGACAAAATCTACAATAACGACCATACATAAAAAAGGCAGCTTCCATAAATGCGACAATTATAGAACTATCTCTCTTATATCCCATGCCAGCAAGATAATGCTACATATAATCAATGAGAGACTGAAAACATTCCTTCAAAGAGAAATTCCACAAGAGCAAACTGGATTTACCAAAGGTAGAGGCACTCGAGAACACCTGCTGAATATAAGACAGATAATCGAGAAATCTAGGGAATTCAACATCCCACTATACATCTGTTTTATAGATTACCGTAAAGCGTTCGACAGGGTCAAGTGGAGACACTTATGGCGAATACTAAAAGAAGTAGGCGTACCACAACATCTAATTACGCTTATAACCGAACTATATGAACACACTACTGGATCAGTTAAAGTACTTGACACACTTTCGAACGAATTTCATCCAGAACGGGGTGTCAGACAAGGATGTATACTATCTCCACAATTATTCAACATATATGGGGAGTATATTATGCGAAGAGCACTTGAAGGATGGGAAAAGGGCATCTCAATAAATGGTCATAAACTAAACAACCTACGTTTCGCAGATGACACAGCCCTTCTTGCAAATAGTCAAGCAGAGCTGATAGAACTTATACGACTGATCGAAAACGAAAGTCAAATATTTGGTCTGCAATTAAACATATCAAAGACAAAGATCATGATAGTGGATAAACTACACAACAATCATCCACACATAACCACAATTGACCGGTTCGAGGTTGTGAGCTCATACTTATATCTGGGATCATTAATCACAAACACAGGGTCATTACAAGAAGAGATTAAACGTAGATCTGATCTAGCAAAAGTTGCCACAGCAAAAATGACCAAAATATGGAAGGACTGTCAAATTTCAAGAGCGATAAAGATGAGGTTGATCAACTGCTTAATATTCCCAATACTGACCTACGGATGTGAATCTTGAACTCTGAGACAATCGGAGAGAAGAAAGATAGACGCCACTGAAATGTTCTGTTGGAGACGAATGTTACGAATTCCTTGGACCGACCGCAGAACAAATAATTCAATTTTAAGAGAGCTAAAAGTTAGCCAACGACTCTCTAGTAAAGTCCATCTCCAACAATTAAAATATTTTGGGCATGTTATGAGAGCAAACACAGAAAACATGGACTCATAAAACAAGGAAAGGTAGAAGGCCGAAGATCACGAGGAAAATCCCCAACAAGATGGATAGATCAAATTACAGGAATATGCCAAAGACCTATGCATGAATTAAAAGAAATGACCAGAGACAGAGATCTCTGGAGACGGACAATACACGACATCACGTCGACCACTACACTCCCCCTGGGGGGTCAGGATTGAAGAGAGAGACCTATTTCTTAATTATTATCTTGTGTTAGTTATCTTACTCTATGTTAGACTTTTCATTACTATAAAAAGAAGTAACACTCTCTATGGTTAAAATTGTTCACGTGTATCACCTTTTTTGTAACATTTCACTTGGGCCATAATATATTTACAAGAACCAATGAATTTGATCTCGTTTCCGTTTACACGAGTATTGGAGCCCCGTACAGTCTGATAATTTAAAAAACCAATATAATAATTATTCGTCACAAAAAGGTAAAAATAAACTCATCTTTTACACCTATTAGGAGTATAGTATATGTATGCATGTTTCTTCAACTTGGATTCCCTGCTTAAAACTGGTACCAGCTCTACATTTTCTTTACTCCAGCCAGTTAGCAGCAACAGATTCGGTAGTCACAATCTTGGTGTCAGGCTACATACTCATACCTTCGTTTGGATGAGTATGTACACGAATATTATATATTATACTGTCTGAAGTAGGAGAAAGTTTATATGTTTATATGGACCAGTACAAAGATTGTTAGTACTGGTCAAATACAAAACCAATCCTTTTAGGGTTGTAGAGGTTCTTGAACACTATTGATTTTAAAATTCTTGCATAGTCGCCAAATGATTTGGAGTTTGCTCATACCTTCAAGAATGTGACACTTTTGTTACTTTATAATGGTAATGGTAGATATTTAGACATAACTGTAAACTGTCCTATTATAGAACCTAAGGCAGATTTATTTGATGGTATCGTTAAAACTCTTACAGGTACAAGTGACATTGGATGTGCTGTAAATTCATATTTGAAAATATTCTCATAATAGGTATTTATGTTACTTTTAATTGCCTTGGTTGTTAGTATTTTTTGTAAAAACTCTTGTTCAGCTTGAATAATTTTTTCTTTTCAGAGACAGTTTTATAGTGTTGGAAGTATTGAAAGTACTTCTTGTATGCTGATAAAAATTGGGAGCTCTAACAGTAAGAATAAATTTTGCTAGACTCTTCTCCATTTTTTTTTGTTTATTTAAGTAAAGGTATTTGAATATTTGGCAATGCAATCTCATTAGCTGAAATTACGAGAAGACGATCTACGCTTTTGAAAAATACATTAAATCGTAAAAAACTGATCATGTAGTTTTTGTACAGAATATTCATTAATTTTCATCCGGTTGACGTATTTTTATAAATAAAATAAAATTATTTCTAATGTCCGGATCGATATGCAAATTTGAAGAATGAATTTTCGGATATCGTTCCAAAAAATGACGAGAAACAAATTAGAATTTTTTTTGTAAGGCTCTCCACCAGTCCCCTCGCGCTACGATTTTTGGACGACCAAGTGATTTTGCATTAGAAAGATATTAGAAACGAATAAAAATAGGTTTTGCATTTTAGCAACAAAGTGCCCACCAAAATCTATTCTAGAAGCCTTTTTCCAGTCTTATTTACTCTTCAGTATGGAATTGTATTTACTCTAGTACAAAACTAATATTTTTATGTTAAAACACGATTAGAATGTTAAAATGATATCTTTTGTTATAGGTACAGATAAACTGTTTAGTTAAAATAATTTCCCCTTTTTAATTTTGTACATAAATAATAAACAAAAATAGCTTTGAGAATAGATTTCACAAATTCAATAAAACATAGCATTTTAGTAATTCGGTTTATAAAGTTTATGTTGAATTATTTAATAATATACATAAAAATTATAATCATTACTTAGCTTCTGTTATCTTTGAATTTTGTTTCACTATTTCAACTGACCGCTGCCCTTGCAATATTCTTAAAATACAAATCACCATAATCGCAAATTACTTTACTGTTTGAGTAGGAAATATGCAATACAACACGAGCTCCGGTCGCTCGACTAATACTCTTTAGAGCTGGCAACAGTGTCTGATCTCGCGTTGATCTGTAAATATCTAAAATTTCGTATATAAGTCTTCCCCTTCCCTTTTCAGCTACGGATCTCATTTTGTTGTAAATTTATCAAAAAAATTTAAGTTCAAAAATCTTTTCCCCTCTAAGTGTGCCATGATTAATATGTTAATTATAAAGATAGTTATGAACAATATACTCCATTAATTAATTTCCTATTGGTGGATCTCGGGTTGTCCTCGATTTAATCGGATCTCGCCTTGATATGAAGACGTATATATATATATATATATATATATATATATTGTTATGATTGTTTATTTTGAGTTCAAACTTAGTTTATTGAGCCAACAAAAAAGAATTTTATAACTTATTTGTTATCAAAAGTAAAATAATCCTTATATTACCTGTGTTCGATGGATTCAAAAGATTTTCTAGTTGTCTTTTAGCGGGATAGAGAGGAAAAGGATAAGAATACAAATATATTATATTACAAAGATTTACGTTTCTTTATTTTATATGAACGAATAAAACAATTATTAAATTCTGTCGTTATCTTATCAATCAGCATACAAGAAAATAAATCAAATTATTATGATAATAAGATTATAAAGCTACATACATTTATATTACGTGAAAAAAACCAATTTTATTTAAAATTTTCTTTACTTAAAAAAAGAAACCACAAAACTTTAAACTTTTGATTAGCCTAACAAAACCTCAGTTCTTAAATTTTAATGATAATGACGATGATGTCGAAACGATCCTTCACAGATATAAAATTCAATTGTACAAACACTTACAGTTTATTTTCTTCTTGAGTTGTATGTTGGAACATACCCAGAAAAGTCCAGTCTCCTCAAATATGTGATCTCCCCTCTTTGGCACCTCGGCTCCTTCTTTACGTCTCTGCAAACCTCCTTCAGACTACACAAAAAACACTTGATTCACTTCTCCAAACTCCGCTACTTATTTATGACACCAGGACCTCCTTTTGTCAACTTGCTGCCGTAAGAATACTTTCACATATACTTTATAAAATGCCCACGGTAGATACAAGGACCTCTTTTAATCCACTTGTTATCTCCTTCTTCAAACTATTCACTTCTTTTCGTTACCCCGGTATCCAAACTCACGAACCACACCCTATCTTGAGACAAACGACTGTTTTCTTTCGATGACCAAAATATGACTAACTTCTCCTCTCTCATGATCGACTCACCAAATTCCCATTTAAAAACGACCGTCCAATCAAAAAGCTGAAATTGTGTTTACCATGATTTTGGAAAAGCCTAATTTCGGTTTCGGAGAAAACTAAATAGCTTACTTTAAAATTGGTTTTTTTTTCAATACAGTAAAACCTCGATTATCCGTCAAGGAACCGGACCAAGGGTATGACGGATAATCGAAAAGACGGTTAACAGAACATTAAAAAAAAGAATGAGTGATTTAGGATAGTATAGTCGAATCAATTTGATTTAAAATATTTCTAAATCTTTGTTTGTTCTATTGTTACTACACATTTGGCCATGGCTGCGTGGCCGAATGTGAAGTAACAATTAAGCAGGGCTTAAGTTCTTAATCGACGTAAAATCATCAAATCTAGCTTATTTGCTTCTTCTTGCCGAGAAGACCACTGATGAATTGTTGTATGTGTAATGCAGCTTCTCTACCTTCTTTACGCAAATCTTTGTGAGTTGCAATAGCATCATCAACATAGCCACCATCAAAGTCTCTGTCAGCTTCTGAATCAGTTTTGTCTGTCTCTGTTGCCATTTCAACGATTTCATCATCTGTCTGCAATCGATGGCCGTGTGCTTCCTCATCACAAATTAACCATTCGTTTATGTCATCGTTAGACAACGAAAACAAAACAGTTGATTTAGTCATAACTTCATTTGTTACTCAGCTGTCACGGGGGCATTTTCATCTTGAGTTGATTCAGGCCATAATTTATTCCACGCTCTTTTCAGCGTTACTTCCCAAACATCAGCCCAAGCATCCACAGCATTGTCGACTGCGTGTTTTAAATTGTATGCTTTCCAGTATTCTGGCATAGAATATTCCTCTTCCATAACTAGGTTTTGAATACATTTTTTTCTGTATCTTCCTTTGAATGTTTTAATGACCGATTAATCCATTGGCTGTATCAATGATGTATTTGCAGGCAGAAAAGAGAACGTAATATTTTCATCGTTATTTCGTAGCATATTGGCTTCAGGATGGGCAGGTGAATTGTCCAAAATGAGAATCGCCTTTGGTGGCAAATTTATTGGTTGCAAGTATTGTCAAACGTACAGTATAAAAACTTAAAAAACAAGACATTAGAAAAATAGATAAACAAATTTTGGTTTTGGTATTATGTTATGCGTAGTAGTTAACGGGAAGCGCGTTAATATGTATGCCCTTGAAACAACGTGCTTATTTTGCTGTACCAATCAATAATATAGGAAGGCGATGATCACTACTTGCATTTGAACATATCACTGCTGTGATTAGTTGCTTTTGCATTTTAAATCCTAGTTTATTAATTTTTTTTAGACACTGCAGTAAGTGTTTTCGTTGACAATGCTTTGGACACTTGATCACGTGTCAAACCATGTTCATCAATCATATCTTAAAACTTTCTTTTATATTCGTCAACGACTTCAATACTTGGGGAACTCCATTTTTCAGCTTCGATTTTCAGTTTCCGTATACCGTGGCGATTTTTGAACTTTTTTAACCAACCGCTACTTCCTTTGAATGAAGAATCGCCATTCAATTTCATGTTGAAAAACAACGCTTTTTCGGCAACAATTGGTCCAGACAAAGGAACACCTTCGCTTCATTTTTGAACGAATCACAACTACATAGTGTCGTGTCGTGCCGTGTCAAGTGATTCATTTGTGGCTTTTTTTCATTGTCTAACTATGTTTCATCCGGCCATCCAACGATTCCACTTGCGGAGTATACTTTTCAATTCCATCAGTATTTTTCTTTAAATTATTGATTGTTGTTCTCGGAACATCATACTTTTTGCTCTATGACTAAATTTTTACTTATGTTGTCAATATAACTTATGTATGGACCCTGACGGTTAACAGAGGTGACGGTAAATAGAGAGACGGATAATCGAGGTTCCACTGTACATCATTTATACATATTTCAAAAGATTAAAATATGGTCATTTAATACTCGACTATACAAACAATGAAAAGATTAACTTACAGGTAAAATGTCTTCTAATTCTAAACAAAGGTTTTTGGATAATTTTGTTTGAAACGGAAAAATGTCGTTTGCCAAACAAATTTCTATTCTTATCTACACTAAATCTTATCTTAAATTACTATATACAATTTGTTTATATTGATATCTTGAAATTTTATTTCGATGGATTTTTTTATTTATTTTTCTTTGGTTAGAAAAGAAAAAGTATGACAGTATATATATATATATATATATATATATATATAATATATATATATAATGTAATTCTATAAATAGATAATATAAATAGACTATTTTAATCTCTGCAGAGTTTCGGAAAGAATATGAGTAGATCTTACGGATCTTGCAACTACATTTGAATTTGGTATCTTATTAGGAAGGTTAAAGTCTGTACTTCTCCATGTATTCCGACCCCCAAGAGATTAAAATTTCTTCACGTATGACAGTAAAGATCGTTTCCAGGTGAGATCTCAAGTTGTCTCTCAAGACCACTTGAGAGACAACCATATGAAATAAACGGGGATTAACGGGGAACTAATTAATGTGATTAAATATGCAGACGATACAGTAATTCGGTGTGATAATATTGAAGGTGTCCAATTTTGCTTGATCGTATTTACGAGGTAGGAAAGGAAATGGGCATTAAAACAAACTCAAACAAAACCAAATTTTTAGTGTTTAGTCGTGACCTACATCCCGATGCAAAGCTTCAACTAAACGGAGTCCAAGTTGAGAAAGTTCACAAAATGACATATTTGGGAACTGTGATAACGGATCAACTAGATCCAGACATAGAAATAAAACGTAGAATAGCAATGACCAAAACTGCTTTTATGAAAATGGAAATCATCTTAGTTTAGAACTAAGACAAAGACTGGTTAAGTGCTATCTTTGGTCCGTACTTTTGTATAGTGCAGAAGTGTGGACACTAAAAGTATCGATCATGAACAAAATTGAAGCATTGAAAATGTGGATTTGTATACGAATGCTGAAGATACCTTGGACAGCAAGGAAAACTAATGAAGAAGTACTAAGGAGCGTCAACAAAGACAGAGAACTGCTAAAGACTGTTAAACATCAAAAAATGTCTTAGAGACATATGGTAAGGGGAAGCCGATATAAAATATTACAACTGATCCTTAAAGGCAAAATAGAGGGCCGTAGTGGTGTAGGAAGAAAACAACTTTCTTGGTTAAAAAACATTCGTGAATAGACTCAGATATCCAATGCAGGATAATTATTCCACATTGCAGAAGATCGAGAAGCTTTCGCAACGGTGATCGCCAAGGTCGAATAATTCGATTCTGGGAATCTGGGAATCTCATATATCCACTAACAACTATTGCTAACAAATTAATAACTACATCCACATGTCTTCTATGACTGATGCTTTCCATACTGGTACAGTATATTCTCTAGCTGAAACACAGAGTTCAAGCACCAATGAGTGAACGATATGCTCCTCATTTTTGTTTGACAACATTGCCGAGAATATTATATCGAGCTGTTAGCTTGCGTTTTACATTCTAACAAGGTATTTAAAGGAAACACAGTATTCAACAGCTTATCCACCCCATTGTTTAGTTTTCTGCATGCCTCTTCATTTCGAAGGTGGAAGAACTGTACTTAGTTAGAGTCTTTGCCCAATTCATATGAATTTTTAATTCAGGAAGCTGGCTAGCAGTCAACACCTACACAAACAAAACAACAAAAACAAAACCAATCGTACAAAACGATAATGAAATAACGTTAAATAAATAGAAAAACGAAGACTAAGGAAAATCTGGCGAAGAACTGGAGCACCTCAAGATAAAAATAGATTAAACCAATCTTTGCGAAATACCTGGAGGAAGTGTTCCAACCACATACTGAAAACAATAACCACGATGCAGAAGTTAATATACAATCGTATTTAGAACCTCCATACCAACTAGAAGCACCATTCGAGAAATTCACTGTCAAACAAGTTTTTAACAAAATCCAAACAGATTTGAATCCGAAGAAGTCCCCAGGGTTCGACTTATCACTGCAAGAATTCTAAAAGAACTTAGTAAAAAAGGAGTGCAGTATTTAACACAGGTTTTTAACGCAATCCTAAGAACTGGTTGGAATCCCCAAGGGAAAAGAAAAAGAGGTCGCCCAGTACAAACTTGGAGAAGATTCATTCTTCTCTTGGAAGAATGGATCCAAGGAAAGTCTTGGAATGAGGTGAAGGCCTTAGCGGAAAATAGAACCCGATGGCACGTTTTCACTGAAGCTCTATGCTCCACTTAGGAGTTCAAGAACCTTATATATATAAGAACTGGTTACTATCCCCTTTTGTGGAAAGTTGCACAGATCCTATAGACCTATCAGTCTACTTTCAGTGATGTTAAAGGTTTTTGAAAAACTACTACTAGACAGATTACAGCCAATCCTCGTACAACAGCAGCTAATACCCTACCACCAGTTTGGATTTAGACAACAGCATGCTACCATTAAGTAAATTCACCGAATCTACAATTCCATAAACAAAGCCTTAAAAAAAAACCTTCCGCATTATCACATATGCACCGTGGTACATGTCTAATGAATTCATCAATCGCGATCTTGAGATGAAAACTGTCAAAGAAGAAATTGCCAGTTACTCTCAAAATATGACAGACGACTGCAAAACCACACCAACAGGCTAGCGAAGAACCTTATGAGGCACTAGGCAAACAAAAGGCTAAAGCGTCTTACTCCAAGCGATCTACCAACAAGATTTTAAATTTTTAAATTTTGAAAGTTTTTTTTATTTATTATAAACATTATATTAGAGCCACAAATAATTTTTTTACTAAAATTATGATTTAATAGGTTATTGTCACTGGACAGTCTCGTGCAAGTCTCTTGTAATCTAATTAAACAATTTACTTATTGTAAACCTTATTACAGATTTTAAATAAATGGGATGTTCAAAAAAAGAACTTATATGAGACATGCGAAAACTGTCTGTTAATATTTAGCTTTAATCGGTTAAAAAAAGCGTAAAAACAATTATTTGGGACATCTTGTTACAGAAAACCGTTGAAAATAGTTTCTTGGTGTAGCCATATTTGAAACAATACATTCGTAATTCTTAGAATTACAATATTTGAAAAAGTAATTTAAACTTAAAATCACCATTGATTGTATGTTAAATCACAATACACAGAAAAATTAAGATACCAAATTTATTTCGTGAAGCAAATATCTAATGCCTCTCTGGCTACTGGTAAATGATGAAAGCATACTCTTGTCAGTGTTGCGACATTTAGCACTTATTACAAATAAGTGAAAGAAAAGACAGTAAGCGAGGGCCAGGCAGAAGAAGACACTCGTGGCTCCAAAATCTGCGCAAGTGGTTCGGGCTCACATCGGTCGAACTATTCAGAAGCGCCGCAAACAAGCTCAGAATTGCCATGTTAATAGTCCACGTTCGCAACGGACAGGGCACTTGAAGAAGAAGACCTGTCTCCAAAGTTGTGTGCGATGCATAGTTTATAGCATAGAAGATAATAATAATTGGATTTTATAATCGTAAAAAGTTCTCTTATTGTATTCGCGGCAGCTTATACTGGTCTTTTTATTGATTTTATCATAATTTTTTAAGCAAATTTAAGATTATTTACGTGACAAAATAGGGTAGACTCCATTATAAATCACAAGTGACCATGAGAAATGTTTTTGTGTAATTTTAATCAACCGTTCAAACATTACCATCGCGGGTAAACTTACGATATAATTTGTTTCTTATGGAGAGAATTTGTTTTATCAGATATAATTTTCACGCCAAAATTTGAACAATAAAACATAGGTAAACAAATCCCGCCTGACAGATTTGTTGTAAATCGTTCATACATAAAATGATAAAAATACAGTTTTGCGCCTCAGTGGTGTACTAATATCACTCCTGTTTATTATAAGTAATATGTTCTGTTTATTACAGAACACTTTCTTCTGCACATAAAAATAATTTTGTGGTATGAAACTTAGTTCAATGAAAAAAAAATATATAAATCAATTTAATATAAAATAAAACTTCGTGTAATGGATAGCTAATTAATAACAGTACCTATACCTTATATTTAATAAAGTTTGGCAAGGGTATTTGGGATAGGATAGGTATTTAACAGGAAGATAATTTGTGTCACCAAAGTTGTTTCCAAACAATAATTCATAACAATTATAGAATGTTTAACAAGAAATTTTGTTTGAATAAAGATTATTTTCACTCCAATAAACAGTTACCTATGGGTGGTTAACTTATAGATGATCATTATAAAACACATACCAAAAAAATATTTTTATATATAAAATAGAATAGGTTTCTTTCCATCTATGAAATCGGGTTTTTGCTAAAACGCTGCATGAGTTACTTGTAGGACATAATATATAATAGATACTCCAATAATAATCTGGAAGAAGCACATGAACAACTTCAAAAGTCATCAGAGCAATTAAAAATAGTAAAACAGGAAGAGACTGTTTAGTGAATATATAGAAAATGTCAAATAGACTTTGATTTGACGGACATTTTGGTTCTTGAGAGAAAATGGAAACTAGTAAAGCAATATTTGGGATATATTTATGTTATATTAGATATTTACATGTAAAGATTATTAATTAGGACAAGAACACACTGCTTGTTAATTGTCTACAAAAGACGGACCTAGTTACCAACGATATTCAATTTTTAGGAAACGTATTTGACTCAAGAGGGCTCAATGAAGAAAGAGTTTATCTGTTAAAAAGAGATAAAAAAATACAAGACAAAAAACTTTATACCTTGGTTATCCTATAAGAAGCAGTGGTGCAAAAGCATTTAAAGGTAATTTTCGAAGGAAAAATGTACGGCAAGAAAGGACTGGAAAGACGCAAATATTAGTGTTTAAAAAATATAAGCAATTGGACTGGTTTAGACACATATTCACTGTTGTGAATATGTGTATACACGAGATAGACATTATTTTACTGCCTTTGTTGCCAACCTTAAAAATATGATAATAGCACAAAAAGAATAACAATCAATTGGATAAGCTCATCATAAAAAAATATTCTACAAAACTGTATCAAAAAACTTTTTACTATTGTTGTTTGTTTGTGTTTAAATGACTGCGGACACTAAATCCATTCGCCAATCTTACAATTTGAGGTATAGTGTGTGTGTGTGTGTGTGTGTGTGTGTAGAGTAATTGTCTTGATACTTAGCAAAGTCGACGTCATTGTCTTTGCTAAGAGACGCTAATTGTATCCGAACGTCTGCGGTCCCTCCGGTGTGTACCGATCACACAAGGATAGAAATTATTTTCGTTTATTAATTTTTTTTAATAAACGAAAATTTCCACCCAGGTGGGATTCGAACTCACGACCTTTAGGTTTAAAGGCAGGCGCTCTTACCACTGAGCCACAGAGGGGGTTAACTTTTTACTAGATATGCTACATTTATATCTTTTAAAGCCAAAACGCCACCAATACTAAAATTAGTTGTTTTAGAGATTGTCTTCTAACTAATCACCATGGCAAATTCCGAACATTTACAGAAACTACATTACTTTCATTATAATATACCAAGTGTACACATCATTTAGAAAACATATCGCCTATGGATCTCTCCTAATAGGTATTTATGTATTTGAGTTTAAATTCATTAATTGAATTTGCCTTGCACTCAGACAAGGAAAGAGAGAGGAAGCTTAATCGTGTGGAATTGACTGAAGCCAAACCGGCACCAGAAAGGTTGCCAGATTTTATTTCTTGAGTAGATTGGAAATAATTAATATATTTTTTCCAAATTTATAATTGAACACTGATATAATGATCACTTTTTGAACATGATTTTATCATTACATATTTTTTAGTAGATCGATATAAAGTTTCAGTAGATCAGTAAATTGAAGTTGAAATCTGTAGATCCACTGAAAAATCAGTAGACCTGGTAACCCTGCGAGAGGTAGTAATAGCTAACGTATAGGCACCAAAACATGACGGTCACATCGAACTGGCTTCACTTTCCAAAGGTTTGTTTAATGAGTGTAACCTGTCCTGTCTCTTTCCTTGTCTAAGATCTTGCATATTTATTTTTGCATGGTCCATGTAGTATGGGCTAGAAAAAATATTCTCATTTCATATTTTTGCACAATCCTATTTAAAATAGTCCTCAAACAGTCCTTGAAACAAAAATGCATGTTGTCAAGAGAAAATTCTGGTCAAAAATGGTTTCAACAATTTTCGAAGTGACTTATTCCCAAAGAAAATATGTAGTAACTAAAGTATTCAAAAAGATCATTATATTTCACCAGTAACACCAGTGATACATAGCAATCCAAGTACCTAGTGTCTTTACTTAATCAAAATTCGTGGGTCTAGCAGGTCGATTCCATTCGTGATATATTTTTTTTTCTGTATGCATATTAGTAAAAACCATATATATATATATATATATATATATATATATATATATATATATATATATATGTATATATATATATATATATATATATATATTACAGGATCCAATTTGTAAATAGAGTATATCTTGGAGACGGCTATCGCCGTATCCTCGTCCTTCTCCGCCAATCCTCTCGGTCCAAGGCATGCTCCTCCTCTAAACCTCTCGATTCTATTGCTCTTCTAATACCGTCATTCCATGAGCGTCGAGGTCTACCTCTTTTTTTTCTACCAGGGGGCTTCCATCTGTGAAGTTTTTGGGGCCAACGTTCGTCAGGCATTCTTAACAGGTGTCCAAACCAGTTTAAACCTCTTCTTTCTATTCTGTCTATGACCGTATCTGTAGCATTCATCTGATTTCTTATAGATTCGTTGGTTTTTGTTTCCAGCCTTGATGTTCTAGCACTTCTTCTCAAATAATCCATTTCAACTGCCAACAATCTTCTTTTCAGGTCTGGATTAATTGTCCATACTTCAGAGCCATAACAAAGAACTGATTCAACCATCGTTTACTCTATTCTTTTTTTGTTCCTTTTGGAAATGTTGCGATCCCACCATAAGGAGTTCAAACATCCTACAATTTTACGTCCCTGATTAATTCGGTGTTTAATTTCGGTTTCACCCAAGCCGTTCTTATCAATGAATGCACCTAAATATTTAAATTTTTCCACTTGTGTGATTTCCACGTCCTCGTCTATCAACACTTCAAACCTTGCATCAGAATTGATAACTAGATATTCCGTTTTCTTCATGCTGACTTTTAACCCCCATTTTACATATTCTCTGTATAGACGCTTTATCATAAATTCTAGATCATAAGAATCTTGAGCTAGAACGACTCGGTCATCCGCAAAGTTCAGGGAGAACAGTACGTCATTTCCTATTGGGATTCCCATTCCCTGGCAGTGGTTTTTCCAATTTTGAAGGGCTGCCTCAATATATAAATTAAACAGTAAAGGTGACATACTGCATCCTTGTCTCAGTCCTTTAGTTACTTTTATCGGCTCTGATAGTCTATTTCCGATTTTTAGGTAAGTGGTGTTATCCCTGTATACTTCTGTGATTATTCCTAAAAGGTGTGGACTAATGCCGAGTTGTTGTAAAGCTTGCCACAATTTAGGCCTTGGTACTGTATCATACGCTTTTTCTAGATCGATGAAGGCTAGATGTACTTCGTTACCAACCGCTATTCTTTTTTCTATTAATTGTTGGAGTATAAACAAGTTATCAGTGCAAGATCTACCAGGCGTAAATCCGCTTTGGTCTTCGCTAATTAGATGTCCTACATCATCTTGTATTTTTCTATTTATTATCTTTCCAAACAATCTGCCCAAAGTAGGTAGGACACTCAATCCTCTGTAGCAGTTAGGATCTTTTCGATTGCCCTTTTTAAAGATGGACACTTGGTGAGCGGTTTTCCATTCCGATGGTATTTTAATTTGTTAGCAGCATTGATTCATTAGAAAAGTTATTCGTTCGATTAGGAGTGGACCTTCTGCTTTAAGTAGCTCTACAGCTATATTGCCAGGTCCTGAAGATCGCCCGTTTTTTATTTTAATTAGCGCAGTACGGACCTCGTTGCTGGTGGTATTAATGTAACTACTTGTTTGTCTCTCCATACTGTATTCTTCTCCCATATATTCCAATCTGGACTCTTGGAGTAAATTTTTATAGTGATTTTCCCATTTTTCTATAGAAATTAAGTTGCTTAATGAGTTGTGGGTGTTCTTCTTTAGATTAGTGATAGTTCTCCATGCTTCCGTTGTCTGAGAACCACCCATTAAATTTTCAACTTGGACACATTTTTGTTCCCAGAAATTGTTTTTTGCTTCTTTTATTTGCTGGCGTACTTCTCCGTTTTTCATTTGATATGATACTCTATTGGTAGATGTTTTATTTGTTAGCCATTTTTTATATAATTTGTTCTTTTCTTGTATCATTTCTTTTACGTTTTCTGTCATTCATGGTGGTTCGTGGTGTTTTTTGTCGTTGTTCTCTGTTCCTAATACTTCATAAGCAATTTTTTTTATTATCATTTTGAGGTTATTGTATTCTTGTTCTACATCCATATTTCTTTCCATCTCATTTAGTTCCCTTTCTAATCTACATTGAAAAAGATGTTTAATACTTGGTTGGAATAAAAGATGCAATTTATATCTCTCCGTTTTGTACTGCGTAGTATTGTTTCTCTGACTTTCGGTGTTATGTTTGTTGTTTTGTTTAAAGGGGCACAAAATATTAGCTAAAAGAAAGTAATGGTCTGTCCCACAGTTAGACCCTCTTTTTACTCTGCAGTCTTGGCACTTAAATTTTGAGTTCTGTCTCATTATTATATAGTCTATGATCGACTTCTGTTGGAGTGAAGTAAAAAACACTTTTATGTAAATTTCGTCAGTTATGAATAAACTCCAAATTACTATTGGGAGTTTTTTGTATCTCACTGCATCTTTTACACCTGGAAGTTGAGTTATAATATTGCAAAATTGTGTTTTTGTATTTAAATTGCAAATCAATTATTTTTTCCATCTTTCGCAGAAAAATAGAAAGACTAAAATGGGTAGTACATCTTAGAAGATCACATCAGAACAACCCTCCTATCCAGATAAATCCTTATATCACATACAGCGGGAAGTAGACGAAGAGGTAGGTCAAAATTTAAATGTAAGGATAGTGTAGATGATGCTAAAAAAGGGTGCAGCAAACTGCCAACAGTTGGCAATGTATAGGACTGACTGGCGAAATAGACTTGGAAAGGTCGAACCTCTACCCTAGGGCTGTAGCACCAATAATAATAATAACCGTGTTGTGCAATAAGAAAAGACTTACGTAATTTTCGCATCGCTAGTTGAACAAAATCGTTGAACTCTTGGTGATTTATGTAATTTTCTTCTAAACTTGAGTCACTATCTTCAATTCCTCTGCGCTGGTTTTGACCTCCTCAAAAAGTTAGCGAATGCTATCTTGCTCTTTCTCGTTAATCTCAAAAGTTTGGTTTTCTGAAGACAATATAGGGAAATTATACCGGTATAGATAGATCATTAATAAGAAATTTTTTTATTGTTATACACAAACACAATTTACTAATTGTGGCTTAATTCCATATAAACACAATATTTCACTGTAAAAAATGAGACCTGCCGTATGGTTCATATGGCTGTAAACATTATTGGCTCTAAGAACGAAATGTCAAAATTTTTGTCTTTTTTTGTAAAAAAATTCATAAAATTGAATATTTAATCATTTGTTACTTACATAAGCTTATAATAACTTAGCAAACGACAAATTTTACGATAAAAAACATAATACAATACAAAAACATAAGCAAACGATATAAATACATTTTAATTTTGTTTAAAACATTTTATAGTTTATTAAGTAACTATTTTAATATTTAAATATATTATTTATTTATCAATCGTTTAACACATCCCACTGGTGTTACTTTTCGTACACACAAAAAATAGTAAAACTGTACGCCAATGCATACTTAATCACCTTTACCATCAATTGCAAACACCATATATTTATCTCACTGTATTATTATGGTAATTTTAATTATTTACTAGGCAGGTACTGTTAACAATAAGTCACCTGCCTTATGATAATACAAATAACATTCCATCAAAAACTAACTTTTCCAGTTTGAGGAAGTTCGTAATGAGTTTGTTTTGGGGACGAAAAATCGACAATTAAAAACAAATAACACTTTATTAACGATCTAAACGTTAAATCCCTGTCAACGGTAGTTCAAAAATATTTGTGAATATATAAATTTTTTCATTGTTCAGATGTGTAGATAAGTTTCAGTTCACTTGTTAGGTTGTTGTAAGTGTGGTAGCGTTTCACTCGCGGATCTGTTGTTTGCAGATTTTAAAAGGATGGAGTTGATAGCTAGCAGTAAGTGTGAAAAGTGTAAAACCTTAAGTAGGAAATAGTGATACTTTTCAAGCTGTTGGATAATTGAAAATCTATTTTAGAGTGCTAGCCTTAGTTTTCTATGTCTTATGGAAATAATAAATATAAAGACCTATCGTTCAACCACGTTTTCTTTGTGATTTAATCTCTCAATTGTGATCACTTTGCTAATTATATTATTTCTTTATCTTCTTATGGTGCCTATTCGTTACGGATGTTGGACATTTCTTGTTTTAGTGCCGTGCACCTATAGTACGTTGGCGAATTATCTTAAGGCCAGACGTCTGTCTTTTGCGGCATGAAAAAGATCGCCAGTGTTATTTATGCCTGTCCAGTACCTATTTATGTATCGTAGACACGACATTTGTTTGCGACCTAATCTTTTCCTGGATGATTATTTGAGGGATTGCGTATTTTTTCGTCTCAGAATGTGGCCGAGGTATCCAATTTTTCGTACCTTGATCAAATTGAGTAGTTCTCTTTCAGTATTTGCCTTTCTTAAGACTTCCTCGTTTCTCACCCTATCTGTCCATGAAATGCGGAACAATCTTCGCAACGTCTACATTTCGAAGGCTTCCAACTTATGAGTGAAACGTACTCTTAACGGCCATGTTTCCATGCCGTATAATAATATGGACCATACATAGCATTTAACCATCCTGTAGCGGTGATTGAAGAAAATATTGCGGTTACATAGTAGCAGCTTAAATTTGATAAAAGCTTGTCTTGCTTGTTTGGCACGGTATTTTATTTCTTACTGAGGATCCCATTGGTCATTCATCATCATTCTCAAGTATTTAAATATTTTGACTTAATCGATTGGAGCATTATCTACTTGCAGTTGTATTCTTAAAAGTGCATTTTTTCTTATTGTCATGCATCTAGTTTTTTTAGCATTTATCTTCAAGCCATAACCCTAAGGTTTTTCCTACGGTGTTTATTTTATTTACCATCAACTGCATATCAGGTTCGTTATTATCGCAATTATCGCAATGTCGTCGGCGTTACGAATGTTATTTATCGGGAACCCGTTTACCTTTATTTCACATTCAGAGCCTTCCAGAGCCTCTGCACAAATATTCTCCACAGAGAGATTAAAGAGCATAGGAGATAAAATACATCCCTGTCGCACTCTTCTTAAAATTTCAAATTCTTCTGTGTTGGTTGATTTGTTCAGTCTCACTCGTGCTTTTTGATTCCAATAGAGATTCTAGATAACTCTTATATATTTCTCGTCAATGTTAGCGTTGTGTAGCATTTTTATAATTGCGTCATATTTTACGGTATCAAACGCTTTTTCATAATCGAGAAATGTTTAACTATGTATATCCTTTCTTTGATCCATGATGTTTTGTACAACCGCATTCAAGCAGAAAGCTGCTTCACATGTACCCAGTCCGCTCTTGAAACAAGTGGCTATCAAACCTAACATGGCTATTTTGACTTTGTTAACGATCCAGGATATTCTTTTTCCTTCTGGTTTTTTATTTCCATGAACAATTAACGACGTTTTATGGTTATGACTACTTCGCACACGTTACCCATTTTAAAAAAACCCTCAAAATGCTTAAGTTGAGATCCTTGACTCCACTCCATATAGAAGAACGGATAATATGTAGCATTTTAGTAAACGAACTGTTTTTTCCAATTTTATATCGTGACTGTTAATGATTTTTTTATTTTGACGAAAGATGATCTTGCCTTGTTGATCTTTATCTTATTTTATTTAGCGTATGGACTTTAACAGTACGATAAATATACAAATACATTAACAATAATATACACATATATATTATTTATATTATTCAAACACTAAAAATAGTACAAATAGAATGAATGACACTAAATATTGATGTCCAATTTACATAGCCATTCAATTGCTTCTGGGGAACATTCCGCAAAGTCCTGGAGGTTTCCACGGTAGGCACGATTCAAGCAGTCTGAAACACAATGGCTTATGGTCTGTCTAGATTCTCCGCAATCGCACTGTGGACTTTCTGCACGACCCCACCTGAACAGCGAATCAGCACATTTACCATGTCCGGTACGTATACGATTGAGCCTTGCCCAAATGGACCGGGGCAGATTTGATCCGATGAAACCCTGAGTTGGGGTGGATATCTTAATATAGTCCGATTCTACTGTTGGCATCCATCTTGTTGTCCATTGCCGATGTATATCATAGGAATTACCAATTTTTCGGGCAGATCGTATTGGAGGATTTCTAGATCTCAATCGTTGTTGCTCTTTTGAGATGTCTGGGATATCTTGATGTATTGGTAATTGTACGTTGGCTACAATTTTCTGGTACTCTCTCACTAATGCTGCTGTACGGCGTAGATCTGGTGGAGCAATATTGCTCAGAGTAGGCAGCCATCTCACTGGCGTTGATTTTATTGTTCCAGTGATTATTCTCATGGTTTGGTTAAGTTGGACATCGATTTTGCTTGTATGTGCACTATTTAGCCATACTGGTGCACAATATTCTGCCACTGAAAAAACCAAAGCTAGAGCAGAGGTCCGAAGAGTATCTGCAGAAGCACCCCAAGTTGTTCCAGCAAGTTTTGATATTAAGTTAATCTTTATCTTAATTCCCATCGACTGTTTTTACTATTCGTGTAAATTTGTACGCAAATAACAAAAGTTAGCGATTTACTCTCATACTTTTTGAATACGATCAAGCAGAATTTGGAGACCTTTAAAGTTTTTTGACAGAATTACTATATTGCCCTTATATCCAATCATATTAAGTAATTCCATTTTTTTTAATAAATGGTCCAAGTAAACATTAAACAATGTAGGGGATAACATGCAATCTTGTCTGACTCCCAGTTGTATTGAGATTTCGTCAGTGTAGCTCTTTGTAATAATTTTCACAGCGGCGATTTGACTCAGTACAAATTCTTAAGGACGCGAATATCTTTGTCATATATTCCTATATTTTTTAGCATATGCAGTAATTTTTATGCTATGCCTTTTGTTTCATTTGTCCTTTTGTTTGCTTTAATGGCGATATCGCTTTTAGACGCTTAGTTCACTTAGATTTTCTGTCAATGATAACACGGAGATACTTAAACCCTACCGAGCTACATAGTGTTATTCTATTTATGATGTAATAGTTGCATTATAATAAATTATTCATCATCATCAATTAGTCAATCGCGTCCACTGCTGGGCATAGACCTCAATTTTTTTCGTGCTCTCTACACTGGGCCGCTTGTAGCTAGTTTCCCACTACTTTTTTTCGACGTCGGTCCATCTGGTCGGTGGTCATCCTCGGCTTCTTTTATAGTTTCTGTGCCTCTATTCCATAATTCGCCTTGTCCACCGTCCATGTTGTATTCTAGCTAAGTGCGTTGCCGAGTTCCCCTTAAGAGTCGTGATTCTTTCGGTGACGTCTTGAACACTCCTAACCTTTGCCTGATTTGTTGGTTTGTTATGTGGTCTCGCTCACATCCGGCATTGCACGTTTCTTGACTGGTGGTGTTATTCTGAGTTTGTTAGTAGATTTTTGCGTCAGTGGTAAAGTTATAAGTTGTAACGGGCAAAACATATTGATTATAATCCTTTCGCTTAAGACACGTAGGAATTGCACTTTTTAAAATATGGCTTAGTTTGCCAAATGCTGCCCATGTCAGGCTTATTAGTCTCTGTACTGTGTGTTTGATAGTCTCTATTTTAATCTCTTGTTCCAGATATTTGTAAGTGTCTCTTTACTTTATGGTATTATTGCCAATAGATATATTTCCGCTCATTGCCAAATTTGGCATAAGTTTAGTTGTCTCAAAGTTTATTTTTAAACCTGCTCTCTCGGGCAGAATTTTAAGCAAATGTATCATAGAAACTGTGTCTTGTAAGTTTTCTGCAATTAATACAAATCCAACTGTAAACCTTAGATGGTTTAATCTTTTTCCGTTTACATTGATGCCCTTACCTTGCCATTGAGTATTCTTAAGTATTGATTCTAGAGCTGTTATGAACCATTTTGGTGAAATTACCCCTCGACCTAAGCTAGATTTTTCTATATTTTTGTGTAATTTTGTACTTGATGTAGCGTTCTCATAGATTTTGATCGACTGTTTCAAACTCTACAGAATAAAAAACCTTCTCGTAATCGACAAATCAGGATTAGCAAGTATCAGTGGTATGTTGGCCTCGACGAATTTTTCAATTAATATCTTTCTGGTATGCAAACGGTTGTGTTTGCCATATCTTGCTCTAAAGCCTGTCTGTTTTTGGGCTGATAGAAATGAAGTTTATGTGTTAGACCTTTAAGAGGCTGATGGGTATATAATTTTCTAATTTAGTAATATCACCTTCTTGTGCAACAAAACCATCACTGCATTATTGCATTGTTTTGGAATCGTACCCTAATTTGTATAAATTATATTTATGTTAATAATGTTACCGCGTATAGAGGACAACTATTTTGTCATAGTAGTTATCAGAGATACTTTTTTTTAGTACATATTTCATAATCATCATCATCATCCAGGCTTCATTTAAAACGTCCACTGCTGGACATAGGCCTCCCTTAAGCCTCTCTCTCCATTCTTTGCAATTTTGTGCTCTGTGTTGCCAATTTTTGGGGATTTGCCTGATATCGTCAACTTAACTTGTAGGTGGTCTTTCTCTACTACGTTTGTCTGCTATTGGCCTCCAATGTGTAATTTTGCTAGTCCATTGCGAGTCATGCATTCTCCTATATGGCCCAGCCAATTACATTTTAGTTCCGCTTTGCGTTTCACAACATCAGCAATACTCGTCCTTCTTCACAGATCTTCGTTTCTTATTCGGTCCCGCAACGTCACTCCCTGCATCGATCGTTCCATTCGTCTGTGTGTCACTTTTAATTTCGAAGCCATAGACTTGGTTAGAGTCATAGTTTCCGCCCATAGGTCATGACTGATAAGATGCATTGGTCAAATACTTTTCTTTTGATGCTAATTGGTATGTTGGCCCTAAGTCTGTCTCGCAGTTTTCCAAAAGCTGCCTAGGCTAAAGTAATACGTCTTTGAATTTCGCATGTATGGTTATCCCTGCTGATTCTTATTTCATGACCCAAATACGACTATTTCTTCACTAGTTCTGCCACTTTGTTTTGAATTGTTAAATGGTTATTGGGGACCATATTTGTCATAAACTCAGTTTTGGTCAAGTTCATTCTGAGGCCCACCTTCGAATAAGCAAAGTCCAATTCAGACGCCGTTATGAATACTTTCGCTGACAATGTATCTCCTTGCCTTATCCCACGTTTTATTTTTATTGGTCGGGTTTTATCATATATCTTAACAGTCATAGCGGCATTTTTGTAAATATTGTAAATAAGTTCACTATACCTATGGTCAATCCGGCTGACATTCATTGCTTCTATAAGGCTGTCTATTTCGATCGTGTCGAACGCTTCATGAAAATCTATGAAAGTAGGGATAAGAGGATTGCTGTATTCTATAAATTTTTCAATGAGAATCTTTACTCTATGGAGGTGATCATTGGTAAAAATTTTAGCATAATTTGATCGGAATCCTGTCTTTCGGATTGGCCTGTGGATATCTTAATTTGATTTCTTCATTGCTGTCTAGTTGGAGCCGTAATTTTCCATCAGCTGCCTTTTTTACCTATTAGATCTTTGGTATTTTGGCTTAGTTGTTCTTTATGGGTCAGAACGGTCGGGCAGCACTCCCTTTATGTTTATTTTAGAGCCTTCATTCAGAATACCTATATCCTCATATAGGTCGTTATTTCCTGGTGGAATCCATTTCTCTTTTTTTTTGTTTTTAGAATCATCTTTGTTCTTTCCAATTTGACATTTAATAGTATCTTAGCTCGGATTAATCTGTGATCGCTTTCTATTGAAAAGTTGTTGAGTACGTCGATGTCTTTGATTATTTCTTTGCTGTTCGTTATAATATAATATGTTTTATTTTTGACACTGATTAAGTTCAGCAATCTTTAGCCTCGTACATTTCTTTCGCCATAGCCATACTTACTAAATGCTACTTCTGCATCGTCTTGTTTGCATCAAGATCACGCATTACATCACATAAATTAGAACATTAGATCTTCCTTGTTGGTTCCTCTTCTCACTGCGATGTCTGCTTTCTAAGATTAACAGTCCAATTGGCTACAGGTATGCGCGAAATAGTGGTTCTGAGAATCTCGGTCAATGTTTTGCCGACCCAACGCCGCAGGTCCTTAATTCAAGAATTTTGTCTCCTTCTTATTGACCTTTTTCCACAAATTTTTCCTTCAATTATCAACCGAAGTATTTACATTACATTCCTAATATGCGTTAGTTTACGCTCTTTAGTCATTGGCATCAGTTCCTTGTACTTATGCATTCTAATAAGAACTTTGGTTTTTGTTGTTCTTTCGGTACTGGGAATACGAAGCATTCTCGTATAAAGGTACGTTGCAAAAGCTTTAACGTATTTTTCTAGTGATGTGTAAGAGTCCAGCTCTTACAGTCGTAGGGACAAATTAGACATACATAACAGCGCAGCTTTGGGATTTGGAGTCTCATGTCTAGATCTCTCTTGATGAAGAAGTTTTACATTTCGTTAAACGTCTTCCTTGCCTTTTTAATTCTTGATAGGATCTTTTTTGTCGAATCGCAACTACTATTCATTAGTGCATTCACGTATCTGAAGCATAACATATTTTAACCGATTTTATATTTGTAATTTGGAGAAAACCACAAAGTTCGTTTAGGGATGTTGTTCATATAACGGTCGATATATTCTACAATATCGTCTATAAGTGTCTGTAGTCCCTGCAGGCTGATGCAAAAATGATTGTATCATTGGCATATTTTATACTATATATTGTTTTGCTATTAAGTATGATTCCTGCGCTATTACCTTTAAGAGACTCTACAAAGAGATTTTTCGAGTACAGATTAAAGAGAAGTGGGAACAATATACATCTCTCTTACCCTTACGTGATCTAAGTCAATCTATATGAGTTGCTATGAGTATTTTGGCTAGATTCTGGAGTTAAATGCAATAAAAATGTTTGTCTGTGCTGAATTTGTCGGCCTTTTTTATAGAATAAGATCATTTTTAAATTATTACATATGGCACTCTTTTTTATTTTTTATCTTAATATAGTTTTGAGCATAATAAAAATGGTCTCAATACTAATTTTTAAGCAATTAAATCTCATTTGAATCATAATATTTTTTAGTTTGATTTAGTGCAATATTCCTATTCCTGATCGTATATTTCTAACACATTATTATGTTTGTGTATAATCTAGATTTTCAGGTTATGCAGAA
Source organism: Diabrotica balteata (assembly GCA_918026665.1). Lineage (NCBI taxonomy): Eukaryota > Metazoa > Arthropoda > Insecta > Coleoptera > Chrysomelidae > Diabrotica > Diabrotica balteata. Next base: position 34,028,331 of record OU898281.1, on the reverse strand, counting down.
ACGATTTGTAATTAATATGTTATTTCTTATTATTTCATAACACTATATGAACATTTTATAATTGAGACATTGCGAAAATGTAAATTATGGAAATACTTAGATGACAAGAATACAAATTAAATATAATTTTCCGTTTTTTGAACCTAACACGAGATTTAGATTGACGCAAATTATAGTCATAAAAATATACTGTTTATACATAATGTAAGATTTATGCTTGATTTCCAAAAACAATATTTACCAAGATGCTACTAAGATACTAAACAATTTTCTGATTATTGTAATTTTAAAGCTGATATTTATTCATGTGATGTCTTTTGCTATTTTGGCTGAGTAAAAGTAAATATGCGAAATGATCCAATAAATCGATCGGATCGAATCCAAAAATAAACAAAAAAAAGAAAAAAATGTAAACATCAATATCTGAAGAAATAAACAAATACAATGAACTATTGAAGAATTTACCTTCCAATTTGGACTGAAACGATTCACTTAAATTTGGTGAGTTGATGGGAAAGTGCTCAAATAACAAAAGTTATATAACGCCGATGTGTTAGTTATATATGTGTTATATAACGTCGGATGAATGCTTCTGTCCCCAGGGGGCATTCTGACCCTTTTCGAGGATGCAAATTCTTTTGCTCAAAATAATCACGGAAGCCGAAAGTGGATTAAATTGTAAGCAATTTTTGTTCTATAGAGTTTTTTAGAAAGTCAATACTGTTTGAGCTATCTATGGTTAAAAACAGCGAATTTTCATTGACAAAGTCACGTTTTTAACAGTTTTTCGTGCACAACTTAAAAAATATGCCTTTGGTCGAAAAAGTACAGTACGACCAGGATAGCAATAGACGTGAACTGCGCGTTAACCGTTGTAGGGCTGTAGAATTCATTTGTGGGTGTAAAGCAAGATTGGGTTTATGCTGGTTATGTTGTGACGTAGGACATAATTCGGTATTTTGCTTTACACCCACAAATGAATTCTACAGCCCTACAACGGTTAACGCGCAGTTCACGTCTATTGCTATCCTGGTCGTACTGTATGCAAAACTAAAATGAAGCTTATAAAAGAAGAAAGAGATTCTTTCTCTACAAGATATTCTGGATACATTACAAAGTAATATTATATGGTCGGTGAAAGGAGAATTTTTTTTGCGAATATTTGGTTCGATTTATTCAACGTTAAGTTGTAAGAACAGGGTTGATTTTTTGTGGGTAATATTATTAGTTAAATAATTAAATACTACAACAAAATGATGTTAAATACTTAGGTATGCACCTGGACCGCAGATTAACGTGAAAGAAACACATATTCACAAAAAGAAAACAGTTGAGTCTGAAACTCAGTAAAATGTACTGGCTAGTAGGAAAAAGATCACAACTGAATTTCTACAATAAAATCCTAGGACACAAGTCAGTGATAAAGACATTCAGACCTTCCGCATTATCAAAAATGCACCGCGGTACATGCCCAATGAATGCATTAATCGCGATCTTTAGATGAAAACTGTCAAAGAAGAAATTGCCAGTTACTTCCAAAAGTATGACAGACGACTGCAAAACCATCCCAACAGGCTAGCGAAGAACCTTATGCTGCCCCAGGCAAAGAGAAGGCTAAAGCGTCTTACTCCAAGCTATCTCCCAACAAGATATTAAATTTTTAAATTTAATTTTTTTTAAAGACTGGGAAGTGGGCGTTATTGTACCCATTTTTAAAAAAGGTGACTGACGAGAATGCAGCAACTACAGAGGTATAACTCTCCTGAGTATTCCTTCCAAAGTTTACGAACGAGTACTGGAGAAAAAACTACTAGAAGAAGTAGACCATAAGCTGGAGCAGTGACAGAGCTGTTTCAGGAAGGGAAGAAGCATCCACTGCCATATTTTTACACTCAAGCATCTAATACAAAATGCACGAAATACAAGCACGGAACTATACCAAGCCTTCATAGACCTCGAAAAATCATTTGATAAAACCCCGCAAACCGAAATAGACAAAAGCCTAAGAAACAGAGAAGTAGACAGCAAACTCAGAAAAACTATTATGAGCCTATACAAGAACACAAGAGACAGAGTAAGAACAGATAATATGGAATCAGAAGAGTTTAGAGTCAATGATGGCGTACGACAAGGAGGTGTACTAGGCCCCATTCTGTTTAATATTGTACTAGATAATGTAATAAAGGAAACTAGAGAAGAAACATCGAGAATATTTGTTGGAGATAGAAACCTGGAAATGATACAGACAGCGGAGTGCGCATTTGCAGATGACCTCTTCGTATTTGGAAGAAACGAGGAGGACGCACTTAAGAGAAACCTCCAAATATGGAGAGATAAATTTGAAAAACGTAATATGATAATTAATGAAAGTAAAAACAAGGTCATGGTATGAGGGAACACAGACCAACATACAAACATTAAAATCAATAACTATACTTTAGAACAAGTCGAAACCATCAAATACCTTGGAGTGCAACTAGAGAGTAGGGAAGCAAAGATAAACAATTAAATATAAACGCTTCCCGGATATACCACGCAATTAAGAACACATTCCTATCGAAAAAAAAAGTGTCCCAAAAAGCAAAGATAGTATCTACAACTAGCTATCTACACCACAGTTTTTGTACCTATCTTAACATTTGGATGTGAAAGCTGGACGTTCACCACCAGACTAAAAAATAAACTGCAAAGTATTTCAACAAAGTATCTAAGAAGAGTACTAGGGGTGACCAGAATGGACAGGATACGGAACGATGAAATAAGAGAACGCCTTAAAGTTCAATCAATAGAGAAGAAAATCGAAGAAGCCCAACTGAGATGGTACGGCCACATGGTAAGGATGGATTAAAAAAGCCAAATTAATTAAGTGTAGGAAGCAAGAAGAACCTTGAGAAGACCCAGGGGCAGACCCATGAAGACTGGGACGATGAAATTGCAGCCATCCTAGACAGGAGAGGAGTCACCAAGGAGCAAGCAAAAAAATTGGCAAGCAATAAGAAGTATTGGAGGAAGTTTGTATATAAAACCTAAAAAGAGATTTTACACCCAACACCTTAGGGGTTATTGATTATATATATATATATATATATATATATATATATATATATATATATATATATAATTTAATATAAACATTATATTAGAGTCACAAATATAAGAGTTACCAGCTGCAGTCCGTTTGAAGAGGTTTACTCTCCGGACACTGGAACTCACTTCAAGCATGTTACCTGAAGTCAAATTTAATTTAATATTTAACATCACAGTTTTATAACAACAATATGTACAATCTTTTACAACTACATGTAATTAATTAATTATTATCACTGGACAGTCTCCTGCAAATCTCTTGTAATCTAATTAAACAATTTACTTATTGTAATCCTTATTACAGATTGTAAATAAATGGGATGTTCAAATATATATATATATATATATATATATATATATATATATATAATATATATATATATATATATATATATATATATATATATATATATTATTACAGGTTTTTATAGTCCATGAATATACCTTTAAAATGAACACTACAAAAATTCATTTGCCTGTACACTGAGTAAGTTACAGGTCATAAAAGATAAACTCTTCAAATATTTTTAGAAAAAAAGGGCAGTTTAATTAACCCTGAACAGTTGAAAGCGTATCTTTCACTACTATAGGCACTATCCGGAACAGTTTGGTAGTTCCAAGGGATCATATTTCTTCAATCTCATAGCTTTTTGGTTATGGAGAAGATTGTATGCCAAGGTATTAGGATGCACGCGTAACGTATTTTGATATTGTTCAGAAATTTTTTGCACGCTTCAGAAACTTTTAGTACATGCAGATCTTTATGTAAGGCGTAATTTTGAAAATACGAAGGGGCACTGGCCTTAATTCTTAAGAGTTTCTGATTAAAATATTTGTATTGATATCTCATATAATGATATGATATTTATATATAATCTTCGATTGATATCTTCTAGAAATATTAGATTTGCTTGCTGATCCCCAGAGCTGCGAACCATATGACCAAAAGGGTTTTTTATTACTTTGTATATTAGTAGCACGGTGTCGACCGATAGGTGTGAGTGATCCTACATATTTGTGATCCTTTTGGAGTAAAGAATGTTCATCGACGTTAACTTGTGGACATATAGCTCTTCTTAGGGTAAATGTAATATATGTACATTTTACTTTATTTACTTACTTTAATTCTCTAGAGTTTAAACCTTAGTAACATAAAGTATGTATATACTAAGTACAAAATATGTACTCCATCCATGGCTTACCCCCTTACCTATCACCGATTTAACTTTAACACAGTACCCAAAAAATACCACAAATCCTAACCTTATCAAATTATGGAGAAATATCCAAATCACCACATAATTTACACATATGCATCAAAAACTGAAAATGGCCATGCTGAGCCTTCACAAATAAAAATTACAAATATGCCATTAGAATTTCACAGCACTGCAGCATTTACACGGGGGAAACAACAGCGATATTAGAAGCTATCAAAAACTCCTCTTAAACGATTGAAAACAATATTTTAATCATCACAGATTCACTCAGCGAAATTCGTGGAATTAATCAACTTTACTCTACCCATCCTATTGCACAAAATATAAGAAATGAACTTAATGCACTACACCATATAAATAAAAAGGTTACATTTATCTAGATACCTTCACACATTGGCATTAAAGACAACGAGGAAGTTGATCAATTAGCATTAACATCCATCAAAAATGAAAATGTTTTAGAAATCACTAAATATCCATACACTGACCATAAACGACAGTCCATGAATCATATAATAAATTTATGGCAAACAACCTGGGATGCAACAGACTCTAAGTTGAAAACAATAAAGCCGCGAGTAGACGCCAGCCTACCACAACAAGAAAAACGAAGAGATCAAGTTATCGTAAATCGTCTTCGAATTGGCCACACAATACTAACACATCAACACCTTCTAAATAAAGAACCAGCTCCAATTTGTACCTACTGCTCTTCTCAACTCACCGTAAAGGATTCCCCACACCGACGCGAAACTTTTGCGACGCAAAACCGTTGCGGAACATTCGCAGGCGGAGCACTATTAAATTCATTATATATAATATATAATGAAAACTTACATTTTCTCCTAGAAATGACCCTATATTATCCCAGACTTCTATATTATCCTTTTTTCTTATATTTTTATAATCTTCGTCACTTAAATCATAAATTATAGGATATTGTTTCACAATTTCAATTAGTTTTTCTGTAACAGCCATTTTAATAATTCACGCGAAACTATAACTTGCTATAACTGCAGCGGAAAAAACCGTGCATGCAGCGTTTCATGAAACGTCAACGCTGTTCTGCCGCGGCCGTTCCGGTTTCCGTCCGAACTTGTCTGAACACATGCATTAAGTCGCCGTGCCTTACGATTCGCCGCGATTCCGCTGCGAAAGTTTCGCGTCGGTTTGGGGAATCCTTAAAGCATCTGATAATCGACTGTCCACAGTTCCAACCTCAGAGAACATGCCGAGGAATTAGTGGAAACCTGAGAGGTGCGCTTATGACAAATATCTCGAAATTATTGCAGTTTCTAAAAGACATAAACATTTATAATAAACTGTAATTTATCAAATTAAGGATTCCCCAAATCGACGCGAAACTTTCGCAGCGGAATCGCGGCGAATCGTAAGGCACGGCGACTTAATGCACGTGTTCAGACAAGTTCGGACGGAAACCGGAACGGTCGCGGCAGAACAGCGTTGACGTTTCATGAAACGCTGCATGCACGGTTTTTTCCGCTGCAGTTATAGCAAGTTATAGTTTCGCGTGAATTATTAAAATGGCTGTTACAGAAAAACTAATTGAAATTGTGAAACAATATCCTATAATTTATTATTTAAGTGACGAAGATTATAAAAATATAAGAAAAAAGGATAATATAGAAGTCTGGGATAATATAGGGTCATTTCTAGGAGAAAATGGTAAGTTTTCATTATATATTATATATAATGAATTTTAATAGTGCTCCCCCTGCGAATGTTCCGCAACGGTTTCGCGTCGCAAAAGTTTCGCGTCAGTGTGGGGAATCCTTTATACTACTGTGTATGTCCCCCCACTAATAACCCATGGTGGTTGATGTGGGTTTTGTATGTTTAAATAAAAAAAATATGTAGGTACTTTACAATTTTCTGCTAGGTTTGTACCGGACTTAATAAAAATTAGTTTCTGGTTGCTTTACTATTAAATTCGCGAAAACATTGAAAATCACGTTTAGAAGTCATTTAAATAATTTCCATAATAATATGATTAGCGTATGTTATTAATATACTAATGATTGTTTTGTTTCAGCTATGTCAACCGAAACGGAGGGGTTTAGTAGTAGTGACTCGATACAAAACCTTCTCAACGATACTGGTAAGTCTTTTAACCATATTTAGATTAGAATATAATTAAATTACTAAATCTTCTATTGGAAATTGGCCTCAACTTCCGGATTGGCAGTGTTAAAAACCGACAAAGGAGCCTATTGAAACTCGATCTAAAATATTTATAAGCAGTGCTTTAAAATCAGTCAATTAAAAGTTGAATTTTTGATAAGATGTTTGCAATTTACAGTTATGTGTTTGATTTGTATCTCGGCTACCCTAATTTATTATGGTTTTTTCCATTATTGTTTGCTTTTAATAGTTTAACACTAGGTATACTTTTTTAATGTCACTCATTTATCTTTTCTGTTTTTAAAATACTATTTTTTACTGCCTTCGTCTACTTTCTGTTATGAGTTCCGTCCGCTTGTAATTGCACTTCTTGAATATCTTTATTTTAGTTTATTTGATTCTCCATTGTCTTTTCAGATGTATTTCCAAATCCCTGTACCTTTTTATCTGTGCGTTGTATTTAACACGCAGAATTATCAGATTTAGCCATACGGCTCACACTCCCTCTAAGGGGAAAATTCACTCATCCCAGATACCTACGGTATCAAAAGGATTGAGCTCTGGTGGGACTCTTTCCATGTTATCGAGTCCTAGGTGACTTGGTACGTCAGTGTATCTTTTTTCTAAATTTTCGCACGCATCTGGACGTCGAAAATAGCACAGCTTTCTGCATGATCTTATATAGATGTTCATTTAGACCCAGCTTTTTTATGTTTTCTAGGAGGTTCTTCGGAATGACCCCAGTGGTAGAAAGAATAATAGGTATCGTCTGGGTACTTTCCATTCTCCATTGTCTTCTTATTTGTATTTCCAGATCTCTGTACTTGGCGATCTTTTCGTTGTACTTAACACGCAGATTATTGTTGTTAGGTATCGCCACATCGATTAGAGTCTTGTTAGTTTATTAACTAGCACGAGATCTGGTCTATTATGTGCTACAGTTTGGTCTGTTAACACAATACGATCCCAGTATAGCTTGTAGTTGTCATTCTCAAGCATACTCTCTGGAACGTATTGATAATATGGGAGATGGTTTGTTTGTAGAAGTCCCAGTTTAATAGCTATCTCTTGATGGAGGATCTTCCCTACTGAGTCATGCCGTTCCTTATATTCAGTACACGCAGAATTATTATTAGGCATCGCCACATCAATTATTGTTGTTTTTCTAGTTAGTTTATTAACTTACTAGCTCAGTACGGTTCCAGTGTAGCTGTTAGTGATCATTCTCAAGCATACCGTCAGAGAGATATTGATAACAAACGACATATTTCACAAAAACGATTTCAATCTCCCAATCAAAATCATTCAAAAACCAAAAAATGCACTTTTTAAATAAAAATTAATTCTTAGATTTTAAAAAATGTCACACTTTGAGCCTTTGAGGATTCTTGATTAAAAGGTTAAAGGTTTATACTTCTGTTTTTTTTTCTATGTTTATGTCTAAAACAGGATGAAGAAATAAGTGTACAATAAAAAAAACAATTATTACAAATTTACCTAGCAAAAATTACCCCTTAATGGTAAGTTGATAATCTGCAAGAGATTATCTTTCTGAATATTGGGTCAAATAGAGTGCATGTGCGTTAAGAAGAGACAGATCAACCATGTGGAAAAATAGCTTGTTATATTATTTTATGGTCTTTTTTACATATTCCGTGGAGCTCAAGATCATATCTGGTCGATCTATTGCACCCATATTTTCGTTGTTATCTAAAACAACAGCTGGTCTTTGTATGGGCTCTTTCGTCTTAAAATCTACTTTGTCTAACGTTACCATGCGATCTTCAAAAAAAGTAATTAGCATTATAACATCACGCCTATCCACACATCGAGATAGATTCGCCTTTAGATAATTTTTAAGTTAAATTGGGCATCTTTTTTCAATTATCACGGATTATACCGTAGGAATTAGTCTTATTTGTATGCAGATATGTTCACAAAGTAGGGCTAATGTACTAGTTGTCTGTATACAGGTTATTGACTTTATTCACATATGGTTCCATAAGATTTGCTACTAGTGAGCCTGATATTCTATCTTGGAACAGAGTAATATCTGTCGATTTTTTAATATAGAAAATAACACCTAATACGTATCCTGTCTCGCAGTCACATATTAGAAAAAGTTTTATTCCAATGCGATGCCGCTTATGTACTGTTTAAATCTCAAACGCTCCTTGAAAAGAACTAAGCTCTCGTCAATAGCAAGATTTTAAAATGAAGTGAAGTACTTTTGGAACCATTTTATTTTAAAATCCGTAAAATAGTTTCGAAACACAATTCAGATTTCTGCTTATAATCTGAGCCTTCTAAAAATTGCAAGGCAAACAGACGTTGATAAAAGATGTTAAAAGGGATATGGGGAATCTAAAATTTACATTCTACGACATGTCTTTACAACTAAGCAGAAATCCTTAGCGAATTGTGTTTCTCGTACCCACACAGAGTATATCCGAATAAAATGAAAAAGACAGCAAATATTTGATTTCACGCAAAAAGCGCCTATGTATCCATTGATACGTATTTCGACCTAATAGGTCTCATCCGAACAGTTATTCATAGGTGTTCTCAACGTGAAAAATCAATATTTTCTGTCTTTTAAGAAGCAACACTAAAATGGCTTCAATACGGACGCAATAGCGACATCTAATCTGAATTGTGTTTCGAAACTATTTTACGGATTTTATTATTATATGACTCTTCGTCGGAGTCTAACATCGCGAAAATATCGTCATATTAATGTTTTAATAGCCCACAAAAGTTTCCATACTCATCTTACCTTTTAGTGCTTTACTCATATTACGAACACTGTTGAGACTGTTGTGGCCGAAATGATTTTTAAAACTGAATTTTTCACACACGAAATTATTCGACGGACCTTCAGCTTTACCTTCGACCTATCATGTAACAGTGCTAGTGCTACAATATAGCATATCTAAAATATTATTCAGGTCTATCCTCCAACAAGTGACAAGTCAGACGAACAAATCTAAAATTTTTATAACAACATAGATGAAATTTTGATCGTGGTGCTGAAGAGCTACATAGGAGCACACGGTCTAGGTACCAGGTATAATAAATTATATACCAGGTAAAATTCTGCGTAGAAAACAATCTGTTAATAGCCAATACCTTCTTGAAATAACATCCTAGAAGTCTATATACATAGAAATCACCTGCAGACAGAAACGACAGAATTGTTAGAAATCAAATTGACTTCATTTTGCTCAATAGCACCTTTAAGAAGTACATACAATATACGAAAACATACCCTGTAGCTGATATACATAGCGATTACAATCCAGTTATAATGGATTTTAGATTAAAAAAATTTCTCAAAGTCAAAAACAAAACAGTGACAATAAAAACAGACTTCTCACTACTGAAGAACCCTGAACAGAAAAAAGAAATAAGTATCAAGCTTGAAAAAGAAATAAAACAATCGAAAACTTGGTACAGACAGACATTGAAGTAACATGGACTGCTCTTAAAAACAAAAATAACAAAGACACAAGAAAAACACATCGGGTTCATAAAACACAACAAAAATCGCAATGAAGAGTGAATAACGCAAGAGATCATGGACCTCACGGACGTAAGACGAAAACATTAAACAAGCCCAATAGAATACAAGCGAATCAATAAAATCATTAGAATAAAGTGCAGGAAGGAGAAAGAAAACTGGATGTCAACAGAATGCCTAGAAATCGAACAACTTTAGGAAAAATACGACACCTTTAATATTCATAAAAAAGTAAAAAAATGACAGGTAGACACAAAAAGAGACAAGCAACAATAGTAAAAAATGATAATAACGAAATAATTATGGGCACAGAAGACAAACTAGAGAGATGGAAAGAACACATACAAATTTTTTTTTGACGACGATAGACCCTGCTCCCTACCATCTACAGATAATCGAATAAATAAAAAAGGCCCAGAAATAACCAAAGAAGAAGTGATTCTCGCAGTAAAATCTCAGAAAATAAAAAAGCCACCGGTCCAGACAATATCAATGTCGAAATACTAAAACTAATTGCAGATAATGAAAGTAAAAGCCTAGACTTAATAACAGCCCTTCTTCTTCTTCTTCTTCTTTTGCCCTTTAATTCGTCCAATTTTGAACATAGGCTTCCCCCAGTTTCCTCCATTCGCTTCTGTTTTGTGCTTTCTGTTTCCAGTGTATTCCTCCTATCTTTCTAATGTCATCTCCCCATCTCATCTGGGGTCGTCCTCTTGCTCTCTTTCCTGTCCATGGTCTCCATTGTTGTATCGTGTTGTTCCACCTATTGTCTGTTTGTCTGGCGTTATGACCTGCGAAACTCCATTTTAGCCTGGCTATATGTTGACCTGCGTCTTTGACTTTTGTTTTGTTTCTTATCCAGATGTTTTGCTTCTTGTCTTTTAATTTTACTCCCAACATTGCTCTCTCCATGGCTCTTTGTGTCTTCACTATCTTATCCATGTTTGCTTTGGTCAGAGTCCATGTTTGGCATGCGTATGTGAGAATTGGGAGTATGCACTGGTCAAACACTCTTGTTTTTAAGTACTGTTGTATTTTCTTATTCTTTAGGACCCATTTTAATTTCCCAAATCCTGCCCAGGCTAATCTGACTCTTCTTTTTACCTCCGCTGTTTGGTTTTCCTTATTTATTTTTATTATCTGTCCCAAATATATATAATCATTAACCGCTTCTATTGTGATTCCATTTAGTATTACGTTTCTATTATCTTGTGTGTTTGTCATTGTTTTCGTTTTGGTAAAATTCATTTTTAGGCCTATTTGTTCAGATTCCTTGGCTAGTTCGGTTAGCATAGTTTGTAGTTCTTCAAAACTTGATGTTATTATTACTACATCGTCTGCATATCTTAGATGGTTTAGTTTCTTTCCATTTATGTTTATTCCCATGTTTGTCCATTCCATTGTTTTGAAAACATCTTCCAGTGCTAATGTAAATAATTTAGGAGAAATAACATCGCCCTGTCGCACTCCTCTGTTAATTGGTATAGGTTTTGTGTTTTCTTCCAATTGTACTGTCATTGTTGCTTTCTTATATATATTGTGTATTAGCATTCTGTATCTGGAATCTATTCTACAGTTGTTTATAGCTCTTTCTATTGCCCACATTTCCACACTATCAAAAGCTTTCTCATAGTCAACGAATGCTAAATGCAGATCTAAATGATATTCGTTAGCTTTCTCTATCAGTGTCCTAATTGTTAAAAGATGGTCAGTGGTGCTATATCCTTTTCTGAATCCTGCCTGCTCTACTGGTTGATATGAGTCAAGTTTGTGTGCTAGCCTGTTGTTGATAATCCTCATGAATAATTTATACGTTTGCGACAGCAGTGAGATGGGTCTGTAATTTTTTATGTCCTTTTTGTCTCCTTTTTTAAATAGCAGGATTGTAAGACTTTCGTTCCATTCGTCGGGTATTTCTCCTCTATGTAGGCACTGGTTAAATAGATTTCGCAGTGTTTGCAAGATTTCTTCTTTCCCTTCTTTCAGCATTTCAGCAAGGATTCCATCCGGTCCAGGTGCTTTATTGTTCTTTAATTGTAATAATGCTACCTCTATTTCATAATTTTCTATTTTTGGCAGTGTTTCTGAGTTTACATTAGTGATTGTTTTTTTAATATATTCTTGTGTGTTTACGTTTGCGTCTTTCTTTGAGGTGTATAGCTCTTTATAAAATCTTTCTACTTCTTCCGATATCTTATCTTTTCTCCTTTCTTCCCTTCCTGTTTCATCCTTTATTGAAATGAGTAGAGGCTTCCCTAAATTTGGTCGTAAACATTTTAGGCCCTTGTTTCTCTCAATTACTTTCTCAATTTCATTTTCAGTGTATGTTCTCAGATCTTCTCTTGCTTTTCTCCTAATTAGTTTGTTTAGTTCTACGTATTCTACTGTGTTTCTTTTGTTTTCGCTTATTAGTTTTCGTCTGTTTTCCATTAATTGAAGTGTCCTGCTACTTAATCTATTTTCTTTGGTTCTTAGTTTTTTGGCGGTTTTCATTCCCGCTTCTAAGAGTTTTTCTTTCATTTCTTTATTAATTTTATTAATTTCCGACTCTTCCTTTCCTAATTGGTGTTTATAGTTTTCCCTTAAAGCTTGTCTATATTCTTCTGCGTTTTGTTTTATTCTGCTATGGTCAATAGCCGTTGGTTTTCTTCCGGCTTTCTGCATCTGTAGTTTGTTTATTTCTATTTTGGCTCGTAGTATGCGGTGGTCGCTGCCAGTTGAGAATTTATTAAGTGCAGTTACGTCTTCGAAGATTTTTGTATTTTGGCAGAGGAAGTAATCTATTTCATTTTTTGTCACCCCATTTGGGGAGACCCATGTCCATTTTCTGTTTGGCTTCTTATTAAAGTATGTGTTTATTGCATGAAGGTTTTGTTGTTCTAAGTATTCTAGTAGTTTCTCACCCCTACTGTTCCTTGTTCCAAGTCCATAGTTTCCTATTTTGTTTTCTGACTCTTCCATTTTCTTTCCGATTTTTGCGTTAAAATCTCCCATAATGATCGTTGTTTTTATGTTTTTGTCTTCCATTGCTGTGGTGATATCCTCATAAAATTTGTCAATTTCTTCCTCCTCGTGTGTTGTTGTTGGGGCATATACTTGTATTAGTTTCATTCTTGTCTTCCTGTTAATTTCTAGTATTATGTATCCTACTCTATCTGATATGCTCTTATACTCGATTACGTTTTGTTTAATTTTCTTCTTGATCAGGAATCCTATTCCTCCGTATGTTTCTTCCTCCTTTCCTTTGTAATATAGGCGATTTCCTGATTCTAGTTCTAGACACATTTCTCCTCTTCTTTTGACCTCTGACAACCCTACAATGTCCCATTTGATTTTAGTTAATTCCTCTTCGAGTTCGTACAGTTTTTCATCTTGAGCCATGGATCTGATGTTATATGTCGCTATGTGTATTTTGTTGGGTTCTTTCAGTTTCGGTTTTCTCTTATTTGTTCTTGTCGAGCTTTTGCCTCCCCCAGAATCCTTGAGGCTGATCGGTTTCCCGATGTGGGATTCCGGATTTCTCCTACCCACCTGGGGTACATTTCCTTTTTGTTTTAAATTCGACATAGTTTGGGGAAAAATAGCCTTAAATCACCACGCTGGCCAGGCGGGTTGGTGATTTGTAACCGCAGTATCACAGCCGGTTAAATCATTATGTGATTGCCGCCTGTGAATGTGTGATATCAAACCTGAGAGGAGGTTATTTTCCTTCAGCCTTGAATCACTAATGACATAGCTGCTGCCCTATGCCATATCCTCAGTTGATCCGCGGGTGCTTATTTGGTAAGACCTTATTCACACCTGTCCTATATATCTATAGGAACGTTCCCTATCAGCCATTGGGACGCGTCGTGTCGAGGTTGAGGATTCCCCCGCCCATTTGTCTTCCGTGAAGTACAGAAGGGCCCCTACTCAATTCAGAACTCCTCCTTCACGCAAGCTAAACAGACACGATATATTATCGTGTCTGTTTAGCCCTATTCAATAAGATATATGACACAGGTAAAATAACAATAGACTGGCTAAAATTAACGTTCGTAGCATTACCAAAAAATCTAATTTCTCACAATGCGATGATTATCGAATATTAAAGTGCGAGTTCCAGATAAGCGACACTCAATTCGAATTTTGAAACGGATTGGGAACACGAGAGGCTCTTTTTGCTTTAAATGTGTGAACGCAACCATCAAAAGATTATCGAAATTCTGAGAACAACTACTTGAGTTGACGAACAAGACTTATCGAATGAGGCGAATTATCTCAGAACTATTCTGGCACCAAACAGCAACAATTGGAATAGAGCACACAACATCCCAAGATATACTAATCCGACGAGGAGTGAGACAGGTTTGCGTCATATCACCGCTACTGTTTAATTTGTATTCGGAGTCTATATTCAGATGAGCATTAGACGAGGTCCAAGGCGGAATTAAGATTAACGGAATCAGCATAGACAACAGCAGATATGCTGATGATACCGTCTTAATAGCAAGCAACGCACAAAAACTACAAAATATAATAAATGCGGTAGTTCACTACAGCGAAATTTTCGGTTTTCGAAATTTTCGAAATTTTTTATAAATCTAAACATTTATAAAAAAAACTTTAGTATTTTCGAAGACACCAATAAATGTACATTTTAAATTCCATAAAATATTTGGGACTAAATATCAATAGTCACTGTAATCCAAAAAAAAAGAAATCCTATCAAGAATCGACCAAGCAAGGAAAACATATGAATATTTTAGAACAAGCAAGGAAAACATATGAATGTTTTCCTTGCTTGTTCGATTCTTGATAGGATTTCTTTTTTTAGATTACACTGACTATTGATATTTACTGAGCAGAAAACATTTTTTACAAGATTAGACCTTAGTCTGCAGCTTAGAATTCGAATGATCAAATGTTACTTTTTTTCTCTCTTACTGTATGGCTGTGAAAGTTGGACAATATACTCTGAAATAGAAAAAAAGAGTAGATGCCTTTGGGACGTATATATACAGACCAATGTTGAGAATTCCATGGGTACAAAGAGTTACTAATGTTGAGGTACTTCGTCACATGTGTAAACAAAAAGAATTACTAAGAATAACCAAAGAGAGGGAATACAATACGTGGGTCATGTGTTGAGAGGCGAAAGATATAAATTACTTCAAGTTATACTGGAAGGAAGAGTACAGGGCAAAAGATCAGTAGGAAGTCGCTAGAACTCGTGGCTGAAAGACGTGAGGAGATGGTTCGACTGCTCATCCGAAGACATCTTTCGCGCAACAGTTTCCAAAACTATAATTGCCATTTGGATCGCCAACCTTTGAAAGAATAAGGCGCCAACATTTTGCGGCTTTGGGAACAATAATCTAACATTTTTGGTCATATTTCTACGGCATTGGGACACTAATGGGTCTAAAATTTTATAAGCAACGCATATTTTCAGCTTTGGTAAAGTGAGACCATAACATCTCGAACGTCTATTTACGGCGGCTGAGACTATAGACATACTTTTTAAAAAACATATATATGTGGCGTTGGGACAGAAAGAGTTAAACTCCACATACGCACTATCAACCAACATATACACAATAAAACCTCAAAATATGTCACATTACTTTTGACACACCCTGTATGTGTATAAATAATCTATAAATACGATGCATAAAGATGTTAAATTACTTTGGAGACATCCTCTATAATATTAATGGGGGATTGGTTACTTTTAGGCCTTACATTATCTATTGGTATTATTTTTTATAATTTTAGCTGTTCTTAGTCGCAGATAATTAACTAGAACATACAGAACAGTAAAATTATAATAATTAATGATAAAAGAAGTAAGTTAATTAAAGAAGTAATAATTAAAGATTAATGAATATTTATTTTTACTCATTGTCATATATTTAAATTTTATTCTAGTTACGAATTTTATCGGTACAAAATTAAAGTATATTTTTATTTCCGTATTATCTTATTTCGATTAAACAATTAAATTATAATTAATAAAAACAATTTCATATGAAAACAACTTCAAAGTGAATTTATAATTTATTTATTTTTAGTTTTTTCAAAAATAGTTTCCACTCACCAGTGTGCTGCCATCTATACGTAACAGTCAGTAACGATAATACAATTGTACAATTAAGTGTAGATGTCTACATAAATATATAGAATTCTACTATCATCGTCAACCCTTCAACTTATCGAAACCTACCACGTTATTTCAAATAATTGGGTGTATAGCTTAGAGATGGCAGGTCAATCGCTTACAGTGAATTCTAAATAGTGTGTAATTAACTGCACGTATATTCTCACAGATGGCGATGTACGAACAGTTTTAAAATAAATAAAATAAAATTTTTATTATTATTTTATCAACCGCCTTCAATTTTAAAAATGAAACGATAATATTTATGGAGAATGAGTTTTTAATTTTCTTCCAGAAATATTTGAACGAATAAATAAATGATTACAGAACTTGAAAAAGTCGAGTGGCACTAGGACTACAATATTTTTACATGAATTATGTTGTAATTATTTACAGTATCCTCATTATCTGTTTTTAAAATATCTGCCTTATTGATGTTATGCAGGCATTATATTATTTGCACGGAACATAAGGAGAAAAGTTGCTATTAATATTTTTAGACCACGATATTGGGCCAGTCTTTTATAAGGAATATACTGTGTCTACTCATTCCTAAATATTAATGGATATTTAAATAACATCTCATATAATGTACTTAGTTATACAAGCGCTAAAACGTTGAAGTATAAGGCGTTTCTTGATCACGAAGATGTAATGATCCAAGTAGATCATAAAACTCGTATCAGAATAATAGTCATACCTTTTTCATTTTAAAGCCTACAATACTGATCTTATTGTACGATCTAGTTCTAAATCAATTTCTGATTGAACTTCGTACATGTTCCCAAGGAAAAAGGGAAGTAAATAGAAATATTTTTAAGACAAAGATAACCTTATCAACTTTCAAGACAAAATATCTTTTTTTGAAACAATTAACCAAAATAAATCATGTAGGTATAAAACCACGTCTTTATAGCTAGGTAATTTATAGTAAATACATCAAAACTCCTACGAAATTAAAACTGCAAGACATTCAGTTATAGTGAAGAAGTCTTAAATGTGGAACTATTAGAATCTCTAGAAAAAGCTCATTGTTGGAAACATTTTTACTCTTTTTTGTAAATTAGTCTGGAGATAACATTAGGATCATAGCCATTGTTTTTAATCGATCAACAAAACTGAGAAATGCTGCAAATTTATATGACATTGGGTGATTAGAATGAAAGTATATCACATGTTCAGTTTGTGTATATATGCTTATCTATAGATACAATAGTCGAATACATTGTTGAGTCTAATAGAAAGGTCGAGGAGATTAATGGAATTGGAAGATTCTAGAATATCATGTTAGGGCGAACCTGATTATTTTAAGAAGTAGTTGATAATCTGGATCGGAATTATCATAAATGTAGACTAAATAGACCAAAAGTTGTTAATAAAAATCGTTATTACAAATGAAAAAATCCTGAATCATACATATTTTGAATAAATCTAAAATTAAAGAAATAAGTATTGGAGAAATAAATTTGCATACTTAATTAGAGTGAATAATAAGTATTTTTGACTGAAAACGGTGAGATGAAGTTGATTAAATTAAATAAGTATGAATTTAGATAAAACAGACTTGTTCGTGGATCTGTTGATAAATTTGAAACAAAAATGTTGTATAAAATGGGCGAGAGTATACTGCCCTGAGGTGTCCCTTCTTGGATTACTTAAATTCTGGACGTCTTTTGGTCTGTTGAAACTTGAAAAGTTCTATTAGTTAAATATTTGTCGCATAGATTAACTAAGTAATGGGGTAATATAGCTCTGTGCATCTTGTAGAATAGTGCATTCTTCTAGACCGTGTCATATACCTTCTCGATGTCTAGGATGGCTATTCCTGTCTTCTGTTTCCTGTTGAATATGATCTTCATATCGCTGATGACTTTTGCTACTTGAAGTTTCTCCCTCTTCTGAATCTAAACTGGTCCTCCTGAATGATTCTCCTTCTTTCTGCATGCTTCAACTGGCTTCTGCCAAAATTTAAAAAGGATTTGTTCTCTATATACTTATTTGCCACATTCGGGTGGCGCCTCCTCGCGGGGATTCCTAGCAACCTTCGACCATGAAGGGTCCGCTGCGGACTAGGGGCCATGTGATTGACGATATTTTGCATGGTTATTGTTCTAGGAAAATCTTATGATCTTTAATCTAGTTGTTTCCTTTTGCCTTTTACATCGTTATGCCGTTGACCACATATAGGTTCATTCGCTTTTGAGGAAAATTTTTTAACCCCAAGACAAAAAAGTGCCCTACCACTTCCTAACTCAACCGCCCAAAAGCCATTAGTTAGTTAGTGGGGGATTGCTTATATCGGCAATCACTCGGCGAATGAGTATGTAGTAGAAAGAAATATAGTGACCCGTCTGTCCTCGGAAACCTAATAGCCATTCGGGGTCGGAAGAAACACGAGTTAGCCAAGAGGAGCTGATAGGAAAGGTTCTTCTCTTCTTTGTCAACCATTTTCCATCCACTCCTGATTGTAGGTCTCTCCCAATTGCTTCCACCTTTCTCTATCTTGCGCCAATCTAATCCACTGTTTGCCTGCCACTGCTCTTATGACATCTACCCATCTTTTTTGAGGTCCTCTCATGCTTCTTGTTGTCGTCCTTGGTCTCCATTCTAGAATTCTCCGTGCCCACTTGTTGTTATTATATCGGGCTACGTGACCTTTGCTCTTTGCGTTGTTTCTAATTTTTTAGCAGATTTTTTGGTAAGGGCTACTGTCTGTTAAATTTATAGGAATGGAGGCGTTTTTTCAAGATATGTGCTAGTTTGCCGAAAGCGCCCCATGCCAGTTGTGTTCTTCTTTTAATTTCAGTATCTTGATTCGGTTTTCTTAGTTTGATAACATGACCTAGATATAAATAATGGTCAACATTTTCTATGGTATGATTTTGTATTGTTATATCTGTCTGGTCTCGGCTCAGTATTTTTGTTTTGCTGTAGTTCATTTTTAAGCCTACCGCTCCTGAAACTGCATTTAATTGTTGTAACATATCACTTAGTTCTTGGATATTATCGGCTATTAAAACTATGTCATCTGCGAATCTCAAGTGATTTAAGTATGATCCGTCGACGTTGATACCCTTATTGTTCCATTCCAGTTTCTTACAAATATCTTCTAGAGCAAGGGTAAATAGTTTGGGAGAGATGGTGTCTCCTTGTCTTACTCCCCGTTGTAGTCTTATGGATTAGTTTTTGTGCTTTCGTCCAGCTTTATATGCATGGTGGCATTTTCATATATGTTTTTTTTATGTTAGTGTATCTTGAATCTATGCGTGCATTTTCTAGAGATTCAAGCACTGCCCATAATTCGATGGAATCGAATGCTTTATGGAAATCGACGAACGCCATATGAATTGGAACATTATACTCAGTGCATTTTCTATCAGTGTTCTTACGATGTGCAAGTGGTCTATAGTATTTAAATGTTTTCTGAATCCAGCGTGTTCGATGGGTTGATAGAAATCGAGCTTATGTGTTAGGCGATTGGTTATGATTTTAGTTAGTAATTTATACAGATGTGATAGCAAGGATATTGGTCGGTAATTCTCGATGTTTGCTTCGAGAGCAAACCGAGAATAGGAAAGGTTAAAGACATTTTAAAATTCCACGAGGAAACTAAGTTCCTGTAGCTGGCTGTATACCATATATCACAAAAAAATTTGTTAAAATCCTTTATAAAAGGTATATAAAATTGCCTCAAACGGGCTATCACAAACACATTGCAAAACGTTTTCGGATTAAACAATCCATCATCAGTGCAAACCTGAAAGTATATAACCACTTTAATTAAAAAGAACGTTAAATGAAAATGTTGACAAAGGTTAGAGCAAAATGTGGTTAATACTTACGGTTGTACATGCTAGTAGCCACCAAAATATATGGGTAAAAACCCCTTAAAAGTTATAAATTTGACATTATTTTACATTATTAGTTTTTATAGTTTGTGATGGTTAAGTTACCGTTGGATAGGTAACATGGCGGCGTATGACTCTACATGAGTAAAATGGTCCTGAGACGAAGTGCCTACGAGGACCTGTTGATAACAACTGATTATAATGACATTGTTGACAAGTTAGGACGGATGTTGTGTCAGAGCAGTCAGTGTAACTTATGGTAGTTGTCTAAAATTGACAGATGTCAGCCTTATTTAAAATTAAAAAATTTAAAATTATAATAATGTAACAGTATCAACCATCAATATTGTAATCTGTATTGTAAATTAATCAGATAGGTATATTTGTAACATTGAAAATTGGTTTTTTAAAAATTAATGTAGGTCAACTAGAATTTATGAAATTTTGTGGGATTGATAGGCAACCAACTATACATGTGTAAGGATATATTTATTTTAAGCTAGAGATTTTGTCAAAAGGCCCTGTATGTTGTGAGACATTTGGTACCTAGAAAATGGTAAAAAGACACATGTGGGAAGATGGGTCCTAAAAGATATATTATTGAGTATTGATGTAATAGGTGGAAGTGTGTTTAGATCTGTTATTGAGTTGAAATGTAAATGTGACAAGAATGTGATCATAATATGGTGTTCATGTAGTACTCAACTTAAAACTTAAGTATAGAAGGCCCTTTATGTCAAAAAACTACATTTGGTACCTAGTAAAGATAAATAAAATAGATTTTTAAGTTATAAGTAAGTAAACATGAATTACTGGTTATGTGTGTAAAGTAAAGATGGTAGGTTGTTTGTGTATGTGGGCAAGTATGCCAGACTGAAAGAAATATGATGGCTGAAAGATGGTTAGGTGTGATATTGTTCCTACATTGCTCGAGTTATAACTCAAGAAAACAAAAGGCCCTATATGTTAAAAGAAACATTTGGTACCTAAGAAATATAAAAGTAAAAAGGATGAGTTATAAGTTAGAGTGTAGGTAGGTGAAAAGTTTACAGGCTTATGGAGTGTATTGTGACAATATGTGGAAATGTAAGAGTAATTGTGTTTAAGGTGGATCTGTCAAGTTTACTAAAGATGTGTGATGTTTAAATGTTATTATGAAGATGAATGGGAAAACTACAAAAGACTGAGGACCACAGAGACCCGAAAACCAAACCCTGAGGGAAATTGGATGAGTGAAAAGAAGTTGTAAATGATAATGAAAAACGCAGTATGAAAAGGTGAAGATGTGTGATTGAGTGGGTGATGGTGTATATTAATGAAAATTGTTTTTGGAAAGAATGAGGCATGAAGTGCTCTGAAATTATTTTTGTTGGGAAGGAGCATGGAGAATATTGGTTATTAGGTCAGATTTGAAGTTTGAATGCCTAGACAGAAGTGAGGAAAAAAGAGAAAGAAGTGAGGAGTTGGATATATTGAACAAAGTTTGAGGGGGCTAAGGATGATTAGTAGGTGATAAGAGAAGGATGAGAATTTAAATAATAAAGAAGAAGTAAGTTTGATAATAAGTTATGAGAATAATTGACGGTGGAGCGGAAGAAAGTCTCGATTAAATGAAACATGGCGATTGACACAATTTGGACTTCTCTGTTTTTCTTTAATGATTTCTAGGTCTTCATATAGGTCTAATTTGAGGAAGTTTTTTTGTGGGATGTTGTGAATAAGTGAGACGTCTTCTGGGATATTGAGAGTGTGGTTGTGTTCTTTAAGGTGTTGAGAGAAAGTGGAAGTATTTTCTCTTTTTGTGTGCTCTAAAGAGCGTGAAAACAATGATCTACATGTTCTTCCTATGTAGGTAGCATCACAATCAGAACATTTTAATCTATACACACCACTACGGTTCATATAGTTGATGGGGTCTTTGGAATTGGATATGTACTGACCCAAGTTATTAGGTACTTTAAATGAAACATGAATGTTTTCAACCGAACGTTTAATTAGATTTCTAATATCTCCAGAAAGACTCTCATGGTGATAAGGAAGTGAAACATAATTGGGTTTGGTGGTAGGATCTCTGGGGAACGCAGTCTCCTGCAAGTTCCTCTGACGTTTTCTATAAATGAGTTTATTGATGATGTTATGATCATAACCGTTGTTGACTGCTATTTGTCTGATAATGTTTAGTTCTTTTGTGTAGTTTGAGTGAGAAAGTGGAATGGTTTCCAGGCGATGGATGTAACTGTGAAAAGCAGCATATTTGTGAGACATGGGGTGATTGGATGAGAAGGGTATTACATGGTCAGTCTGTGTAGGTTTCCTAAAGATACTGAAGTCGAAGTGGTCATTTAATCTGGTAATGGTGAGATCAAGAAAATTAATTGACTTGGAAGATTCTAGTTCCATGGTGAACTTGATATTGGGGTGAATTTGATTAATTTTAGAAAGTAATAGTTCAGCTGAATTGGAGTTACCTGAAATGAAGACTAAACAGTCATCAACATAACGAAACCAATGGAGTATTTCAGGATTTGTCATAATCTGTGTGGATTCTAAATGATCCATAAATACATCAGCTAATAGGGGGGAAAGACAGCTGCCCATGGCTAAGCCATCAGGTTGTCTATAATATTTGTTGTTAAAAACAAAAAAGTCTTGGTCTAAACAAAGTTGTAATAATTGGATAATGGAGTTCGTAGTAGACTGGGTGATGGAATTGTTTCTTAGAAGAGAGTGAACCAGATTAATTGTTTCTTGTTTGGGGACAGAGGTAAATAAGTTGCTGACATCAAATGATAGCATAGTAATGTTGGGGTGAAGATTGATATGTTGTAAGTTGTTGACTAGATGACTGGTATTTTTGACTGAGAATTGAGGGGTAAAGTTTGTCAAGTTGCTGATAAGATTGCTTAAGATTGATTAAGATTGCTCTTAACATTCATGTTTCATTTAAAGTACCTAATAACTTGGGTCAGTACATATCCAATTCCAAAGACCCCATCAACTATATGAACCGTAGTGGTGTGTATAGATTAAAATGTTCTGATTGTGATGCTACCTACATAGGAAGAACATGTAGATCATTGTTTTCACGCTCTTTAGAGCACACAAAAAGAGAAAATACTTCCACTTTCTCTCAACACCTTAAAGAACACAACCACACTCTCAATATCCCAGAAGACGTCTCACTTATTCACAACATCCCACAAAAAAACTTCCTCAAATTAGACCTATATGAAGACCTAGAAATCATTAAAGAAAAACAGAGAAGTCCAAATTGTGTCAATCGCCATGTTTCATTTAATCGAGACTTTCTTCCGCTCCACCGTCAATTATTCTCATAACTTATTATCAAACTTACTTCTTCTTTATTATTTAAATTCTCATCCTTCTCTTATCACCTACTAATCATCCTTAGCCCCCTCAAACTTTGTTCAATATATCCAACTCCTCACTTCTTTCTCTTTTTTCCTCACTTCTGTCTAGGCATTCAAACTTCAAATCTGACCTAATAACCAATATTCTCCATGCTCCTTCCCAACAAAAATAATTTCAGAGCACTTCATGCCTCATTCTTTCCAAAAACAATTTTCATTAATATACACCATCACCCACTCAATCACACATCTTCACCTTTTCATACTGCGTTTTTCATTATCATTTACAACTTCTTTTCACTCATCCAATTTCCCTCAGGGTTTGGTTTTCGGGTCTCTGTGGTCCTCAGTCTTTTGTAGTTTTCCCATTCATCTTCATAATAACATTTAAACATCACACATCTTTAGTAAACTTGACAGATCCACCTTAAACACAATTACTCTTACATTTCCACATATTGTCACAATACACTCCATAAGCCTGTAAACTTTTCACCTACCTACACTCTAACTTATAACTCATCCTTTTTACTTTTACATTTCTTAGGTACCAAATGTTTCTTTTAACATATAGGGCCTTTTGTTTTCTTGAGTTATAACTCGAGCAATGTAGGAACAATATCACACCTAACCATCTTTCAGCCATCATATTTCTTTCAGTCTGGCATACTTGCCCACATACACAAACAACCTACCATCTTTACTTTACACACATAACCAGTAATTCATGTTTACTTACTTATAACTTAAAAATCTATTTTATTTATCTTTACTAGGTACCAAATGTAGTTTTTTGACATAAAGGGCCTTCTATACTTAAGTTTTAAGTTGAGTACTACATGAACACCATATTATGATCACATTCTTGTCACATTTACATTTCAACTCAATAACAGATTTAAAACACACTTCCACCTATTACATCAATACTCAATAATATATCTTTTAGGACCCATCTTCCCACATGTGTCTTTTTACCATTTTCTAGGTACCAAATGTCTCACAACATACAGGGCCTTTTGACAAAATCTCTAGCTTAAAATAAATATATCCTTACACATGTATAGTTGGTTGCCTATCAATCCCACAAAATTTCATAAATTCTAGTTGACCTACATTAATTTTTAAAAAAACCAATTTTCAATGTTACAAATATACCTATCTGATTAATTTACAATACAGATTACAATATTGATGGTTGATACTGTTACATTATTATAATTTTAAATTTTTTAATTTTAAATAAGGCTGACATCTGTCAATTTTAGACAACTACCATAAGTTACACTGACTGCTCTGACACAACATCCGTCCTAACTTGTCAACAATGTCATTATAATCAGTTGTTATCAACAGGTCCTCGTAGGCACTTCGTCTCAGGACCATTTTACTCATGTAGAGTCATACGCCGCCATGTTACCTATCCAACGGTAACTTAACCATCACAAACTATAAAAACTAATAATGTAAAATAATGTCAAATTTATAATTTTTAAGGGGTTTTTACCCATATATTTTGGTGGCTACTAGCATGTACAACCGTAAGTATTAACCACATTTTGCTCTAACCTTTGTCAACATTTTCATTTAACGTTCTTTTTAATTAAAGTGGTTATATACTTTCAGGTTTGCACTGATGATGGATTGTGTAATCCGAAAAACGTTTTGCAATGTGTTTGTGATAGCCCGTTTGAGGCAATTTTATATACCTTTTATAAAGGATTTTAACAAATTTTTTTTTAAAGACATTTTACTTAAAACAAGCTAAAAAAAGAGTAAAATATTAAGGCTCTTATGATACGCCATGTGCGTTTCATAAGCATATGAGTATTAATACACATTAAACACCTCGGGGTGTTGACTACACACTATATAACTCGTCCAGTATGCCATGGCATGGAGAGTAGGGTGCACGTGATTTTTTTAGAATGTAAACACTCAAACTCCATGACCTGACCAAATTAGATCCGTTGCTACCTAAGATTTTTCAACCACTGAGAATTTTCTCTTAGTGATTTTTTATTTAGTTTAATCAGTACCGCACTATGTAATAAAATGGGGGAAGAAAAGACGACGTCAACGATATACTTAGGTAAAAAGACAGACAGACAGACAGACAAGAACTACCGACAACTGATCTGGAGAAGCCACTTAAGCTAAGCTTAAGAGCGTTAAGCGCTTGAAAGAGACGGTTGGCGAAGCGATGAAGCGATGGTTGGTACTCCACCTCCTACGATAATATTATAGAGATGAATCGGAGTTAATATATTTAATAATAGACGAAATATTGAAATACTATTCATTAGCATTAATATTTTAACCTAAACACAATATATTTCTTATTTATGACCTCAAAATATATATATTTAATATTTGAAAATATCTAACTTCCTTCTATGTGTGTAATAATAGTGGACAACGTGTACCTTGAATTACTATAATATATAATCAGTAAAATTGTTTTCCTAGTGATAATTTACATTTATCCTTTAAGTAAAACTTTGTAAAATTCTTATTTTCAATACCAAGCATAATAACTCATTTCCTTCGAAAAATACGGTATATTCAAGTGGAAACAGGGCAACCGCTGGTGAATCTACTACAAATTATGATGTCGGCCAATTTAGTTAATTTAAGTTGTTTGCTACAAAACACTGTAATTCCATATTAATTATTGAATAATACATCACTAGCATGACCAATTGATCTTTTCCTTTGTTCTTGACCTCTACATCTTAATGGAAACACTCTATCTAAAGCGCAATTGTACTTACAATACTCTTTATCTAAATTTGATTATGAACTAATCCTCAAATTAGATAAATAGGTTGAAATAATGGCATAGTTTATTTGTTTATTTATAATTGAAGTATTATTTAAAGTGTTAAGTCTAAAGATGTGAAATATTTACTAAAGCTTAATAGCAAAAACTTGGGAAAAAATTTTGAAATCTGTTTATTTGCTAATTACATATTAGACGTTAAAATTTATCTCCTTGATGGATTTCATAAATACTCGATAACATTTTATTTTAAAAATAAAATCATAAAAATGTTTTCGATTATAATATCTATCAAGTAAGGTATCAAGTAAGTATATGTAGCTTTGTATAATTATTATAAACGGATACCATTGATCCAAGTTGGTCACCACTTTGGGTGTATCTTTATACTCCAGACAAATAAGCAAAATTTAACCCCGTTAAGGACTTCACACCTAAGAAGAGAAGAAAAACGATTACATACAAGAAAAAAAAAAGACAATTTGAGCAAAAGCAGTTGGAAAGCACAGAATGGCTAAGAAATCAAAATGAAACTCGAAAGTTCTACAGAAATCTAAACAAAATGCGCAAAGAGTTTAATCCTAGAATAAGGAGCTGTAAGGATGTAGAAGGAAACATCCTAAATGATACGGCCTCAATCCTAAACAGATGGTTGAATTTTTCGATGCAAAATTTAATGGCCATCATATCGAAGAAGAAGATAACACCCTAGAAAATCGAAATGATTGGAATCCTTTCAACCCAAACGAAAGACCACCTACCATCGAAAACGTTGCCCAGGCCATTAAAAATAATAAATCACCAGGAGTTGATCAAATTTGCAGTGAGCTCTACAAGAATGGTGGCGATGCCCTACTACAGACACTGCATAAGCTTTTACTTCTTGTTTGGCATAATGAGACCATGCCTTGTGAATGGTCTCAAGGCGTGATATGCCGTTACATAAAAAAGGTGACCAGCTCCAGTGTGACAACTATAGAGATATAACCCTGTTAACAACTGCTTACAAAATACTAGCAAATATTCGAAAGGCTGCAAGTTTACACAGTGGGCATAGTTGGTAAATATCAAGCTGGATTCACTCCAGAAAAATCAATAGTTTACCAGATTCATTCAATAAGACAGATTCTGGAGAAAATATTAGAATTCAATATTGAAACCCATTACCTATTCGTCGACTTCAAGGCCGCATACGACAGTGTCAAGAGAACAGTGCTATACCAATCAATGCATGAGTTTGATTCAGAATACCAGAGAAACTTATCCGACTAACGAGAATGACAATGTCTAACTTAGAAGCCACTGTTAGAATACAGGGAGAGAGTTCTAGATCCTTTGAGATAAAGGATGGTCTTAGACAAGGGGATGCTCTGGCTTGCCTCCTATTTAATATTGCCTTAGAAAAGGCAGTCCGAGATACACGAATTAGGGATGGCGGTAATATTTACAATAGATCGATACAAGTCTTAGCATATGCTGATGACATTGACATAGTAGGGCGTAGCAAGCGAGATGTTGAGCAATATCTCCTAGAATTGGAAACAGCGGCGAAACAGGTCGGTCTAGTCATCAACGAAGACAAAACCAAGTACATGTTGGTTACAAAGGATCCGATAGCAAATGAGGAACGAGAAACAGTCTTTGGAAGTCATACCTTTGGACGTGTTGACAACTTCACATACCTTGGGTCGCTATTGACTGCTAATAATAAAACAAGCGAAGAAATCAAAAGACGAATAAATCTTACAAATAGTGCATACTATGAACTCCAAAAGCATTTCCACTCAAGAAACATTCAAAGGAGAACTAAAATTATTATATACAAAACACTGCTGAGGCCGGTCCTCTAATATGGAGCAGAAACATGGACTCTAACGCAGAAAGATGAAAGACTTTTGGGAATATTTGAGCGTAAAATACTCCGCAAAATATTTGGAGCTGTAAACGACCAAGGGCAGTGGCGCAGAAGATATAATTTTGAATTGTATCAGCTCTTTGATGAGCCAGATGTTATAACGTTTATTAAAACACAGCGACTTAGATGGGCTGGACACATAATACGAATGCCAGAAAATACGATGCCTAAAAAGCTAACCACAGGAACAGTAGGAAAAAGAAGCAAAGGCCGACCGCGAATTAGGTGGTTAGATGGAGTTGAAACCGACTTAAGAGGAAAAAGTTAAAGCATCGTGATTTTTAAAGTAGCTTCTGCAATGGGTTATTCTACTGAGGCCAAAAACATACCGTATTGCTCTTTTTTGTAATTTAAAAATAGCATCAGATTAGGCAACTGTACTAGAACCCCAAAACGAAGGACCATATCGAAGATGAGACTCAAACAAAGAAAAATATGTTATGTTGGAAGATTCTAAATTGATTTCTTTCGAAACGGATCTTATTGCATAGCAGGCTGAGGCTACTTTTTTACTTAACAAATCGATGTAAAGGGACCATTTGAGATTGCTTTCTATAAAAATAAGAAAAAAATTAACAGAATAAACGATACTGATCTGGCTGCTATTAAGAAGCAAGGGTTGAAGAGCTCCTTTATAGGATAATGCTACTGTTTTATCCACGTTAATGTCTATTCTCTAATGTAATATCTAGTGTAATGTTTAATGATATTGTCTTCTAAAAGAAAGAAAAAGTTCTTTAGTTTTCTAATGGGGAATGGGACTTATGTAGTGAGCACCTAAAAAAATGCGTAGACATTTATTTTGGATAATATCCAGTGACTTAAATGAGTTTTTTTGAGAAATTATAAACAAGTCAAGTTTTGATCGAATTTTGAATTTGTAAATAGGTATTAAAGTTGACTATTCGGTACCCCAGTTTTCCCAGGCAAGTAATCGTAGTAAATTTATACTAGGTAGACAAGATTTTTTAATATGTGGCTTTCAAGGTAATTTTTTATCAAAAGAATCGGATTTCTTCTACATAATTAAGTTTTTGTTAGTGTAGATATAATTGTTTTGTTTGGATTTGAGTTTTCTTTTTGAACATGATTGCTTTTATTTTTGAAGTGTTTACAAAAAGTAACTAAATAATGTAACAATAAAACACTGAAAACTTTGTTTTCAAACTTCCACAAAATTTATTTTAACTATTATCACTACAGCTGTTTCGGCTGATTGCCTTTCTAAAGTGATCTATTTTTGACATGCGTTTACAATTTATAGTCTCTCGGGGGGAACTGTTTGTCTCAAGTTGGTCATTCAGAATTATATCTGTGTTTTTTAATTTGTTGATTTCCATAGATTCTAACAAATATAGCTTAAGGCCTTTATTTTGAATGTGAAGAATTTTAAATTTTTCATTAAAAGAACGATTATGATCTAGAAGGTGAAGTGCGTATGTCTGTTTTTCTATTATTGAAAGCCCTTTTATGTTCTGCTATTCGTTTATTAAAGTTTCTACCACTTTGACCGATGTAAGTTTTTGGGCAGTCGCCACATTGAAGTTTGTACACACCACCTACTAATTTCAGGGCTTTCTTGTGTAGTTTTTGATTTAAAATTTTATTAATTGTTTGTTCGTGTATCCGTTGTTTACTGCTATTTGCTTAATTATATATTTAGTATTTCCACCACCAGAGAAAAAGCCCAGTACCTTTTGCTCGATTACATATACAGGCAAAATAACAACAAAAATAGCCAAACACATAAAAAAGAAAGGAATATCACCAGCTTTCCGAACAAATAACAACCTAGGCAAATATATTAAAAATAACAAGAGCCAAAATAAAAAACACTTAAATAGTGGTATGTACAAACTTCAATGTGGCGGCTGCCCAAAAACTTACATCGGTCAAACTGGTAGAAACTTTAATAAACGAATAGCAGAACATAAAAGGGCTTTCAATAATAGAAAAACAGATTCGACATACGCACTTCACCTTCTAGATCATAATCATTATTTTAATGAAAAATTTAAAATTTTTCACATTCAAAATAAAGACCTTAAGCTATCTTTGTTAGAATCTATGGAAATCAACAAATTAAAAAACACAGATATAATTCTAAATGACCAACTTGAAACAAACAGTTCTCCCCTCCTCAACCTATTTCATTAGAGACTATAAATTGTAAACGCATGCCAAAAATAGATCACTTGAGAAAGGCAATCAGCTGGGGTGATAATAGTTAAAATAAATTTTGTGGAAGTTTGAAAAAAAATTTTTGAGTGTTTTATTGTTACATAAACTGATTTTCCATCAAGTAACGGTCGAATCCATCAATTATTTAGCTAAGTAATAGTAATAGTAAGTGAAAAGGTAACTAAATCATCAGCGTACAATCAAGCTTTGACAGGGTTTTTAATTTGCATTAAGATTTGTAAAAATATTTCTTATTTTACATTTCCTTAAAGCTATAGTTTGGTATCATACCTGAAGATTCATCAGGAAATTAGTAAAGTAAGGAGATTTTCTTCTCAGTATGACTCGCTCGTAAATAAATATGTACTTGAAATATGCAGTATTACATATGTATATAATTTGTACGGAAATTATAATTGCATTACAAAAAACAAAGGATTGTGGAATGAGTTTTTACACATTTCCGAGAAGATTTAAACACGCTAATATTTTCCCGTAATTCGATCCACAATTTCTAACAATTTGTGCCAAAACTAATTCCACACTTACAAAAAGACCAGACAAAATTTACGAGTAATGCCCGGGACAAAAGTTTTCCTGCCAAAAAATTAAGAATCGAGATATTTCAATGACAGCTTTATGTACGTTTTATTCTATTGTTCGAGCCAATTGTTGATTGTTTAGTGTTTTGTTGCTTGGGGTAGTGCGCAGTGAAATTTATGTATTATCGTTTGATAATGCTAAAATTTCTTTTATGATAAAATAAATTGATTATGTAGGATAATATTTCACATATCAATTATGTGAACGTTTTGGTCTGATAAATTTTGAGAGTGTACGGATTATTAAAAATTACATGTGAATTATGCATTCCAGAGAATTAAGGTATTACCGTGGCTCTGACCTGGCTAGATGTTTCCTTCAGTGGATTTAGTGTACTTTTTTAATTAATAACAATTTATGACGAAATTGCACCATTTTTTAAGAACTCTTGTTTGACAGTAAAAACTAAAGCATTTTGTGCGACTTATGTAATCGTAATTATTTGATAAAACGCGTTTAAAGATTTAAAATGGCGATAAGAATGCATAATTTTCAATAAATATTAGTCTTCTTCTTCTTACGGTGCTTTATCCTTAAGGACGTTGGCCATAACATTTGCCCATTTAATCTTATTT
Organism: Diabrotica balteata; assembly: GCA_918026665.1. Lineage (NCBI taxonomy): Eukaryota > Metazoa > Arthropoda > Insecta > Coleoptera > Chrysomelidae > Diabrotica > Diabrotica balteata. The sequence continues at coordinate 33,996,948 of OU898281.1, read as the reverse complement.
GTAGCAGCCCAGAATAGTTCTATGGAGGTCATGAACGTCCATTGCCGTAGGTTTTAAGCCAAGAGTTGCGTGTTCTTCCTGGTCCGCTTTTGCGGACCAGGAAGCCTTGACTTTGCCTTCGATTATAAGTTGGAGCAATTCATACTTTTGATTTCTTATGATGTGACCAAAATATTGTGCTTTCCGTTCTTTTATTATAAGCATAAGCTCTCTTTCTTTATTCATCCTCCGCAAGACTTCCGCATTTGTCGTATGGCTCATGTAGGATACTCTGAGCATTTTACGGTAACACCAGAGTTCAAATGCTTGGATTCTATTTTGTGTTGATTCTGTCATTGTCGAGGCTTCAACACCATAGAACAAGGTGGAGAAAACATAGCACTTAAGTATCCTAGTTCTCAATGAAATGCCCAGCTGGCGGTTGCATAGAACTTTTTGCATTTTGTAAAACATTGTACGTGCCTTTTCCAGGCGTATTCTTATCTCTAGTGAGTGGTCCCAAGTTTCATCAAGATTACTTCCAAGGTACGTTGTTCTTGTTACTCTTTCCAGATCTGTTCCGTCGACATTGACCTTCACCCTTCTGTTTTGGTGCTTGCTGATGACCATCGTTTTTGTCTTCTTTGTATTCAATTTTATTCCAAATTCTCTAAAGGCTGTCGTTACTCGGTCCATTAAGCGTTGCAGGGTTTCAGCATTATCTGCCAGTATGACAGTGTCATCAGCATATCGCAGGTTATTTATACATTGCCCGTTTATAATTATACCGTACGTGGTGCTTTCAAAGCTTTCTGAAATATCTTCTCAGAGTAAACATTGAACAGCAAAGGTGATAGGACACATCCCTGTCTTACTCCCTTCTCGATATTGATTTTTCCAGATGTTTCGCTTTTTATTCTGATTTTAGCCTTTTGTTCTTGGTAGAGGTTTGAAATGATCCTTAAGTCTTTATCGTCGATATTACATGACCTTAAAATATTTATTAGTTTATCATGTTCTACCATGTCAAACGCCTTCTGAAAGTCTATAAAACACAAGTATACATCAGAATCGACATCTCTACATCTTTCAACTAGCACACGTATTGAAAAAAGTGCTTCTCTTGTTCCGAACCCATTCTTAAAACCAAACTGAGTTTGACCAGTGTGTTCGTCTAGTTTATTGTGTATACTCTATTGTGTATTACTCGTAGGAAAAGCTTCAACATATGATTCATCAGGCTAATAATCGTATGGTCTTCACATTTCTTGGAGTTTCTCTTCTTTGGTAGTGGTATAAACACCGATGTCAGCCAATCATTTGGTATTTTGCCTGTTTCGTATATTTTGTTAAATATATCTTCTATTACTTCGATGTGTTCGTCTAGTATTATCTTTATTATTTCAATTGGGATATTATCTTCCCCAACAGCTTTTCCGTTCTTTAACTGATTTGCCTCTTTGATAATTTCTTGCTTTGTGATACTTATAAGGTCCAGTCGATGCCTCCTGCATGTAAATGTTCGTCCTCTCTCGGTCTTGAAACATATCTTCCACGTATTCTCTCCATCTACCTATTTGATCTTCTATGTTCAGTAGCGGGTTCCCATGTTAATCTTCGATGAAAGACGTAGGAGTTTGTTTAAATATTCCAGCGGCTTCTTTTACTTTTTTACGTAGATTTAAAGTATCATGTCTTTATTCCTTCAAAACTCTTCAATTTCTTGGCATCTTTCACTTAGCCAGGTTTCTTTGGCTTGTTGGATCTTTATTCTGATATTCTTGTGTATTTGCTTGTATGTTCTTTCATTTTTACCTCTGTATTATCTTCTTTCGTCCATCATGTTTAGAATTTCTTCTGTCATCCTTGGTGTGTTCTTTTTATATTAGTATATAAATATATAAATATTAGTAACTATTGTAAAAATGAACTTTAAACCTAGTGAAAACTATTTGTCATATTTAAAAACCTGTCAATTAAAAAAAAAAGCTGTCTTACGATTACTCTAGACCAGCGTTTTCCAAACTGTGCTCCGCGGAGCACCGAGTGCTCCACGAAGCATCTACAGGTGCTCCGCTATATGGCGATAAACGGTTTAACATTAAAAAAAAGCTCCGCTATATCGATGGCTGAAATCAATAATGAGATATTATATTATAATGATTTTATTAGTCCTAATTTATTGTCTTTATTCTAATTTATTAAAACTCACGATAATTTATCAAAAGTCTTTATTTTATACTAATTTATTTTACACTTAATAATTACAAATAATTTATTTGCGTTCGATACAATTTTAACCCGATATCCGCGATCTTCTTTTTTGACTGCCTGCTCAATGAAAATCTTCCGTTATTTATTTTAAACCAGCTGGTAAACAGAATGTTGTGGAAAATACGATGCCGTTCTCGACGTAGACACAGCGGCAATGATCTAAAAACTGGTATCGGTGCGATTCCAGAAAGCTCTTATTTGTCGTTTTATAGCGAAGGAGATCCAACGGGTGTCAGGTAGATTTTGACCTATAAATTACGAGAATCAATAAAAAAGAATTAGTCATAAAATATTTACAGTTCTATATGCCATAACATTTAAAATCGTCAAATTAAAATATCAAATTAAAATTACAAGATTATGATAATTAAAAAAATGTGCAGTAGTATTAAAAATCAGAAATAGATGACCAAAAATTTATTTTTATTGGATATTAATTTATAATATAGTGGAAGAAATAGTGACGCCAAATGCGCCAAAAGTGTTCAACGAACTGCATTCTTCTTCTGTGAATATCATTATGCAGACATGCCCAAAAAACACTCGGGAAACCTCATAAAGTGCGTCAAGGACATAGTTGAATGTATGCTGGACAATACAGCCAAGGAACTAGTAAGCATGATACTTTTGACAAATATTACAATATCGCGCCTCAACGGAGACTTGGCAGAGGATGTGAAAGCTACCTTACTTTTCAGTTTTGTAAGTTAGGTAAGTTTTCACTACAGATAGATGAGTCAACATATGTAGCTGGGTTGGCAATTTTATTAGCATTTGTGCGGTAACAGCACTTTTTACACAACGGAGTCTTTTTATCTCCTTTTTTGCAATCTCCTTTTTTGCAAACTATTGGCAACTAACACAACTGGTGCCGAAAGTTAATACAAAGCTTTTTCACTTTCCTAGGATAACTGCGTCGATGTGTGCACAGACGGCGCGAGGGCGATGGCTAGAAGAACGTCGGGCGTCATTTCAAGACTAAAAGAAAAAGCCAAGGAAAGCAGCAGTAGCCATTGTATCCTCCACTGCCATAGCCTCGTGAAAAAAATACCGCCTTTTTTAAAGGTAGTCTTGGACGAAACCGTGAAGATAATTATTTTATCAAATCGCGCCCACTGTTTAGAGTAATGTGCGATGACATGGGCAGTATACATTCGTATTTACTTCTTCGTACAGTAAGGTGGTTTTCTCGCGGCAAATGTTTAACTAGGCTCTTTGAAATGAGAGCTGAAGGTAGAATGTTCCTAATTATTTATATTATTATATTATATTAATAGCAATTTTGCCTTGGGTGATCGATCGTGTAACGAGCATTGGTTAATTAAATTGGCATATTTAACAGATATTTTAGTCCGTCCTCCTCGCATTAAGACACTTTTCTAAACAAATATATACCAACAGACTAATTGTAGATGCGCTTGAAAAGCTAAGAATCTTAACTTCTTTAAAAAGAATTGTTAACTTTGTGTGGGTTAAAGGTTACTCTAATATTATAGGTAATGAAAAAGTAGACCACTTGGCTAAAGACGCTACTTTGGTGGGTATAGAGTACAACGAGTTGCCCAAATGGGATATAGTTTCAGCTAGGAAGAAATATGTTAGACATATTTGGGAAATTGAGTGGCAATCCTGTACTAACAGTAGCAAAAATACATACTGCAGTATATATCCAACTCTTCCATCTACTCCTCTAAGTAACAGAAGTCCCATCTCTCGGAAAATTTATACTATGTACGTTAGATGCCTTTTTGGACATGCTACAGTAAATGCTTACTTATATAAAATAAAACTTTCCGAAACTGATATATGTGAATGTAATGGCAGTTATGACGATCTTAACCACTGGATGTTTCAATGTCGGTATAATCAAGACGCCATAAAATTTTTATTTCAAGCCATCTCTCAAGAAAAAATCATTTTGCCGCAGAACGTTGCTTCTATTATGTATTTAGGTAGTCGAAATTCAACTATAAGATCATCAATTTTATGGGAATTTTTCAAACGTACCAAACGGAAAATCTAAACTGCCCTGTTCAGTGTTGTTGTGTGAATCCGAAATGGTAGGACGTTAGTTGTTGTATTTCCCATTGTCTTTCCTTTTATGTCTTTTACCTTTAACCGTTGCCTGTATTGTTTGTGTTACAAAAAAGTCTCTATGAAGGGCACCTTAGCGTGAAACGTGTGTCCCTGTTCAATCCTTTTTGTATAGTCACGCAATAGTGTTTTTAATGGAAAGGTTAGGAAATTGAGTGAATGTGGTGCGAATGAACGAACGGTTAGGAAATTGTTATGAATTTGAAGGATTGTTTTTATGTATTCTATATTCTTATACCTATATTGTCTGGCTAAATAGGTCTTGCACCTAAGGCCAAAAAAAAAACAGATATTTTTAACAAGGTAAGTGAAGTTAGTCTGTCAATTCAGGGAAAGACAATACCTGTATTTAACGCCAATGATAAAACAGAAGCGTTAGGAAGAAATTAATTTTTTGGACAGAATCGGTGAAAAATAAAAATCTGGATAGCTTTCCACTAATCACAGAATTTAGAAAAGAATTCACTAAAGTACTTATGTGCTAAATCTACTTGAAAACTTCCATAATTATTTTCCTGAGGAATTTCACGACAAAATTAAAGAAAACTTCTGGGTTTGCAAATCCATATCTTGCAATGTTAAAAAAACCAGCTAGCTTAACATCTTAGCAGTATTAATGCTAGATAGATTTAACATCGAATTTTGTGATAAAATAACATTTTGAAAGTAAATCGCTAGTACATTTTTGGTGTCAATTCAAAGACGAATGTAAAATTTAGTCAGATAAAGCGAAAATTATTCCTTTTCCTTTTGCAACAACATACTTATGTGAAGCAGCATTCTCTGTCTATGTGGCCACTAAAACAAAATATAGATCTCTACTGAATTTGTAACCTGATATTCGAATGCAGTTATCCCAAATTCAGAAGACATTACATTTTTAACATTTTAGAAATAGGAACTGTGTGTTCATTTTATTTTTGTTTTACGTTATGTATGTAATTAAGTTTCTTATGTTTGCGATTGAAACAAAAATTGAATAAAGTGAATAAAAATGTAATATTGGCAATATCATTTTAAAGTCACCTACTTTAAACTTTATAATAAATGTCTCAACTGTCAACATAAATAAATCAGATAAAATTTAAATATTAGAATAATTTTTCACCTAGCAACAAAAAATAAAATTTGTTTAATCTATTAATGTTTGTATTTTGAGAATGATTTCCAAAGTGGAAATTAAAACGTCAATAAACTTATTTTAACCTTCAATTATGGCTTATTCCCATTAAAATAGTAACAGCCTAATCCTTTTCGTATTGTCTCCATCTCTCTTTCGTCCTTAGATATATGTAGGCTTAGGTATATGAAATATTAGATATATGTAGGCTTAGGTATATGAATTGTGTTAATACCTGACTTATTATACTGTTTTACAACTTCAGTGTTTATTGCATCGTTTATTGTCAAATTTTTCATGGTTCATTATCATCTTACCTATGTTGACGAATATCCCCTCCCATTTCTCTCCCATTTTCTGCAAGTTGTACATAAAATTCTTTGATATCTCCCACTGTTCGGCCCATCAAGTTTACAGGTTACATGGTCTGCTTATACCACAGTATGTTTAGACTTATTAAACAATACATTTTTAAGTTTACAGACAGTTTTCTTATAATATATTCCATACAGATGGTAACCAGAGCCGAATCCAGTCCGTCTTTTGGCTTTAGCCCTTGACTGAAAGAAATCTAAAGAGAATTAGATAGCCAAGGGACTATATATTGGGAAATCTACTAGTACTGAGTCCTAAGGAACACTTTATATGGAAGTAGATTTTGAGCTTTTGACATTTAATTACTAAGGAACTATGAGAGATGCAAAAAAAAGGAAAACAGCATAGACCTTGATAGTCGCAGTGTATTTTCTCTCCTAAAAATAATAACAATATCTAAAATATTTTCATTCTCATCCTTTTTCATATTTTATAGTCATTATCATCCAGCCTCCTGCGTATAAAGTTGAACGTAGGCCTGCTCTAATTTCTTCCAGTTCTGTCAGTCTTGAACTTTCTGCATCTAATTCCTAGCAATTATTTTGACGTCGTCTGTCCAATTTGTAGGTGGTCTATCTCTTCTTCTTCTGTCAGCTCGTGGTCTCCACACTGTATTTTTTTTAAGCCCACAGCCCGTCATTCATCTGGGCTACAGCCTCGCCCAGTTCTACTTCAGCCATGCTATACGCTCTATGACATTTGTGACGCCTGTCCTTATTTTTTCGTTTCTAACTCTGTCTCTAAGAGTCAGTCCAACTAGCGAGCGTTCTATTTGTCTTTGGGCTATTCAGAGTTTGGTTGCTTTTGTCTGAGTTAAGAAAAGTGTTTCGGCGCACTAGGTCATGACTGGAAGTACACATTGGTGAAACGTCTTCTTTTTCAAATTATTGGGCATGTTGTTATTGAAAATGCAGTTTACTTTGCATTTGAGCAGTTTGTTTGTCCCTAGAAATTTGGATTTCATGACCTAAGTACTTATATGTTTATGAACCAATCCTATTTCCTTGCAATCAACTATTGTATTTTCACTTGGTACCAGATTTGTCATGTATTGTGTCTTTCCAAAATTTCTTTTTGGACCAACTTCATTACAGTTGGCATCTACCTCAGTAAACATAGTTAAGAACAACCTCAGAACAATATCGTCCGCAAATTTTAGGTGGTAGAGCATTTCGTCATCGACATTAATTATTTTACCTAATTTCTCTTTTGAATTTTGAATATTTTCTATCCTTATGTAATATTACATTCATAGTTGCATTATTATCTATATTCACGATCAGTTTGGAGTACCTATAATTTGCGTGACTTTCCTCCAACGCTCTCATTATTTTGTTAACTTCTATCGTATGGATTGCTTTGTAAAAATCTACGAAAGCAGGGACCAATGGATTTTTCTATAATCCCTTTATGTAATGGAGTTAGTCGTTAGTGCCAAAGTTTTTCCTAAAACCTGCCAGTTCCCTGGATTGTTAAAATTGTAATTTTGTTTCTAATTTTGTGGCCAAAATTCTGGAAACTCTGGGCAAAAACTATCGTTTTTCCAGCAACACTCGTCTCATGATCGTGATTTATATCGTTTATCAGTACAATTACATTTTTATTTTATTGTTTTATATTTCTGCTTGATATTTTGTGTATTTCTCACTCGATGTTTTAACATAATTATTTAATAAAATATGGAAACAGCTTTGTGAGTGCCATGGTATGAGCTTGTATGACCACCAATGGAGTTGCACGTTTAGAGTAGTAGAGGGCAATATAAATAAAAAAAATATCAGGAAAAGATACTGCAAGCCAAGCTGCTGCCGATTATTAAAGCTTTGTTTGAAGGAGTTGCCCAACAATGCATCTTTTAGCAGGATGGAGCGCCTTGTCATACGTCTAAGACTTCCATCGAATGCTGGAGAAACCATGATGTTACTGTCATGCCTTGGCCTGGAAATAGTCCCGATCTAAATCCATTAAAAAATTTATGGCCAAGGCTGAAAGTGTTAGTATCACGCTTAAACCCAAGTAACAAGAGAGAACTGCTAGAAGCCATTATTCAAAACTGGTTTAGAGTTATTACACCAGAAGATGTGGCTCATCTGGTGAACTCTATGCCTCACATAATCGATTCTGTCCTAAAATAGGTTATCCCACCAAATACTAATTTTCTTGATAATAACCATCGTACCATTTTTTTTTAAATAATACTACTAATAGCTAACAACTGTTGTTTTATTTACTTTTTTTAGGGTAAGTAACTTATAAAATATAACATAAGTCTTGTGAAAAAGTGGAATGCTGATAACCAAACTTATATTTTTCAATATAAGGTTGAATGTTCGAATAATTAAACTTTGACGGTATACAGGGCAACTATCGAACACAGTAGTTAATTTAATCTTGCCCAAGTACTTTCAATCATTCTGTCTCCGGCTCCTATATAACATGTAGCTTCTCCTTTTAAAAATTTTAAAGTATTTGTTTGTCTTTGTGTATTGTATTGTTATGTCCAAATTTACATGTATGACATTCTACTCATGTCGGATAGGCCACAACTGACGAAATGCCCCTGAAGATGATCTATTGATCGAAAGTACTTGGGCAAGATTAAATTAACTACTGTGTTCGATAGCTGCCTTGTATACCGTCAAAACTTAAATGTTTGTTAACTTTCCAGTATTTTGGGCACTAGTGTATTTGCTATTATTCTTGTGAATAATTTGTAGAGGTGGTTTGGTAGGCTTAGGTAGGTTTTACTTTGGTGCAGAAATAGGTAGTGTTTTATAATAACTTTATTTATTTTAAGCAATTATCCCATAAAAAGAAATAGCTATATTTAGAAACAGTTAAAGAATAATTTATGGGATAGCCTGTAATAGCACAGTATGATGTGGGAGTGTATATTTTTAGTACAGTTCATATTTCTTGTTACAAAAATATTTTTTTTTCTAAATAAATACCTTATGGTTAATTATTACCAGGATGTACTAGTACAGTGTACATTAAATTTGCTAGAGACTGCTATTAATGTAGTAATAAAAACATCACTAAATAAAAATTTGTTTTCTTTTTTATGTCATAATTATTTTAATTTGAAAATATTTTATACACTTTTATTAATTTTTTCATGGTATATAATTTGCCACTATTAGAAATATTGTGAAATATTGTGAAAATGGTTTAACGTACCACTACCGGACTTCACCATCCGTAACGGATAGGCACTATAAGAAGAAGAAATATTGTAATATATTCTTTGAACATAATATTACACAGTGCAACTTTGAATTCGAGACAACAGATATCGATGCTATTTTATAGACTCATCATGTGCCAATAAAATCAATTATAATAAACCATTAAATTTGTGTAATGTCTGTAAAGCGCTAAAGCAGTAAAGCGATGCCCTCAAAAGATCAAAAAACGGTAAAGCAGCAGGACCTGGAGACATCCCAAATGAGTTGGTAAAGTGTGGAGCAAAAATATTACATGAGATGTTGGTTCAAGTATTTAATAAATTCTTAAAGGACAAAATATACCTTATGACTGGAATGTTGAATACATCAGCTAAATATTCAAAAAAGGGGATAAAGGCAAATGCTCTAATTATAGGGAATAACTGTTACCAGCTCAGTGTGGAGGTTGTACGGTCGAATAATGAAAGAAAAAATAGAATCAGAATACGAAGACATAGAAGAAAAAAAATGGATTTCGTGGAGAAAGATGGTATACTGGGTCTGCAGCAGGTAATCGTAAAACGGAAGGCAAGAAATCTATCTACCCACCTATTGTTATTTAAAAAGGCATACGATACGGTACTTTTGAAAAAACTGTTTCAAACATTGACGAAAGTAGGTCTCAGTAGAGAGTATGTGGATGCTCTCGCAAATATATACAAAAATGCAAGAAGTGTCGTTAAAGAAGGAAACTTATATCTGAATCATTTCCAAAAACAAATTGGCTTAAACAAGGATGTTTGTTGTCTATCTCTGACCTTATTTAAAATATATATTTAATCATCGCTAGAACAGTAGAGGAACAAGTATGCGGAATGGGAATAGACATAGGCGGTGATAAATGTCTAACAACTTTATTTTTCGCAGATGATCAGGTAGTCGTAGCAAATGATGAGGAAGACATGGACTACATGTTTACAAAACTAAAGAAAGAATATGAAAAATGGGACCTTAATATGAATATGTCAAAGACAGAGTATCTTAAACTAGGAGTTGATGAAGAAGATCCAGAGTTAGAAATTAAAAACACAAAAACATGCAATGAATATAAATATCTCGGATCTATAATATCTCAAGAAGGCACTACCAAAAGAGACATCGAAAAAAAAAACGCAGCAGGGAAAAAAGTGGTAAACATTCTAAACTCTTTACTATGGTCTAAAGATATTAGACAAGAAACGAAATTGACAATCTGTCGAACCTTGGTAAAGCCTATTATGACTTATGGGGCAGAAGTTTAGCAGATCACGAAAAAAGATAGAAAAAGAATAAAAGTAGTAGAAATGGATTTTCTAAGGAGAGCGTGTGGTGTATCCAAAAAGATCATATCAGGAATAAAGATATTAAAAGGAGGACAAATACTGTGTTTTCCAGTGTACACAGAATTGAAACGGGACAACTAGTGTGGTATGATCACGTGAAGCGAATGAATGAAGATAGATGGCCAAAAAAGCTTTAAATTATAAACCTACAAATTTGTGTAATATAGTACACATTTTTTTCATCTGGCGAAAGCTTTCGACAAAGTAAAAGTATAGGGAAAATTTTTCATGGGGATTTTTAACGAAACTCCTATAATTAATTTAGTCTGAAAGTTATTTACATTAGACTGAAGAATCGTAGAAATATTAAATTGGTACACAGTGCAAAGTGCAAAGTGCAAAAGTAAAAGATTTCTACGAAAATGATAAATCTTAGTTGGGATTTACCAGTTGATACAATTGAATTGTACATTATGGGAATTGATAATTACAACAACGTAAAAGATACAAACAAACTAGATGACCTTTAGATAAACAAGAATTTGCATTATCGAGAGCAGGATCGCAACTATATAAGACAAGCAGATTTTTGTGAGTTAATTCCAATTGAAAAATCATATGAACTCATTCTTCTTCTTCCTATGCCGTCCCCATTAACGGAGGTTGGCGACCACATTTCTAAAAGTTTCTCTATCTTTTGCAACGTGGAATAATTCATCTACAGTAATGTTAGTCCAGTCTCAAATATTTCGCAGTCATGACTTCCTCTTTCTTCCTATTTTCTTTTTGCCATCGACTCTACCCTGCATGATGACCTGCAGAAGACTATATTTATCATTCCTCAGTATGTGTCCAAGGTATGCAGTCTTGCCTACTTTTATTGTTCTCAACAATTGTTTGTCTCGACCCATCCTTCTCAGCACTTCCTCATTGGTGACCCTGGCACTCCATGGAATTCTCAACAATCTCCGGTATATCCAAAATTCAAAAGATTCAAGCTTCTTAACCATTTGCGCTTTTAACGTCCATGTTTCTACCCAAACAATAGTTAAGACCAGACGTAACATTCAACAAACCTCAGTCTCAGTGCAGTATTAAGATTTTTCCCACAGAATAATTGCTTGAATTTTAAAAACGCTGCCCTTGCCATTTCTATTCGTACCCTGATCTCTTGGTCTGGATCTAATTCTGTGTTGATGTAAGCTCCCAGATATTTATATTTTGTCACTTCCTCTATTTGCTGTCTCTCAAGGGTTAGTTGTTCATTATTTATTGGACTATCGTAAACTTGGACTTGATACTATCATAAATTTGGTCTTATCTGTGTTGACGTCAAGTCCCATTTGAATGCATTTACTATTTATTGCATATAGTAAAGTTTGTAGTTCTTCTATACTCAGCCATAATTATCGTGTCATCTGCAAGTCTTATGGTGTTTAGGATTTCTTCTCCAATTATTCCCTTATTCCTTTTCTATCTATTGCTATTCTTATCCTTATTCCCTATTTTCTTTTCCATAAGGCTTTTCTGAATATAACCTGTGGGTACACGTTGAACAGCGTCGGAGACAAGACGCATCCTTGCCTGAACCCTCTCGCAATCGGTATAATATTTGTTCCTATATTGTTCACCTTTACTATTGTTTTGTGGTTCCAGTATGTAGCCTTAATAAACTCAATTGCTTTTTTGTCTAAATTGATGTTTTTTTTATAGTTATTATATGATTTGGGATTGTTGTTTTTTGGTAAAGGTAAAATTATCGATTTAAGCCATTCCTCCGGGATGTTGCCCTCTTCATATATGTGGTTGAGAATTCGGGTTGAATCTCTTTATATTACCGTCATCTCATTCATGATCTCTAATGAACTCATTAACCAAATCGATTTTAAAAGATAAATATTTTGTTAAAATGTCGAATTTAGAGATCTCTTAATTCTTCATAGACATTTTTTACTATCCACATTCTTTCTAGGTGTACTCTATAAAAGAGTTATAAGTTCAAGAAAAGATATATTTCATGTACTGTATATACTTTTATGTTACTGTAGTAATGTTATGCATATTACAGAAGAAAAAGTTTAGTGCTAAAAATTAATAGCTAGTAGGGTACGTATTATTTGCACTAACATTTGTAACACGAAATGTAAAATATTATATAACATAAATTTAACAAATATTCTTTTGATTTAACCGTTAATCGTTTTTCATATGCTCACTACCTATACGTATATCAAAAACCAAATAAATGAAAAAGCGAAGAAATAACTTTAGATAACATAACTTATTCATTGATAAAAAACACAAAAAACGGAAAAGCTACCGGAAATACTTAAATTCGTTGCAGAAAAAACGAAACGCAAAAAAATACAAAACGAAAGCCAAAGTCTAGACTTAATAGCATATATATTGAATAAGATATTATAACCATATGGTAAAATACCATCAGTCTTGTTAAAATCAGCATTCATAACACTACCAAAAAAACCCAATTCGTTCCAGTGCGATGACTACCAAATAATCAGTCTTATGTCTCACGTCCTTCAATTTTTTTGTATAATTATGCATGCAAGAATTTGCAGGAAATGAAATGGTATGAATAGAAATGGATTGGGAATGCGAGAAGTTCTTTTTACTTAAATTTACTTCCACTAAATGTAAAAAAATTCGTTTAATTGTAGTTAACCTCCAAAATATGATCAAAATTCTAGGATAATTCGAATCTTGAAAACAAAAAATATCGAAATATTTATGGATAACACGCGGGGTGAGATAGGGATGTGTCCATTCTCTGAATCCATATTTAGGGAAGTATTGGTCGAGTATATAGAGCTCCAAATATCGTTAACGACAAGATTCCCAGCGCTCGAATAAACAAGCAGTACTATTAAACACCGTTAAAGAAAGAGAGAAACACTATTAAAAAAATGCTTGGTTACTTTGTAAAATTGTAAAATTGTAATGTATAATTGCTTACTAAAAAATGAGTACTTGGGTCACGTATTGAGATGTAAAAGATACGAGATACTTCGACCTACAATAAAAGGTAAAATATGGAGTAAAAGGTCAGAAGTAGGACGCCAGATTCATATTTAAATAACCTGAGGAGAATGACTGCTCATCTGCAGAAATCTTTCATAGAAACCTAAGGAATAAATGGCGTTGTTAGCATAATCGTCGTTTTAGCTAAAATAAAAGATATTTTAATGAAAATAAAAAATCTCTCTGTATAAGAGGCTAGACACATGTCACATCGTTTGTCTGTTAGGTAACTACGACACCTAGAAAAGAAATTTGAACTAACAACATCTGACATTTTAATTATATTTTGTTCTTGAAACGATACGTTTAATTAATAACAATAATAATATTAAATAAATTTTAATATAATCAATAATACGATTAATTTTTTCGCAAAGTTGCCAAAAAAGAATTGGTTGCAGTAATTTTTTAACAAGATTACTACAACAAAATAATTTAAAGTTTTATGCTAGTTTAGATTTAAACACCTTGCTATATAGAAAAGAAATCTAAACTGCCAACTGACAGATAAAATAAATTAAACTAATCTGACAGATCAAATGCAAAATATTTTCATACTCTTGATAATTAAAAAAATGGAAAAATTACTTAGAGATTCTAGTTATACAGTGAAGCCATTTTTAAGGAGTTCCCTTAAGCAATCCATGAAGAAAATTTCTGTAATGAATTCCATATTAAAATTAATCTAGATATGTAGTAGAACTTTTTATGAATGGAAGAGAACGATCAGATACCATTTCATCCAATGGAAGTGGCATATAGTTAAAAAGATTTAACCATTCTAATCTACAGCAATATTCTACGAGTATAACCTATCGAGAGATCAAAATAAAGACAAAACAAGAAAAATAAAGTTATTGAATTATTGTGTAGTTTCTTCAGCCAAAACTTCTTAGCATGTTAGTCTTGAGTCTGAGTTTTTCTAGATTTTAAGTATAACCATAAATTTTGTTGTCAGCATATCCCTACAGAAAAAATGATTTGCAATTAATAAAAGACTGAGACTAACGAACAGGCGCATAATATATTACCAAGCACTAATAAGCAGTTTACCTTTATATAAGGAGACCTGCAACTTTTGGAGGAATCTAGAGAATGATACAAAGAAGCATTTATTGGATAAATATATTTAGAAGTGTAGAATATTCATGGTCTAAAGGGTAAGAGTAAATTTGTTCCGTCATTTGAATCTTTTATTTGGAGTTCCACTTTTGTCTCGCTAATAAGCTGCGATATATCGCACGTACATATATATTTATCCACACGTTCTTTTTTCTTCTGTGTTCTCACAAACTATATATATATATATATATATATATATATATATATATATAATATATATATATATATATGCTTTTAGCTCGAACTCAAAAATGTTTATTGTACCGTCTATTTCAATAATTTTTGCTTGTTTTGCTAAAAATAAATTTTCGTAGATTATATCTTTGCACAAAAATATAAAACTTAATGCTAGATTTACACCTTTTCATTTCATTTTCACAAGCTGCTCCAAAAATGATTCATCATGTATAAACGTAATGCGTAATACTACCCACATACAGAAAGAGGGATTACTAATGTGTCATATAGATGTATTTTGGTTTTCAGTATGAATATTTATTTAAGTGAGATGAGAAGAATTACTTTTGGAAAAAGTAAGGCTTGACCTTCACGTGGTGACATACCTCGATACTTTTTTCCCCTTCTTCTTCTTAGCCTTTTATTCTCTATTTTTTGACATTGGTTTCTCCCAACTCTTTCCATGAATCTCTATCCTGAGCATCCTTCTTCCACTTTGTTCCAGCTATTCTTTTTACGTCGTCTACCTATCTCATTTGTGGCGTTCCAACTTCGGTCTTCTTGTCTAGCAGTATGACCTGCACTGTTCCATTTGGGTTTGGCAATTTTTGTTGAGATTTCGTTAGCTTTTGCTTTTGATCTCCCCCAGTCGTTCTTTTTTTTATCTGACAGTCGTATACCTAACGTTGCTGCTCTTTTAATAGTTTACTCATGGTTACATTAGTACTCATTTGTCTTGGTTATGATCCAGGTTTGACATCGGTATGTCATTATATGAAGGATGCACCGGTTGAATACTGTCCTCCTCAAGTATTGAGGTATTTTGCGGTTCTTCGGTATCCAACTGAGTTTGTCAAATCCTGCCTATACCAGTCTTGGTTTTCTAGTAATTTTGACACTTTTTTGTTTAGTATGTAACAACATAACTCTAACTAACGTTGGGTACTAATTTTTTTGGCTTTGACTAGCTCTAATCTCTCAAATACGTATACGTCTTATCTTAAATGCAAATCTGAATAAAAATAAACGGCAGGAACAAATAAAAGATAATATTAAATAATATATTAAATAAAAAATACATATACATTAAAAATTAAATGAAATTTTAAAATTAGTGGAAAAAAAACAATAAATCCTGCCTAAAACTGCAAAAAAGGTGAAAATAATACTTATGGATTCGTGTAGTTGTAAAAATAAGTTATTGTTCGAGTTGTAATGTGGTTGGAGTTCAACTTAGATGAATTAGTTTTAGTCCATGTTATATCCCACGAGTTTTGGGAAATTCCACCCAATAAGGGGGAAAAGAAAAATTTACATACAGCCAAAAAACTAAAATACGAAATCTTCTGTAAATGACCGTATAACTAAAAATTTCCATGCCATGTTTACCAAAATTACAAATACAATTTTAAGAAAATATTTAGCAAATGGCAAAGATGAACGAAACAAATGATTATCAGCAAGGAGAATATAAATGGGGCTCATATATACATTAATGGGACGCAGATAGAGCGAGTAAAACAGTATTGTTACCTGGGAACTATTATTAACGAACAGTGGAGCAATTTACAGGAAATAAAGTGCCGCATAGGAAAGGCAAGAACGGTCTTTAACAAAAATGAGCGCCATCTTCAAAAGTCACAACATATCCCTTGATACAAAAATGAGACATTTGAGATGCTATGTTTTCTCTGTGTTGTTGTACGGGGCGGAGGCATGGACGCTTACAGACGCCACTATTAAAAAACTTGAAGCATTTGAGATGTGGCTTTATAGAAGAATGCTGAGAATATCATGGACAGCAAGGATCACGAACAAGGAAGTTCTAGGAAAAATGAAGAAGGAACCAGAGATTGTGTTTACGATCAAACGCATAAAATTGCAATATCTGGGACACGTTATGAGAAATCAGCACCGTTACTCCCTGCTACAGTCTATATTGCAAGGTAAAGTCAAAGGTAAGCGAGGACCCGGTAGAAGGAGAATATCATGGCTGCGGAATTTAAGAACATGGTTTAAGAAAACCTCAACGGAGCTGTTTCGAGCCGCAGCGAGCAAGGTTATGATTGCCAATATGATTTTCAACATCCGAAACGGATAGGAACTAGAAGAAGAAGAAGGCAAAGATGAATAAATGATTATATCTATAACACAAATTACTTAAATTGAATGAAAGGTCCTGCTACATATACGGTCAATATGGTTTAAAAAAAAACGTGGTTTGAAAGTTATGTGAAAAAGAATTCAAAGAAAGATATAAAAAAAAATAACAACTACAAATATAAAAGAGTATCAATAATATACTCATCCCAAAAGAGATCTAAGAATATAAATGGGTTTTGGAACTGAAACACCACTTTAAATAAACAAAACAAAACCACTCCCACTTCTGTATTTAGAAATGAAACTGACAAGACAGAACAGGGAAATCACAATTGCTAACAGACAAACAAAGTTTTTAGCTACTTGGAAAGGCAAGTAGAAAAGGAGTAGAAAAGGCAAGAGCATCGTTCACTAGCATGAAGCAAATTTTCACCTCTAAAAGCCTAAAGGCCTATTCTCACTATAGTGCCAGGCATGTGCTCGGCATGTGCCCTGCTCGAGACGTGCAAAATTACTTTAACGTTATTTAAATGGGTTTAGCGATGGTCCGTTCTCACTACAAGTGCTCGGAGTGGGAAAGGTCCGTGCCCGGCATCGAACAATCTTTTCAAACAATATTTTCCTAGCCCATGCCTGGCACATGCCTTGCACAGTCCTACATAGTGTGAATACTTCAGACGAGTTTCGACAGGCAAAATGGTGCGAAAAAAATTATTTTCACATGATACTAATGAATTTTTAATAGAATTAGTTCGTGAGAGGAGTGAATTATACGATTTTATGAATCGACTGTATGCAGATGCAGCACATAAGTCTCAGGTATGGTGGGATATTGGAGAAAATATTAAAATAGGTAAATAAAAGACTATATTTTATCTAGGTAATAGACCACTGCCGATAATATTTAAAAAAAAATAGTAATAGTAGGGTCAAACTCGTTGGAAAAGAAAGATGATATGACATAAATAAAAGAAAAAATAATTTACGGGCGACCTGAGTTCGGAAAATGGAGGGAGTGAGTTTTTTAAGGGCAAAAATGGTTTATCGTGATTTCCTAGAGCAAGTTGAACTACATATCTACTAAAGCAAGTATAATTACAGAAAAAATCATTTTGTAGTTAAAGTAACTGGAACCACTATTGATTGGAGCTATAATTTTGATGTGCTTTTCATCTAGGGCTCCTAATGCCCTTGGGAAAATTCCACGACAACCAAAATTTTTTGGCAATTTGTTCAAAATCGCATTCTGTTGGTAATTCTGCTGAAATTCGGCAATTGACATTCTATAATATATATAAAATTTTGACTCATATACCTTTATACAAGGTATAGTATCCTCCTTCTATTTTTCTTTTCTTAATCATTGGATATATCCAAAACCTCCTTTTTTAACTTTATCTCTCATATTCTCTTCTTCTTCGGCATCTAAAGTAAAAAATGCAATTTTTACTAAAGTTGCCGTGGAAAACATTGCAACTGCACAACTACCCACCGACACGTCTAATCGACTGCCTGTGCAAAATACCGCTGAAAGCATGCTACGAGCGCGAATAGTGTGAATATTTACCAAAAGCATGGCATGTGCCGGTCAGGTGACGAGCGCGGGCCTGGCACGTCTAATGAGAATAGACCTTTACCCTACCTCTCAAAATTCGACTTCTGAAAATGTTATGTATTCCCGTTTTGTTATATGTAAAGCTCGGATTATAGGCAAAATGCCTTTTTTTGCCTATTTTGCCTATTATAAGTGTTTTTTGCACTTTTTGCCTTTTTTCGTAAATTCCGCCTATTTGTGCCTTTTTTAAAATTTCATGGTACTACCCATGATATTATTCTATTACTAAACCATTCTATAATAAAATTTTGGGTCAATAATAAAATATCAATGGTTTGTTTATATAATAGATTTCTAGGAAAATGTACCTGATCGAGACTTGAGGGTTAACTATTTGGAAATCCCTAAGCTTTATTAGTTTATTATCAGTTGTACAGTCGGTTACTGTATCAGAGTTTACTCACAAATTAGCAAATTGCTATATCCTAGTTTAGTTTTGTTGCGTATACCGAAAAGCAAAGAACACGTTTTAAAACGTTCAAGACAGTTGTGTGAAAAGATGACATCTAAATTAAGGCTATGGATCGCACCTTATTCGGAACTTTCTCTAGAAGGAGATGGAGCATTTTGTAAACCATGCGGCAAATCGGTAAGTTTTATTTTTTTTTTCTTTTTTTCTCGTCCCACAACATAACTAAATTCTAAAGCGGTTTTAGAATTCTAATTATTTTTTTTTAATTCTCAGATTTCAAGTAGAAAAAAGTACTTTATTGACCAGCATTGTGGAACCCCACTTCATAAACGTAATTTGGAAAAATTAAATTCCTCTAAGTTAGCCCAAACATCTCTGCGGGATAGTTTAAGCAGTTCAAAAAAAAAGGAGGAAGACGCATTTAAATTTGATTTATGCCAGATGATGATTGCATCCAACATTCCTCTATATAAAGTTAATAACCCTAGTTTTAAACGCTTTTTTGAAAAATATCTTAATAAATCCTTACCGGACGAGAGTACATTGAGAAAACATACTGTGGAAAAATGTTATGTGGAATGTATTTCAAAAATTAAGCACGAGTTGGAGGGCAATTTTTTGTATATTATCGTGGATGAAACGACAGATGTATGCGGCAGGTATATAGCTAATTTAATGATTGGAATTTTGAACGAAAACTTTGCGAGAAAACCTTATTTAGTTGCCGTTAAAGAATTGGAAAAAACAAACAATTTAACAATAAGTCGATTTATACAAGATAGTTTAACAAACCTCTTTTTACCCAACGCTATACCAGTGAATAAAATAGTTTTAATGCTTTCAGATGCTGCGGCATATATGTTAAAAGCTGCTGTTAATTTAAAAATTTTTTATCCTAATTTAATTCATTGCACTTGTGTAGCCCACGGGGTAAATAGAATTGCTGAAGAAATAAGAAATCTGTTTCCGTTGGTAAATAATTTTATAAATTTTATGAAAAAAGTTTTTGTAAAGGCTCCGTTGAGGGTGCAAATATATAAAGAAAGACTTCCCGGTGTCCCTTTGCCACCTAAACCAGTAATTACAAGGTGGGGAACCTGGCTCGAAGCAGTCTTTTTTTACTTTGAACACTGCAATGAAATAGAATTAGTTATGTCAGAATTTGATGATGATATTTCCGAAGCCATTCGAGAAGCAAAAAAAATATTAAAAAATCCCAAATTGAAACAGGAACTCGGTTATATCAATGACAATTATAAATTAATAGTTACCACAATTACCTTATTAGAAAAACAAGAGATAAATTTATGTGAGTCAGTAAAATTAATAGATAATTTAAAGACGAAAATTAAATCGGCACCTGGAAGTAACGGTCAATTAATTTTTAAAAAAATGAAATATGTTTTCGACAAGAATGAAGGTTTTTCGTTTTTATCTAATGTTGCTAAAGTTTTGAATGGGACATTTTCCGAGGAATTTCAAATTATGCCAGATTTATTATCCGCTCTGAAATATGCTCCAATTACATCTGTCGATGTCGAACGTTCGTTTTCAATGTACAAATTAATTTTAAGTGATCGAAGACATAGTTTTAAGACCGAAAATATTGAAAAACATTTAGTTGTTTCTATTAATGATAAAATTTTAAGTGGTTACAATGTTTAATTATTAATTAACAGTTATTTAGTTACTAGTTTATTTATACTAATGTTATGATTATGATGTGTAAATATACTTGCCTTAAGTTAATATTACGTTAATTTACTTTGTACAATAAATAATAAGTTATATTCCTTTATTGCCTATATTTTGCCTAAATGTTAATATTCCTGCCTTTTTTAATAAAAATCTTTGCCTATATAGGCGCCTTTTTCTTCAATTTTTGTTGCCTATAAATCCGAGCTTTAGTTATATGGAATGGAGGCGTGGACAATGACCGCAACATTGATGAAAAAAGTAGAGGCCTTCGAAATGTGGGTTTACCGACGTATATTACGTATATCCTGGACTGAGCACGTGACCAACGAAGAGGTACTACGCCGAATAGGTAAAGTAGGAATAGGTATAAAGAAAATAAAGTTGGAATACCTGGGTCACGTTATGAGACATAATAAATATAGAGTACTACAGCTGATCGTTCAAGGAAACATAGACAGCAGAAGGGGTCCAGGGAGGAGAAGACACTCGTGGTTCCAAAACTTGCGGCAATGGTTCGGATTGTCATCTGCTGAACTATTCAGATCTGCTGTAAACAAAGTCAGAATAGCCATGTTGATTGCCAACGTTCGGAACGGACAAGGCACATGATGAAGAAAAAGCTACTTGGAGTAGACATTTTAGCAACATTTTATATATGTTAATGGAATAGATACATATAATCTAAATAAATAAGGGGAATATATGTACAAAGTACAAATATTTTCTTGTGACATCTTAAAGTAATTACTATTTTAATGAGAATAATCCACAATTGAAGTTTAAAAAAGTTTATTGACATTTCAATTTTCACTTCAGAAATCATTCAAAATCCACATCGTAAAGTCAAAATTGAAACGTCAACAAACTTATTTTAAACTTCAATTGTGGGTTATTCCCATTAAAAGAGTAATATGTACAAATATTAAAATTAAGATTAAAATATTTATTTGAAGAAAAATAACAAATATGTGACGTGTATATCGTTACAAGTATATTATAATCTAGTACGTATTGAACCAGGTGAGGAAGTAAGCGAATTTTGAACTCAATTTTTATACTCGCCCAAACGTCGTGTCCATGTGACTCGTTTGCTATAAACTCTGATGTAAGGAAAAAACCACAAGACTGTGTAAAATGTTTTTCATTGAGTCATATGCTTAGCTAATAATCCAAAATAAAAATAGTTAATCAATAAACATGTCACTCTGCAGTTGCGGTGGTCAAGACGACACGAGCCTATTTTAATATTGTTGAGACAAGTGTGGCAAAAAAATAAAATATTATTTTCAGACGTTTGGCATGTGAAAGGAATGTCTGCAATGCGACCTACGATAGATTTTAGATATAGTTTCATTTCTGAAATTAGTCACACACTATTTCTATTAAAATGCATACTGCACAATATTTTTTATGGTTTCATTTTTATTACAATGTAAAAATAGCTCGTTGCAAAATCAACCACTATTTTTAAAAAGCATACTTCAACATAAAATTCTTCTATAACAGATCATAGCTATCAAAATTCCCATACAAATAGATCTAATAACTGTTTCTTTTAGGGTTATGATTTAAGTTCATAATACAGAGTGTAATAAAAAGTTAGGCTATATTTATATAACCACATTTTTTTATGAAAATAGCTCTAATTAAAAAATGGGCTTACAAAAAAGTTCTTCTGGCAAAGATCTCTTAGATGTTACAAAATTCACATATATTTTTTTAAATATCGCATAAACTGTTGTGACAGTTCGTAAATGGATAAGTAATTTTCAAAGATACGACTTTTTTATGATAAGAGCATCCTCAAAAATAAAAACGAAATGCATCTCATCAAAATTGTGATCGCTACACTATATCCCCAGGGTTCTGTGAATGTTACAATGAAATAATTCATATGTGCAACGTGGAATATACAAGGATAAAACAAAAAGGCGACAAAAGTGATCACTGAGTTTAGAGAAAGCAACATCGATATACTAGTAACAACAGAAACCAAAAAGAAATGAAATTGAATGGAAACAATAGAAGACCATATCCACGGGTGGATTGGAGTTAATAAGGAATATAGAACAAAGGCAAAAAGGGAATACTAATCAAAAATAAGTGGAAGAACAGGGTGAGAATATGGAAGCCAATCAACGAGAGCATTATTAATCTCTAATTAAAAATTAATCTCTTAATCTCTATATACAATTGTTTTACTTCATTATTAGGCTTGTCCAAGATTGGTGCATAGATTTTTATAATGTTAAGGTCAACAGGATCGGCTTGGACTTATAGTAGTGCTGCCCTATCTGAGTATACCACAAAGTTCCTTACTGATTTGTTTGAGGCTGTGTTAACTAGAAATCCAAACCCATTATAATGATGGGGTAGGTTATTTCCTTAGTAATATAGTGTCGCGTTTTCTTTAGTACATTTACCACTGTTAGACCATCTGATTTCGCTAAGTCCTATGATGTCTAGGTCGCATCGTTCCATTTGTTGTATTATGTTGTCTAGTTTACCGGCGGTGTACAGACTTTTAACGTTCCAAGTACACAGTTTTAGCTTTGGGGGTTTTCCCACTAATAATAACTGAGAAAGCAACAAAAATATTGGGGAAAACCAAACCAGTTAAAGAAAACGAATGGTTTGACAAGGAGTGCCAAGAAGCAACAGATAATAAAAACAAGGCATACCTAAAGACAAATCAAGCTGGATGCACAAGAAGAGCAAAGGAAGAATATCGGGCACTAAGAAGAGAAGAAAAACGATTACATAGAAGAAAAAAAAGACAATTTGAGCAAAAGCAGTTGGAAAGCACAGAATGGCTAAGAAATCAAAATGAAACTCGAAAGTTCTACAGAAATCTAAACAAAATGCGCAGTTTAAGCTAAGAGTTTAAGCCAAGAATAAGGAGCTGTAAGGATGTAGAAGGAAACATCCTAAATGATACGGCCTCAATCCTAAACAGATGGGTTGAATTTTTCAATGCAAAATTTAATGGCCATCATATCTAAGAAGCAGATAACACCCTAGTAAATCGAAATGAATGGAATCCTTTCAACCCAAACGAAAGACCACCTACCATCGAAAACGTTGCCCAAGCCATTAAAAAGCTTAAAAATAATAAATCACCAGGAGTTGATCAAATTTGCAGTGAGCTCTACAAGAATGGTGGCGAAGCCCTACTACAGACACTGCATAAGCTTTTACTTCTTGTTTGGCATAATGAGACCATGCCTTGTGAATGGTCTCAAGGCGTGATATGCTTGTTACATAAAAAAGGTGACCAGCTCCAGTGTGACAACTATAGAGGTATAACCCTGTTAACAACTGCTTACAAAATACTAGCAAATATTCTCTACGAAAGGTTACAAGTTTACACAGTGGGCATAGTTGGTAAATATCAAGTTGGATTCACTCCAGAAAAATCAACAATTGACCAGATTCATTCAATAAGACAGATCCTCGAGAAAACAATAGAATTCAATATTGAAACCCATCACCTATTCGTCGACTTCAAGGCCGCATACGACAGCGTCAAGAGAACAGTGCTATACCAATTAATGCATGAGTTTGGTATACCAGAGAAACTTATCCGACTAACAAGAATGACAATGTCTAACTTAGAAGCCACTGTTAGAATACAGGGAGAGAGTTCTAGATCCTTTGAGATAAAGGATGGACTCAGACAAGGAGATGCTCTGGCTTGCCTCCTATTTAATATTGCCTTAGAAAAGGCAGTCCGAGATACACGAATTAGGAATGGCGGTACTATTTACAATAGACCGATACAAGTCTTAGCATATGCTGATGACATTGACATAGTAGGGCGTAGTAAGCGAGATGTTGAGCAATATCTCCTAGAATTGGAAACAGCGGCGAAACAGGTCGGTCTAGTCATCAACGAAGACAAAACCAAGTACATGTTGGTTACAAAGGATCAGATAGCAAATGAGGAACGAGAAACAGTCTTTGGAAGTCATACCTTTGGACGTGTTGACAACTTCACATACCTTGGGTCGCTATTGACTGCTACCAATAAAACAAGCGAAGAAATCAAAAGACGAATAAATCTTACAAATAGGGCATACTATGGACTCCAAAAGCATTTCCACTCAAGAAACATTCAAAGAAGAACTAAAATTATTATATACAAACATTGCTGAGGCCGGTCCTCACATATGGAGCAGAAACATGGACTCTAACGCAGAAAGATGAAAGACTTTTGGGAATATTTGAGCGTAAAATACTCCGCAAAATATTTGGAGCTGTAAACGACCAAGGGCAGTGGCGCAGAAGATATAATTTTGAATTGTATCAGCTCTTTGATGAGCCAGATGCCATAACGTTCATTAAAACACAGCGACTTAGATGGGCTGGACACATCCTCAATGCAAAATTTAATGGTCAGAATACGAATGCCAGAAAATACCATTGCTAAAAAGCTAACCACAGGGACACCTGTAGGAAAAAGAAGCAAAGGCCGACCGCGAATAAGGTGGTTAGATGGAGTAGAAACCGACTTACGAATATTAAAAATCAGAAGATGGCAACAAGGCCAAGATCCACAGAGAATTGTCTAGCCAAAGATGCTGGTGGTTTTCCCACTATCAGGTAGTTCCTAGCATTGTAGACTGGAATATAGATTCCATAAATCTTTACTATTTCTTATATAAAAAAACTCAAATGGGACAAACTGTATTAATCAGTATTCAGGTACCTCATCTAAAATTCTTTCTTATGACTTATACATAGTGGCAAATAACGGTAGGTAAACAATAAAAAAAAACAAAAACAAACGATTCCAATTTTTTAGCTTTAACTATCTAATAAATATTGATATTTTCATCAAGGAACAACATAATTCTGTAATTATTTACTTGTTTATTTTGTATGGTTAGTTGATTTACTTACCAACAGTTTTGTTTGTATACCGAACAAAACAAGTTATTTTCCTAGTCGCTTTATTATTCTTAATCTGTTAAAGCAGGCAACATTTACAGCCCATAATCTATATTTTTATTTTCACCAAAATATCGGTTGTTCGCGCTATACAAAATATTTACTTTGCGTGTTTGAACACTTTTCTTCCGTATACAGTAAAAACTAATATGTACTACAATTACGGGTCATTGTTATAACACTTTTGAAGCTGTATGTTGATCATAACAGAAGGTTTTACATGTCATATATTGCAAAACCAAACATGGAACTGTTATGTATGTTTCAAATTGCTATCTACAAGTATATGGCAAATTTGTCAGGTACTTTAGATAGAATAAATAAACTTTAAGTCTGAATAATAATAGTGTGGAAAACTGGAAAGTTAGTTTAAAAATAAAGATAAATAAAACATAAACCCTGTATTCATAAATATGACTTTATTTTATAATAAGTGATATTAGGATCTTATTTAGATTTGTGTTCAAATTATTTAGGCATTCAAAGATGGAAGTACAAGTATAATTCAACATATTTCTTTACCTATTTGAAATGTACTCACACAAGCAACACATTCATGATTTTACAAGTATAATTGATTATAGAAATAGAAAATGCAGTTGGCATTATAGTGCCTATCCGTTTTGGTTGATGCTGTACTTTGTACACTGCTGCTCTGAAAAGATTTGTTGTTATGTTAAACCACGTATGGAAATCTTTCGCCTTCGTGGTCCTCTTCGTGGTTCCTTCTACGTTTCCTTGTAAAATTTGTTGCAGAAATCCATATCTTTTGCTGTTCCCCATGACCGTGCATATGACCGAGGTATTCGATTTGGGCTGTTTTTATTGTGGTTAACAGGTCTTTTTTGTATTCTTGATAAAACGTCCTGATTAGTAAGGTAGTCGGTATAATAAATCTTCAGGTTTCGACAATAAAGCCACATTTCACAAGCTTCAATTTATTTTGCAGGTAGCGTCTGTAAGAGTCCACGCCTCAACTCTGTACAAGAGTATCAGAATGATATAACATCGCAGTAACCTGTGTTTAATGGATATTGATAAATCATGACGTTCAAATAGCCTAACCAATTCTTGTAATGTAGATCTTGCTTTTTCTATCCTCCATTTGATTTCTAAGGAATGGTAACACTTTTCAAGACATGACATTCATATCAAGATAGGTGTATGTTTTTACTCTTTCTATTCATTAACCGTTTAGACTGATTTGTCCACATGTTGTTGCTTCTTGAAGATCATCATACATTTTGTTTTCTTAATGGTTATTGAAAGTTCATATATCTGACATAGTTCTGTGATGCTACACATTAACTTCTGAAAGGCTTTATAACTGTAAGCGAATACCATCGTATAGTCCACGTATCTGCTGTTATTGATACATTATCCGTTAATTCGATTTCCTGCTTCAACATCCTCTATTGCTTCTTAAAAGATTTCCTCAGAGTATATTTTGAACAGGAGGGTGATAGTATACATACATCCCTATCGTACGGCTAAAGCTTGCTAATAATTCTTAGATCACAGCATAGATCCCCCCAAATCAATCCAGTGTTTTCTATTTTGTGCCACTTGCTTCCAGTTGTGTCCCCCGATTTTCTTAATGTCATCAGCCCATCTCATTTGTGCTCTTTCTCTACTTCTCCTTCGTGGCCATGGTCTTCTTTGTTGTATTTCGTGGTTCCATCTATTATCTTCAGTCGGGCATTGTGTCCTGCGAAGCTCCATTTTAATTTGACAGCATGTTCTCCTGCGTCTTTTACTTTGGTTTTGCTTCTAACCCATTTGTTTGTTTTTTTTTGTCTATAAGTCTCACCACGCGCATTGATTTCGCAAATTGATGCGCAATACGCGCATTTCCATCGTTCTTTGTGCCTTTACTATTTTATCCATATTAGACTTGGTGAGTGTCTACGTCTGTAAACCATACGTGAGTAGAGGAAGGATACACTGATCGTAAATTCTGGTTTTTTAAACTGATCGTAAAACACATATCGTGTTTTTGTTCCAACAACTATATGTCTTCACACTGTGATTTTAAACAATTTTCTTTGGCTTTTCGATTTTGGTTCTTATTTGCCTCTGAATATTACTGTATATTATTTTGTTGTTCTTTTATTTTCTTTCTTCTTTATGAGTTGCAGGATATTGTCTTCTCTTCTCTTCTCTTTCTTTTTTATTAAATGTTCTTCTCTAATTTTGTCAAAGGTTTCAGATATATTCTAGAGTGATTTTTCTGCATTGTATATTTGCTACATATTACTTCTCAAAAAGAATCCCCTCATATTGCATTTTTTATAACCTTTATAAATCTAAACCTAAATTTACCAACGACATGATCTGACAGTATGTCAGCATCGGGATAACTTTTAATTGATAGGCATCCATTAAGGAATCGCTTGTTCTTCTTCTTAGAGTGCCGTCTCCATACAGAGGTTGGCAATCATATTGGCTATTTTTATTTTTGAACTTGCGCTGCTCTAAACAAATCAATCGATCTGCATTGATCCAATCACGTACATTCTTCAACCTTGAGTTTTGCCTTCGGCCAACAGATCTTCTTTCTTGAATCTTTTCCTGTATCATGAGTGTCAAAATTTTAAATTTTGGTCCCCTTATCACGTGGCCTAGGTATTCCAGTTTTCTGGTTTGTATAGCGGTGATTAGTTTTGTTTCTTTACCAACCCTCTCCAGTACTTCTTTATTTGTAATTTTATCAGTCCATGATATTTTTAATACTCTGCGGTATAAGCAGACTTCGAAATTCTCGATTATTTTTAAATTGCATTTTTTTAATGTCCAAGTCTTAGCACCATATAATAATATTAAAAACATATAACAGCGAATGGTACGTAGTCTGATCTTCCAATTTAGATTTTGGCACGTTAGGAGTGGCTTCATTCATATAAATGCTGATCTGGCAATCTCTATTCGCCCGTTTATTTCGCCTGCAGTAAGATGATTGTTTTCTTTAATCAAAGTTCCCAAATACTGATATTTTTCTACTTGTTCTATCACGTTACCATCTATACCACCCATCAATAGGTGATGTATATTTTGTGCTCTTTTTCAATTTGTGCTAAGAGACTTTTTTCCATTTCTATCACAGGGGTTTCGCTGAGTTACCACCTGGGAGGCTCTGTGATCTAAATGTGGATCACCTCTCCTGCCGATTCCATACCCCTGCTTCCATATTCCATAACTGTTATTACTTTAGTTGTATTTACTATGATAGCTTTACTAAAGATTTCATTAGGGACCTTTAATATAGTGGTTTCTCATGGACTTCTTCTGCCTCCTGATAACGTTGGTTCTTTCGCTTTCGAGACCAATTTCTCAGTCTCGTCTTTAAACAGTTTGGTTCCATATTTACTTTGTTTGAATAATTTTTCGTAAATCAGTAATAGTTTTTTTAGTAGTATCCCCTAGAAGAATAGGGGTTTTCTTATTATAGAAGCCAGCAACTTCCCGAACTTTCTTGTGAGTATTGAACATATTGTGCATCCTTTTGAGTTCTTTTATTTGAGGAAAAATATCCGTCATCAATTTCGCTTTTCTTTAGCTTATCGTATTTTTTGTTTTATCACTTTTTATTTTATTTTTTATTCTTCTACTTTGTCCATACGTGCATTTAAGATGATTTTTTTCATTTATAATCATCAAAAAACTCCTAAGTGTATGGTTTTCTAATTTTTAGTTTTTCTTTTATAATTATTTTCACATATGTATTGTATAATGTACTGAGTTAATATCATCTTTATATACCTGCAAATTCTTTATCCTTTTTGTAAATATCAAAGCTACCAGTTTTTTGTTGTAGTTCCTTAATTTATTCACACTTTTTTATATAAAAACTTTGTTTGTATTGTGTTCGTATAAGCTTACCTGTAAGAGCTGTCGTTTATTAACACAAAGTTAAGGATATTATCTCTATCCTATCTCTAAACAGACAAGTTACAGCTATATAACAGCATTTTTTAAAGGGTTGTACTTCATGGATACGAAACCTGGCAACTCACTAAGAGAACGGAACAAAACTTGCTGTTCTGGAAAGGGATTTTTGGCGCAGATCAGCAGGTATATCCAGAATGATGCACGTAACAAATAAAAGAATAAAACAAATCATGGACAGAACAACCGTGATCATAGAAGAAATACAGCAAAACAGCTTATTTGGAATGGACATTTTAAACATACCGAAGATAATATTGGATTGGCAGCCACCTGATCGAAAAAAAAAAACGAATAAAACCGAAAATAACTTGGTTTGATGGAGTTCCAAAGGCACTGTCAGGAAAGGTCTATGACCAGGAGACTGTTTCGATAGATATAAATTAAGATTGGGACCCGGAAGGCTCAGAACGCTGTAAACCAGACTATGTATAGCTAAGAATATATTTTCCATGTTCCAAAAATTTATATACAGTTTCTGTGTTGTGGGTCATCGTTCTTGCTCCCAGAATAATACAATATACCGTCTTTGTGTCTGTATTTGTATGACCCAATCCATTGTTATTCATTTTTACCCATGATTGACAATTTCAAGCGTTTAGCAAAAACACAAAATTTTGATATTTTTCGGTAGCATAAAGTTTTCTAAAATAACCGTAGCAAAATCTGAAAATTGTTAAAACAGTATGGTTTCATAATGCCTTCATTGTTTTGAATTTAGTCACTTCTAACAGAAGAACACACGATGTGTGCAGCTGTCAACTCTGGATCATTCTCCATCGATAATCACCTGTAGATGCGCCCTCTAGTCACTTCACGTTTTTTTTTAATTGAAAAATATTGAAAACCAACATGGAAAATAGTATCTTCTTCTTTTTTTATATAGTCATAATTTTGTCTGTTTTTCAATGTATCTCCAGTAAGTTGTCATTTCATCGTTTTCGTGGTCTTCCTGCCGATCGTTTTTCTACTGGGGAACAGTCTCTTTTCGTCTTTACTACTGTATTTGTTGTAATTCGGCTTATGTGGTGGTTCCATTCTACTCTGCTATTTCTTACCAAGTTTTTGATGTTCTCCACCTTGCATGTATGTCGTAAATCTATCAATTTTTCTGTGTTTCTGAAGTGTTTTTATCTCTGCTATTTCTAACATCCTTGTTGTCCTCTCTGTATCAGATCTTGTTTCTGCCGCGTATGTCATTATTGGTCTGATGACTGTTTTATAAATTCTGCCTTTCGTTTCTGTCCCGATATTTTTATTTCTCCATATTGTTTCATTTAGGCAGCCTGCAGCTTTGTTTGCTCTATTCACTTAATCTTCCACTTAAACTCCATCACTTGTTCTATTATTTGAACTTCCAGCTTCCAATTTACATCTTAGTAAATTTGCTGTTGTACCTATGCATTTTGTCTGTTTTAGGAAAATTAACATGTTAGATTTTCTGGCGGTTATTTTAAATTGGTGCAGCATACGTTGTAAATCATCTTCATTTGGAGAGAGTAGTATTGCGTCGTCTGTATAGCAGATTATTTTAAGTTGTTTTTCTCCCATTTGGTATCCTTTTTAGTTCTTACTTTTTTTATTATTTCATCCATAATCAGGTTGAATAATAGAGGGCTCAGGGAATATCCCTATCTTATCCCATTTCCAGCTTCAATAGGGTCGGTTAATTATTCTTCTACGTTTACTTTGATTGTGTTGTTTTGGTAATATTTTTGATCGTTTTGATTATTCCTGGAGGTATCTCTCTTGTATACAGTAAGTAGATAACATCTTTTAATTTGATCCGGTCAAATGCCTTTGTAAGGTCCACGAAACATAGATATGCCGGTTTGTTGTATTCTAATGATTTCTCTTGTACTTGCCTCATTATAAATATAGCATCGGTGCATGATCTTTCCGACCTAAAACCTCGTTGTTCTTCTACTGGTGTATAATTGAATTCAATTTATTTGTTATCACTTAGGTTGTTAATTTTAGTGTTGTGTTTAGTAAATTACTCTCTGTAATTTTCCGGGTCCGATTGTTCTCCCTTTTTGAAGGGAGGTATTAGGATCCTTGATCTCCATTCCTGAGGAATTCTGTTTTGTTCTATTATTTTTTGGATTAGTTTTAATAGGTGTTTGGTCAGATCTGGTCTTCCGTACTTTAGAAGTTCGTTCGATATTCTATCATCTATTGGTAATTTTTAATGTTTTAATTTCCTTAATGCTTCCTTTACCTCTTCCTCCGCAATATTTATATTTTCGTTTGTCTTCACCTCTGGTGTTGGTGGTTCATCATCGTCACCTTTAGCAAACAGGGATCGAAAGTAGTCTACCCATGTTTCCTTCTGAATGTGTTTCGTTTTTATTAGTTTATTCATCTCTTTTCTTTCTTCTCTGATCATTCTCCGTATTTTTTTTGTGTTCCGTAGAAATCGTGTTTCATCTGTTTTGAGAAACTCGGCCAGTGTTCCTTTTTTATATGCCTAATTAAAGTACTCGTTTCATTTAGAAAATAGTATCAATGAATATAAAGAGTTATAGAATTCTTAGAAATAATAGGAGCGAAACAAAGATTCTTGCTTCTAACAATTATTTCACTAGTTTAGCTAACCGAATGAAGGATTTTGTTGGACATATATATATATATATATATATATATATATATATATATATATATATATATATATATATATATTGCAATATTTTGTCTCAATAATTTTAGCTCACAATATAAATTACTTCATGTGTATCTTACTAAATGAACAATTAAAAATGAACTATTTAATAACATATCACCTTTAAGTATATAGAGTTGTAGAGTACAAACTGATATTTTCAGCGTACAATGTCAGAGCTTTATAATTTATCTAATCCACTTGGATATGTCTAATCATCAATTGCATTAACTAAGTTACGGCTTTATATTATGTTTTGATAAACAATATCAGACAGACGTCTAACGCAATTTAAGTACGATAAAATAACTTGTTTATGTATCAATAACCTCTAATAAAAAATAGAAATCAATTTTTTTCGGAGGTTTGACGAGTTGTTTTTTATTTACGTGCTTGATGAGGTTTTGTTTACGTGTTTTGTAAACAATATCGTTTGTTTTGACCAGACTTATTAGCTAATCGAAAAATATATTTGTCAAACATCCAAAAAATTGTTTGTACTGAGATTTCCAAATTGTTTTTAAATTTTCCGCATTTGGCAAACTTCTCGGAAGTTTTATATTTAAAAAGTTGTCTGGGCGCTTGACTCTAATTTTAAAAAGTTGTCAAAACGAACAGGGCTGGGCTCTGAACACACGCAAAAACTTTCAAAACAAAATAATGCGTTCTAAGATTATTCAGATATCATCGTATATCATCGACATCAATGTTTCAAAGCATAAACGCCATATTTTATGTAAAACAGTAGATTTCCCCAGCCATTGCAAGACGTCAACAGCTTAATTCATGATTTATCGAAACATGGTACGACTGAAACAGAAATGTTTTAAATTTTTGCATATTTACATGTAATTTACAATATTTATTACTAAAACAAATAAATATAATTTATAATTTGAACAGCATTTTAAACAGAATGTGTGTTTCATCATAAAATAGGTAAATTATTTTGTGTAATCTTTAAAAATAAATTGAACAATATACACTAACCGGCATGAAAAACGGAGTACTTGCATTTTTAAAATAAAAACTTAAAATTTTAATTATCTTTTAACTATAGTTAAAATAACTTTATTGTTAAAAAGTTATTATAATAACGTAAACACAAACGAAATAAACCGTTTTAAGTAATTTCTAATAAAACTTAAGTGTTTATCGGAAAAAAAGTGTATAAAAAATCAGAAATAAATAATACACTATTCTTATCACTTTTAAGAGTGCAAAGGTAGCTGTTGTTATTCTATTGTTATTCTTTTGTTCTTATTTTGTTGATGTGGGTAAATTGTCAAGTCAAATCAAGTCTCAAACACAATTTAAAGTTGAATTGCGTTGGTTTAATGTCAAGAATTATGGTTGTAAATCTCGAAACAGCGGCTGCTATTTTTGCGGTGCTTCTAGACGGAAGAAGTAAGCGATATATTGCTCAAAAGTATCAAATATCCAATAGTACTGTCCACTGTATTTTTACGCATTATTTGCCAACCGGAGCTTACACTAGACAACCTGGAACCGGTCCCCAACGTAGAATTAGTTCCTGTGATGATCCATCCTCTTACAAAGTGTGCGAGATCGTCGTGCCACGGCTGTACTAATCCAAAATCAACTTCAGTACGTCTAGAATACTAACTAAGTGAACGAACAATTAGATAAGGTCTTGAAGAAGCAGATTTAAGCCGTTGCAGATCTGCAACAGGCGCCATCGAATTGCGTGGCTTCAGTTTGCCAGAAACCATAATTATTTTACTGTAAATAATTGAAAAGACGTTTTATTTATCGATGAGTCCAGATTTACCTAGCAGTCTCCAGATGGCAGTGAGAGAGTACGGCAAAAACCGTTTGCATATGAGCGTTTTGCAGAATGTACTTTCAGTGCTAGGGTATGCTATTAAGGGAGCTCAATTATGGTGTGGTCTGGAATTTCTCTAGAGGCACATACATATACTGTACATCTGAGAAGCTTTGTAACACTTGCCAGGTATATTGATGACATTCTTCAAGATTTTGTTGCGCCTTATGCTGGTTTTGTTGGAAATGACTTTGTTCTGATGCATGATAATGCCAAGCCTCACAGTGCCAGAATCACTCAATAGTTTTTAAATGAAGTAAACATTTCTTCCAGCATTGAGTCCTGACGCAAACTCAATCGAACATGCTTTGACGAAGGATACGAAGTCGTGTTCCTGTTCCTTTAACCTTGTATCAGTTACAAGGAGCCCTTTTAAAGGAATGGGAACTTATTTCTTAATAGGATATTTCTCATTTGATTTTAGGAATGCCAAGGGAATTCAGGAAATAATTTGGGCATGTGGAGGAAACATTCATTATTAAAATCCGGACACATGATTTAAATTTTCATTAATTAAGCGTTACAACATTTACTTACGTTGTTTTCCTTAATTTTTAAACTATTATATACTGAAACAGTTCTATATTTAAAATTAAATTTTTATTTTAAGGCGGCTACCGGCTACAGATACACATGCAAGCTTGTCCAGCATGCTTGTTTAATCTTTTTATACAAGCACGCTTAAGTGTCTGTAGGGAAATGTGGTGAAAGCTTTGTGATTGAACAAGTGGCTTCAGTATTGAAAGGATCCTATAAATTATAATTATGCATGCTTGAATTAAGCGTGCTTCAGCAACCAAAACGGTACGTGTGTACCCAAGATTTTCAAGCTTGAACAAGTTGGCCTCCGTTGTGTTTCTTTGTGAGGTAGCATTTGAGTAATTTTCGTCATGACTACTAATCTCAAAGAAGTTAACCGTATATTTAAAGAGTTTCTTCAAGAATATCAAAATCAGCCATATATTTGGCACGGTAAATCCAAAGATTATCGTAACAAAGTAAAGAGGGAGGAAGCATACAAAAGCATTATTGGAAAAATCTAGGTTAATTGACATTAATACCGCCAAGCATGCAGTTGGTAAAAAAATAAACTCCTTACGGACTAATGATAGAAGGGAAAAGAAAAAAATTGAAGACACTTTCTAGTGTCTATATCTAATTCTAAGTCTAGTAAGCTAATGTGAGAATAGGTTTCCCTTTTCAGCAACCACTGTTTACACCACACCGCAGGCTTTTTTATTCGGGATTTTCTTTTTTCTTTCACAAGAACAAAAGCGGCCAAAGCGAGCGTATCGTAATCCAAGCTCGACATATTTTATTAAACTACCTCTATTTTTATTAAGCATACTTGTACGTGTGGTGCAAAAGGAACATTGTGCATAGTTGTACAAAAAGATTGAAGTAGCATGCTGGACAAGCTTCAAGTTGTGTCTACAGCCTAATTACTTAAAACAGTTTGTTTCGTTTGTGTTTACGTTATTATAATAATAAAAGTTTAAATAGAATTAAAATTTTAAGTTTATATTTTAAAAATACAAGTGCTCCGTTTTTCGTCCCGGCGAGGGTAAATTATTATCGTTAAAGTGCCCTAAAATAAAATTGATTTATCTAAAATCGTGAATTTAGAATATGTCAATTGCTTTTACCTTATAATATACTCGTATTATATATTTTTTATTCAGACGATTCTAAAGTTCCAAGACATTTTAGAAAAACTGTAAACTTAAAATATATTTTTTTAAATGATGGTAGATTTGGTAATTTGAGTCCATATTAATTAGATGTTAGCAAACGTGCAAAAGTAGATAGACAAGGCGAAAAGCTCGGGTTCATTCGGAAAAATATTTCCATGAGATTTTTTAGATAATCATTTTACTGAGATAGCCCAAAATAAGGTTCAATAGGTCGCCCAGGCGAAAAGTTGTTCAAATTGTTTTAAACAATTTATTTTAAACAAATTGTAATAATAAATTTTTTGGCTCGTATAATTTTTTTATGCTTTTTGGATCATTATGAACAACGAAAGTCTTTTATAAGTTTTCTCTAGTTGATCATTTTCAAGTTAAAAATAATTTAAAACTTACAAAACGCAAAATTATGAAAAAATATTATATTATTTTTGATGTCATCAAGTGTTTAAATTGAAGTTCAAACCTTCTTATATCAGCTCCAGAAAGAATCAGAAAATTCTGGGCTTATTTTATTTTAAACATTTATAGTTGATAATGACAGAGATGTTAAAACGCGTTCTTTGTATAAGAAAACAAAGATTGTTTTTACAATTTGTGGTTTTACATAGAGCTAGTAATTGTAATATTATGAATAGTGGTTACAGAGCAAGGAAAATATCAGGTTTACCGAAGATAAAATTTGTCTTGAACTGAAAGAAAATTTCAGAAAAAAGAATTTCAGAAAAATCAGTGTTAAAATAATAATAGAGAGAAATCCACAGTACAAAAATCAGAATTACTAAAAAAAATTATTATCTTTAGCGATATTTCACGAGATTGTGCAAGTCCACTCTGTATTCTTGATGGCTTGGAGATATTGCACTCCTGCCATATTTTAAACCAGTCATCAAAAAATTCATATATCATACATAAAATTGCACAATTGCCATGAAAACAACAACTTTTTTATAATACGGAACCCAAGAATACTGAGAAAAATTCAAAATCTGGCCTGCATTTTTTGTTTGTGTAACAACTGTTTTATTTAAATCCGAATCTGGTTAATAAAACTTGGCACTAACGACAAAAGATCGTCTGAGTTTTATTGTAAATCGAGCAAAACATCTCGTCACTCTCTTTTTCTGGAAAAAACGTCACATGATATTTCGCAAAAATCAAAAATAATTTACGTAATAAATTTGCGTTTTAAAATACTTCCAAGGTATCTTGGTATTTAAAAATTTGTTCAACTGTCTCCCAGAAAATAATGACGTGGTGGACTTCACTTGCTATGTCATTAAATCTATTTTGGTGTGTTATTACTTCCAAAATAATTAATATTAAGTTTTTTGGCATGAGTGCCCACAAATTTAAAAACATGTGAAGTTGTAATTATCGAAACGCCTTGTGATAATTTCAAAAAGAGATGACCGCTGCCAACACTGTTAAAAGATAAAAGGGTATGTGATGTATAAGAAACTAAGCTTATACCCTTTAAAGTTTTATATCCAGTTTAAAGAATTTTTTTATTGTCTTAGTTTCCGTTTATGTTATATTCTATGGTTTATTATATTATACATACTTTGGCTATTTTACGGATCTTGCTTTCAGATTTTAGATTTTTACATTTTTTCTAGTTTACTTTCATTTAATTACTGTATTTTGATTTCTACTTTTATTTCATTCTACTTTTATATTTTTGTTTCAAAATTTTGATATTCTCTTCTCTTTAATTATATGTACTATTTAAAATATTTTCGTTTTAGCAGGGTCCAAAAATTCGTGTCCATGCGCTATTCTTTAGAGACCGACTTGTCACCATAGGGAGGTTTGAGTCTTCGCAAGAATTACCTCATATTTGTTTCCTAGGTGCTCTGCAGATGGCTTCGACCAGCCCAATCGAAGTTTCCTAAGCGTTTCTGTTCCCAATTTGGTGCACTAGGTAATATCTTACAATAAAACACAGTTAGGTAGTAGAATTGTATAGGCGACCCTATATGGGAGCTGGAGCAAGAGTAGACTAGACTGCCTTGGGTTATAATTCATTGTCAGTTGGTACTCTCTTTGGGTTTTTTCTTTGGATCTGGTGTTTTGTTGTCCTGCTTTAGGTTTTTTACCTCTTCAGGACGTGAGTGGTTTGTTCTTAACCTTACGTTAGTGCGTAACCTTGACGATGCACTGAATCGATATCTGGCTGAAGAACGAGAAGACAGAAACGTGGACATCTTATCTTACTTGTGGATATATTATCTTATCTTACCGAAAAAAACAACCAGCACAACCATCGCTTGTTTGTCCATAGATATCCAATCAATTCCAGCTACGTCCGTCCCAACAAAAAGGCTCATCTCCAAAGCCGGCTATACCATGAGGAACTAAAGAAGCCGGCTCTGTGGGGATTTATGATTTCTTTTTTTGAGCTTCGGATAATCAATGTCGAGATATCTTAAATTTTCCATTTTTTCTGTAAGGGCGCGTGATTCTTTCTCTAATATTTAGTACTGTTTGTAATAATTCATTAAAACCTACAATTATCTTGCTAGTTTAGGTACCACACGGTAAGCCTCTAGCTTATGGCGGCATCATCTCATTACCTTTTCATTTGTCCACTCTACTTCACTGTAGGCACAACACAAATCAAATCGTAAAATATGTACGAAAGTTGTATGTAAACACACAAATTTGTCGAAAAAATGTTTCAAGAATAACGAGAATTACAATAAAGTTAGGTTAAGATAAACAGCGAGACAACAATCGGTGTGAGCGAAGTGTGGGCAGTCGATACATACATTCCGGGTACATTCGGCCTATTCGTGTCCTTTGAAGTGTGTCAAAAAACCGACAAGTGGATGGATACGCGTATTTGCTATTCGGGTATTTGCATGTTCGTGCGAATAAAGCAAATAATTAATTGGCGAATGTACCTTCCACACTTCGTCTTATGCAGCCGAATATGGCGCATAAACAATAACATATAGCGAAGTGTGGTACCGCTATTAAATGTTGTTATTATTTTTGGTCTCTTATCAGCAGTCTGTCTAGCTCATGCTTCATCACCACGTTAAAGTGAGACATCACAATCACAATGATATTTTTTTTTATTTTAACTGGCGTATTTGTTTGGGCGGTATAGTTTTCACAGACTTTTATGGATATACATTTAAAAACAAGTGAAAACGTAAATACTCAAATGCATTGTAATTTAATGCAAAAAAGTCGATTGCTGCCAACGCTAATAAAATATAAAATAATAATGTTGCAATGAACAAAAGAAGCTTTTTATTGTTTGTGGTTAATTTATTACTAAAAAAATTTATTTGATCAACGAGATTTGTTCTTTCATCTTAACAATTCCGATTTTAATTTTGGCAAGCTAAACGTACACTTGTATTCATACTTGAAAGGAAAAACATGGAAAATTTTTGGTAAACGATTTTTAAAAGAAATTATCTGTAAAAACTTTTTTTAACTAAAATTAACACAGTGCAGTTGTTTAACCTGTGTACCATTATTTACGAGTCGACAATACTATAGAAAATAAAAGAACTTAATAATTATTCATCTTTTTAATTTCTTGGATAATATTTACATCAATACATCAAAGACAATAAATAATAAATACTTCAAAGATCTCTTTAATGACGAAAGAACAGAACCACAAATGAATATTGTACAAGAAACAATACTTGATTATATTAACATCGGAAGTTACAAAAACAATCAATACGGCAAAGCCACGAAAAGCCTCAGGTCCAGATGAAATATACATAGAGCTGATATAGCTTATCAATGAAGAAAATCTTCAGACGTTAACACTATTATTTAACAAAATATGTACCACTGGAATCTTCCTAGAAGACTGGCTTAGATCGACATTTATACCTATACCCAAGAAAAATAAAGCAAATAGATGCTCACAGTTTAGATTGATTAGCCTGATGAGCCATTTTCTGAAAATTTTGGCCTCCAGATATTACTACAAAAATGCCGAGATTAGCGAAAAGATGTGTTTCTTGAAACAACATGAAATCCTGATTCAAGGAGAGCCTCCAACAATTAACATCGAAGAAACTAAAAAAGCTATATCATTGTTGAAAAATGGACGTGCTCCGGGCCCAGAGGGGATATATGCAGAGTTAATAAAAAATGGAACCAACAAACTATTCGAGATACTAACAGAAGTTTTCAATTGGCACTTGCACGGAGAACCAGTGCCACAAAGTTGGAAAGAAGGATGGATTACATCTATCCATAAAAAAGGAAATAAGGAAGATTGCAATAACTATCGGGGTATAACTGTTACGAGTACGCTTAGCAGATTATATGGGAGAATTATAAAAGAACGCATATGCGAAGAATACCGTCCTTTTGAATCAGAAGAACAAAACGGATTCAGAGCGGGACGATCCACAATAGATAGTATTTTTTGCTTATCCCAAATACTCGAGAAAAGAACACTGAGATCTCGAGAAGTGCATTTACTTTTAGTCGATTTAACAAAAGCATATGACACCGTGCCTGTTGCGAAATTGTGGGAAGTATTGGAGAAAACCAGTATCAGCGTTTCACTAATCGACGCTATTAAAGATCTATATAACAACACAATATCAAAAGTTAAAATAGGAAATAAGGTTACTAATGGTTTTCAGGTAACAAAAGGACTGAAGCAAGGTTGTTGTTTATCTCCCATACTATTTAATATATATATCGACGAAGCACTCAGGCAATGGAAAAAGAAGTGTAAAGGGATGGGGCTGTCTATTGGGGATGAAACGTTATACACGCTGCATTATGCAGATGACCAGGTAGTTATTGCCCAAGACAAGGAAGACCTAGAGTATATGGCTAGAAAACTAATGGAAGAGTACAAAAAATGGGGCCTCGAAGTAAATTTACAAAAAACGCAATATCTTTGCATAGGAGGAGAAAATACTGCAGATGACCTCGACTTAGAAGACGGGAAAATTAAGAAATGCGATCAATGTATATATTTGGGGGTAAAACTAACAAAGACAGGAAGAACTGATGAAGCCATAAAAGACAGAATAACCAAAGGGAAACGAGTTATAGGTGCATTGAATTCAGTACTATGGCAGAAAAATATAAGACCGGAAACGAAAAAAAGAATATATAACACAATATTGAAACCAGTAATCGTGTATGGCTCAGAAGTATGGCAGTTATCACAAAAGCTTAAAGGTAACCTCTTGGCAGTTGAAATGGATTTTTGGAGGAGAGCAGCGGGAAAGTCTCGATTAGAACATGTGAGAAATGAGGACATAAGAAATCAAATGAATGTACAAAGATCAATTATAGAAGACATCGAAAAACAACAACTGACATGGTACGGACATGTTAGACGTATGGGGGAAGAAAGACTACCAAAAAAAATATTAGAATGGGTACCACCAGAGAAAAGAAAACGAGGACGACCACCAACAACATGGAT
The DNA here is from genome assembly GCA_918026665.1 of Diabrotica balteata. NCBI lineage: Eukaryota > Metazoa > Arthropoda > Insecta > Coleoptera > Chrysomelidae > Diabrotica > Diabrotica balteata. The sequence continues at coordinate 33,955,929 of OU898281.1, read as the reverse complement.
GCAAGGAATTTCAAAAGCCATGTCAGCAAGAAATCTATTTGAAGAAGACTGGCAGAATAGACAGGCTTGGCGAACGGGAACCCAAAGGCGGATTACGCTATAAACGGGATATATATATATATATATATATATATATATATATATATATATATATATATATATATATATGTGTTTCTCTGTTTTATCGACTAGTATTCTTGTAGAGTAGACTTGACAAATAATAAATATATATAACAAATAAATAAATAAATAACAAATAAATCAATTTGTCAAATTTACCACTAAAATTTAATAGATAACATAAAAACTCATTGTGCCCAAGACTGAGATGTAGTGGATAAAAGTCCTTCCCCCTTTTTAAATTTAATGTTTGTTTCGTCCCTTCTAAGTGTTTTCTGTTTTAGTGTGGTTAAATTGTCCTTAATTGTTTCAACTTTAATATTTTATATACTCGACTTTGCAATAATCTACCAACTTGCCAATATAACTTTATTAAAGAAATTTGATAATTACAAGTTGAAATAATTGCACACCCACACAATCTGTACATCTAAGCTTATTCATTGTCATAAAACTGTCACCTTCATAAAACAAATACCCAATAAATAACACACATTTCAGAAATATATCTCTTCAATAAGTATAAATAACTTTTAAATAATACAATGGTATATAACATCACTTTCATTTAACAAACAATCACACACCTATCTCTACTTCATTGGATCAAATCTATCTCCTCAAGAACTTCCCATAATTTCTCCATTCAACAATACATGATAGTTTTAACCATGTTCTACCATCCATCAATTAATAGAGTACCGGCATCATTTATTTAACTTTGTATCGAGACCTGAAGATGCTTTGCATATTGTAGGAAGCATATTGTGAGTAAGTCTTATTTATTATTTCTTTACCTATTTGAAATAAACTCACACAAGCAACACATTCATGATTTCAATATTTATTGTTTTTGTCCAACTGTTTGGGTACTTTTTTTATCGTTTGGAGCCTTCTTTGTTAAACGATATGGTCAGAGTAGCTCTTTGTACTTAACTGGATTAATACTGTAATGTTCACTACTCTTCCACACTCCAATCTTTTTATTTATTTTTATTTTTTTAATTTCGTGATACATCCCGTATCATTTCTCTGCCGTTCATTCTCACAATAATTTCGTTGATGACTACTTTGCACATTTGAACACTAAAAACTTTCGGTAGATCTAAATATTTCCTTTGATATATTCTTAATATTGATTCTTTTTCAAATGTCGTTTATTTTCCGAAAAGAGTAACGTTATTGTTCGACAACACTGATCTCAATTCAAGCTTTATTAAAAATATTTTCCTAAAACCTCTAATTCAAACAATCTAGGTAGGTACTTTTATCGCTAATATAAAATATACTCAATTTTCCACATCCGTGGTGGACTTTTCTTAATTTGAGACTGAGTAATATTTATGCTACAAACAGGTACTTTCCACATTTTTTATTTGATTAAAAGAGAATCAAACTGGGAGCTATCGAAACAACTTGATAAAATTTAATAGATTTACGTGACATTTAATTTAGGCAGTACGTGTATTATTATTTGATACTATTAACATTTTCTCTGTACAATTTTTAAGTTTCTAAGTTTTTAAAGTTTAATTATGATTAAAGTTGAATATAATTAACTAAACATTAATATCACATTTCCTTTGTATACATATAAAACTTCGCTATTTATTACACGCTTATTTTTTTGAAATACAGTAAATCAACTACAAAGAAAACAGTGACACAGTTTTAGATTTTTGTGCATATAGATGCATTTGTATAAGTATTTAATTCAAATAAATATACTTTTTTTATATAGTGTGTTATATATTTTTATTATACTCAGTTTTTTGTAAATTAATTGTAAGGGTTCATTTAATGAAATCCTCTTCCAAATTTCTAAGCATACAGCCTATACCACTCTCGCCTTCAGCTAGAATGGCTTGGTCGTCACCTAAGTGTATCGTGTACATGTACAATAATAATCATCAAACATACCTTAGCCCAACCAGAATTGACTAACTGACCCCTGAAAAGATCTTTTTCTTAAGGTTTTCATAAGATCAGAGAAGCTATATTAGATTAAACTAGATAGTTTATCTCCCAGGATTCTTCAATAGATACTGGAAATTATCACGGGTTCAAATATTTAGAGCTAGACATACTCTGAAGTGCATTCCCAATGCTTGGAGAAGAGCTAGGTTAAAATTTATTTTCTAAAAGATGAAAAACATATTACACCTTAGCAAAACCATACAGTATAATCAGTCTGACTTTATTCATTTTGAAAACCATGAATGAATATACCAAGAATCAGTGAATTAGCGACAATGTGTGCATGCATCAAGCAGTGAAATAGGGTGAAGCCACTTTGTGCCATCTGGTGTCGGAACTCAATGAAGGAAATCGTTCTTGCTGCATTTTTCGAGATCGAAGGTGCATTTGATAATACCTCTATCAAGTCAATACATAGTGCATTGATGAGGACGGATATTAATAGCACAATATTTAAATGGATTATTCAGATACTTAAGGGTAGAATAATATTCACATATACTTATGAAGGTGCCATAAACCTGAGAGCAACTAAGAGGTGTCCTCAAAGGTATATAATATGTAATCGTTTGTGACCTAGGTCATAGCATTAGCAGCGAAGGAATCTGGGTCGAGGGTTTCAAAGACAATATTGTAATAGTGACTAGGGAAAAAAGTTTCCTATTTCCAGTAAAAATATTCCCAGTAAAAATACTAAATTGTATTAATAATATGAATTATATTTTTTTAAATAAACGACAGTCAACACCATTGTATTCCAACAAAAAGTGACTAATGTGAGTTATTATCTGCACACACACACACATACACACGCGAAGCGTTCAACCCAACCCCTAGTGTCATGTGTATACCACTGCTAGTCAGTGGGATCCACATGACCGAAGATCAAACCGGTCTCGCTTCAGGAGAGCTAGACATTCTGAATCGGTACCTATCTGACCCCCAGGTTTTTCCTCCACCCCTTTGCTACGTGTGACATACGTAACAAAGGCTTATGAACTTTACGTAGGGCTATTTGGGTAATGAACAAAACCCTACGTATCGACATGGTTGTGGTTAAGCCACCTGAAATTGAGGGGTAGCTAAAAGCTTTTCTCCCTAGTTACTTTACTGAATTTAATTTGGTGCTAGCATTACTTTGGACCTGATGTCCCTAAAGAGTGTGTGCCCCCACACGGAGAGGCACCAACCTAGATTGGTGCCCCTCCGTACAGGGAAATGTGTGTGTTCGGGCACTCAGCTGCCGATTTGACAAAAGTTAATTTGTTCTCCTCGCCAGCTGAGCCCCCGATCGGTCTGGCCACCGAGCCCATGCTTGCCGCGCTATGGCCTCGATGCTCAGAAGTCGCGTGCTGGTCTCTCAAATGGACCTGCCTTAAGGGCCTAAGCCAACAAGTTGGCTGTACAAAGAGAGCTGACGGCTCTCTTTGTACCATTATCTTGCGTGTTAATTGTGTTGTGATACGAGTCGGTATCACGGATCATATCGCGCCCGGATTATGAAAGTATATTTCATTGTCACTATAATTCACTCGCGTGGCTAGAAGGTCTTTTATCGGATTTTTGCTTATACTAATTAATACTAAAACTTAGGTCTACGTGATTTTTTTGGTGAGTAATTACCGGTGCCCGGAACTATAAAATGCCAGACCTCAGTCCCTACCCGTTTTTTTTTTTTTTTTTTTTTTTTTTTTTTTTTTTTTTTTTCTACTTCTAACCCGCGTTGCCTTTGACTAGTCTGTGCCTATCTCTGTCATTATGTTGATTTTATGCTACTGGGACATATCCTGCTATCTGTTGTTTAGGCCGTCTATGTGTCGTCCTAACGTTTTCATCATAATCTATTAGCTCACGCAGCTTTCTGTTGGGGTGGTTTCTTAACTCGTTGAAGATGTCGAATGCTTTTTCGTTCATGGTGTGAAGTATTCTTTTCTGCTTTGTGTCTCTATATATGTATCGTAGAGGTACATATCTTGGTACGTTGAGTGCGTCTCTAATTAGCTGGTTTTGTGCTACTTGCAGTTTCTTTCTGTTTGATTTGCATGTGTGTCCCCAAGCTGCTGATGCGTATGTTAGCGTTGGAAGGATAACACTGTTTGCTACCCTTATCTTTGTCCAGAAATTTAGTTTGCTTTTCTTGCCTATTAATGAGGCAAGTTGTATCTTTGTTAATTTTGCTTTGTGCACTATTTGATTAACATGTTCAGTGAATGTAAGCTTGTGATCAAGGGTCACTCCTAGGTATTTAGCTTGATTGCTCCATTCTATGTTTTCATTTGCTAGATTCAGTTGTGTGTTGGGTACTTGTCTTCGTTTTCTAAACATGACGGCCTGTGTTTTGTCCGGGTTAAGTGCGATTTTCCACTTTATGCACCACGCGTGTAGCCTATTTAGAGAACGTTGTAAGTCTCTGGTTGCAAAGTTTATGTTTCTGTTGCTGGTTGCTAACGCTGTGTCATCCGCGTACAAGCTGAGCAGTGTTCTGTAGTCGCTAGGTGTATCAGCTGTGTATATGGTATACAGGTAAGGGGACAACACAGCCCCCTGAGGCACACCCGCCTCCAGGGTTCCGACCTCGGATAGGGCAGGCCCTATACGAACTCGGAACCTCCGGTTTGCCAGGTATGACCCAAGGAGACATGTCATCGCCTCACTGTAACCATTTTGGTTCATTTTGTATAGTAGGCCTTCGTGCCATACTCTGTCAAAAGCTTTACTAACATCGAGGAAGGCTGCAGCTGTGTACATTTTTTCATTATATGCTTTCGTGATGTATTCGGTAAGCCTGAGTACTTGCAGTTCGCATGAATGTCTTGATCTAAAGCCGAACTGAGCTTCTGGGATCATTCCAATTGCTTCAGATTCTGATTGCAATCTTTTTAAGATTATTCTTTCTGCTAATTTGCTTAGACACGATAGTAAGCTTATCGGTCGGTAGTTTTGTGGAAAGCTCCCGTCTTTTCCCGGTTTTCCAATCATGATAACTTCTGCTTCTTTCCATCTATCTGGAAAGTATCTTAGTCTCAGTATTCCGTTTATAATGTTTGTGATGTACACTATGATTTTATTTGGTACATTTTTAATTGCTCTGTTTGTGATTTTGTCCGGTCCACCTTAGCAAAACCATACAGTATAATCAGTCTGACTTTATTCATTTTGAAAACCATGAATGAATATACCAAGAATCAGTGAATTAGCGACAATGTGTGCATGCATCAAGCAGTGAAATAGGGTGAAGCCACTTTGTGCCATCTGGTGTCGGAACTCAATGAAGGAAATCGTTCTTGCTGCATTTTTCGAGATCGAAGGTGCATTTGATAATACCTCTATCAAGTCAATACATAGTGCATTGATGAGGACGGATATTAATAGCACAATATTTAAATGGATTATTCAGATACTTAAGGGTAGAATAATATTCACATATACTTATGAAGGTGCCATAAACCTGAGAGCAACTAAGAGGTGTCCTCAAAGGTATATAATATGTAATCGTTTGTGACCTAGGTCATAGCATTAGCAGCGAAGGAATCTGGGTCGAGGGTTTCAAAGACAATATTGTAATAGTGACTAGGGAAAAAAGTTTCCTATTTCCAGTAAAAATATTCCCAGTAAAAATACTAAATTGTATTAATAATATACATTATATTTTTTTAAATAAACGACAGTCAACACCATTGTATTCCAACAAAAAGTGACTAATGTGAGTTATTATCTGCATCAAATTTTTTACAGCTAAATACTTTGTTATATCTGTGTTCAGTACCATATATAAAAATACAATATACGTCAGATTGCGTGACGCAATATATCAGGATACTTATACAAAAAAAATTGAACTTAATTATGTTTCTATATTTATTCTAAAATGTGTGTAAACACTAAATTTTATGTAACAAAATAATTACAAATCCAAAATACGTCGATGATCAAACAGTGAGTCACTTGTATGAAAATCATAAACTGAATCATACCTCTTAATCAGAGGATGTACTATCGGAAATTGTATGCTAATGCTTTACCGTAGACACTAGAAAAATATATTTTACTTAAGTAAACATAATCTAAACTTTTTTTTTTATTTTTAAATTAATTCATTCATAAAAAAGGAAAACCTCAGAATTAAATACGTATGTATGATTTGTTTATAGCCACATGGATTAAAATTACTAAAACGGTTTGTAACAGAAAAACCATACATACAGGATGTATAAATAAGATATAACTCATTAGTATGACCCCTTGTTATCTTTTTTTTTTCATGACAAACACCAAACTTTATTTATGGTTTTTATAGCAGTTTATTTTAACTCAAAAATTATTATATATACCATTTTTCAAAGTAAAACACTTGCACGTCACGATTTATACAAAGTGGCGTCACTTGTATTTAAAATTTTCAGAACATCAACCTTATGCCCAGTTGCACCAACAGACTGTAAATCAACTGATTTGCTAACCGTCAATTCGACGATTTAAATCAACGATCAATGGTTATTTTTCAAACGAGTTGCACCATTCTAAAAAACTATTGGTTTACAAACCGACAATTTATACGTGGCAACATTGCACGAGTACAGATTATTTCGATTATTTCATTCGAATCGGAGTGTGATCTGTCAAAAAGATTGTCAACAAAGAAAGTTTTGTAAGGTTATACCAATCCAATTGAACATTGAAAAGGTCTATATTCTTTGATTGAATTATTATAAAACATTGTTTTCTTGAAGATGGAAAATAAAGGAAGCCACTTCTCTAGTTTAGAGAAAGATATTATTTTAGATTTAGCTATTAAATATAAATTTATAATAGAAAATAAGCAAACGGATGGTGTGACAAATAAACAAAAAGCCATTGCATGGGAAAATATTAGCAAAGAATTTAATGCCATGAACATAAATACGCATCGCAACTCGAAGCAAATAAAAACATTTTATGAAAATATCAAAAGAAAGATTAAAAAGAAACAAGCTGTAGAAAAGGTAAGGATATAACAATCATTTTAAATAAATTTTTAATGGATGTAATAAAATTTGTGTAGGTAGAAAAATACAAAACAGGAGGTGGTCCAGAACAAACTGCAACCATATTATTACCTGGTGAGGAAAAATTGTTGGGAGCACTTAGAGAACAATTTCAACCCCTCAAAAATGTGTATGATTCCAGTACTTCGTTTTATGAAGGCAGGTGGTAAAAATTTGTTTACATTACAATATATTCATAATATTTTTTTTTAGAATCTACAAATAACGATCAAGATGTAGTTCCTATTGAAGAGAAAGAAATAGAATATTTAGGTAATTAAGTATGATTTGTAGTTATAAATTTCTGAGAATACATTTCTGTAGATTCAGATTGAAGCAAAAATTAATACAAATTTATTTTAGACGACACAGAAATGTTTATGACTAACTCAACAGAATATCAGAACTGTTCTGAAATGGTCCACAGTGTCAGCGAGTTGCAAACTACTCATGATCTGGTTTCAGTACAAGATACCCCAGGTCCCAGTAAAATGATAACCCAAAAAGAAAAAAAGTCAGGTAATTTCATTTGACATGAGGATTATTTTTATATTTAGAATACATTAATTTTATTATTTTAGCAAGCAAACGAAAACTTTCTGATTTATATGATGACATTTCATCTTTAACAGCAACAAAAAAAAATAAAATAAAACAAAAGGAAGACTACATAAAGGATCAAAATAAAAATAAAGAAAATATAATTAAAATTGAAAAAGAAATAAAAGACCAAAAATTGAAAAATGACAAAATATTATTTGAGCTGGATGAAGAAATAAAAAAAGGAGCTCTTGAAGTTGTGAAATTAGAAAAAAAAATTAAACAAGTTGAATTGGCAACTAAGTTAGAAGAATATAAGCTGCGTTTTGGAAAAGAATATAATGTTTAATATTATAGATATGTTTTAATTTTTACTATCATTTTTGTTTAATAAATAAATTTAATACCTGATTTTTATCTTATTTGGTGGGGTTTAAGCACAATATCATTAATAATTTCAATATAAACTTCATACAATTCTTTAAGAAATATATTTCACAAAATTTTTATTCAAATCATTGTTAACAAATTAACAGATTTTTTTTAATTAAAAATATTTTGTATTAAATGTCTTCTAACAACATTTTCTGCATTGCCTCTTACAGGAATTTCATCTTCAACATTTTCTGCAAAAGCTTCTTCCTCCCATTCATCTCCTTCTGCAATAGCAATATTATGTAAGACAGATGTTGCAACAATGACTCTTCCTACGTTATTAAGTGCTATTTGCATTCCTGTAGCTAAAACTGGAAATCTTCTTTTCAAAACCCCATTCAACCTTTCTATAACATTTCTGGTTTTTATGTGGGCATTTTGATAACGTTCTTCAGCTTCAGATGTAGTTTGACTAAGTGGAGTTAATAAAAAATTTGTGCATGTGTAACCACTATCCCCAAGTAAATAACAATTAGGATATTCACCAGCTTCAAATTGGGCTCTCAATAAACTGGAGTTATAAATTGTACTGTCATGTACACTACCTGGCCATCTAGCAACTATATCCATGATACGTAACTTGGAATCACATACAATCTGTACATTAATGGAAAACCACCCCTTTCTGTTACGATATAGTTCAGAGTTTTCTCCACCAGGAGAATTAATTCGAATGTGAGTACAATCTATAGCTCCTATTACTCCTGGGAAATTTGCCAGTGTATAAAATCCTTGCTTTACCGTAGCTATATCTCTGGGATTTTTAGGCATGGTTATGTACTCTTCACGAAGGAGTGCTATATGATGACTCACTCGATGAACAATTCTACAGACTGTACTTTTATTTACCTCTACAAGATCACCAAGAACTTGTTGAAAGCAACCGGTTGCATAATACCTTAGGGTTATTAAAATTTGATTTAATGGAGACACTGGATTATTCCTTCCTGTCCTATAACTTAAATGTTCATGAAAACGTTCTAAAAGGACCAACACTGTTTTCTTGCTTACTCGATATCTAAAAATAATTAAAATGCATTTCTAGTCATTCAGATAAATAATGATATATATACCTTGCTTTAAATTCAGCTTCATTATATTTATTATACAAATCGTTGCGATCTCTTACATATCTTATATTTGGTAACATATGCATTATATCTTCCAAATCGTCAGAAGATGAACTCGACGACGACGATGATGATAAATCCATTTTTTTAAATTATAATCTATACTATAATACTTTAAATAAAATCTTTGCTAAAAACACTTTAATAATATAAACACTGTAAAAGTGAGGTTAAGGTTAAAAACAGTCGATTTTTTAAATAACCGTAGCAAATCGGTTGGTTACTTTTGACAGATCAAAAACAGTCGGTTCCAATCGAGTAATGGTTGGTGCAACACATTCTAAAATAAACGGGCAATCCAAATCAAAAAATCAATCGTTTATTTGTTGGTGCAACTGGACATTAGAGTTCAAATTTTCCTAACACAGCTAATAATTCAAAACCCATACGGAACTGTTCGATCTTTCATATGCGTCAACATGGTGTAATAATCAGAAAAATGTAATCATCATTATAATGGAAATTTTAGAATTATATTGATTAAATAACCAAAAGCATTTGTTATTATTAATAATATAAATTTTATAAAATAACTCTTATGAAGTCTTATATTGCAAAAAATAATAATTTTAATTAAATATATTAGACAATTGTACGCAACTGATACGACAATACTTCAAATTGTATTGACAGTTCAGCGTGTGGCAAAAGGGTATAAAGTGTTGCCGCTTTTTTAGAGTAGGAATTTTGTTTATGTTTTGATTTCTTACACAATTTCATCATAATATAATATATATTAATAAATTGTATTTATAAATACATATTAAATTTGTATTAATCGCTTTAAAAACTAATTATTATTATGTATTGCGATTGTGATATGCCAAAACAAATAAATAGTCTGTAGAAAGCTGATAAGCTTTCAAATAAGACAGATTATTTTAAACAAGAAATAATAGCGGGACGTTTTTACTATAAAAGCCCTAAAAGAGGTAAGTTTAAAATTTAGAATATATAATTCTGTATTAAAATGTTTTCTTTTGTATTTTAAGGCTGTTTTATCGGTGGTACCAAACCTGAGCACAGTGTTTTCTCTGTTATTTACCAACAAAATGTCTCGAAATTTGGACACATTATTCGAAATTATGTAACCTTTAAAATTATGGTTTTACTTTTTTTTATTTTTTTTTGATCTATTACACGTCTGATGAAAAATTGGATTATACTGTTTAATACAATTAATGCTATTATAACCATACTATTTACTCCCATCACTTGAAAGAGTTTTTTTTCTGTAATCGTTGATTTTTTTTCACCTTTCTCTGTCCAGTAATAATCAAGAAAAGCGTGTTCCAACTTAAAAAAAATTGCTAAAAATACTAAAATCTAATAGTGAAACGTGTTAGTCATTATTGGCGCTTAGTTATCGCCTTCGGACGTCAAATCTCATTAACGTACGCAGTTAGTTCGTGTTAAAACTAATTTGAATGTAGAATAATGACTCGTCTTTAACATCTTAAAAATGAATGGATCCTGTTGCCTCAAAACCAAATTAATAATTTCATTTTAAGCATGTCATATGCCAAGGTCCTCTCAAGCTACATTATTAATGTTACTGGAAAAAAAAACAGATTATTAAACACATTTATTTTTCGCATTACTCTGATTGGCTTGATTAAGCTTGGGTATACAGTTTACTTTAATAGCTTGTTTACTTTGCATGTAGAATAATGACTCGTCTTTAACATCTTAAAAATGAATGGATCCTGTTGCCTCAAAAACCAAATTAATAATTTCATTTTAAGAATGTCATATGCCAAGGTCCTCTCAAGCTACATTATTAATGTTACTGGAATAAAAACAGATTATTAAACACATTTATTTTTCGCATTACTCTGATTGGCTTGATTAAGCTTGGGTATACAGTTTACTTTAATAGCTTGTTTACTTTGAATGTAGAATAATGACTCGTCTTTAACATCTTAAAAATGAATGGATCCTGTTGCCTCAAAAACCAAATTAATAATTTCATTTTAAGAATGTCATATGCCAAGGTCCTTTCAAGCTACATTATTAATGTTACTGGAGGAAAAACAGATTATTAAACACATTTATTTTTCGCATTACTCTGATTGGCTTGATTAAGCTTGGGTCTACAGTTTACTTTAATAGCTATCAATATTTAACTTCATCTTTCCTCACTCTAGTAGCATACTCTGGTAATTATTTTCCTATAATTGCCTTAGTAGTCGGTGCGTTTTGATTTGGTTTGAGTCTTCTTGCAAACTCACTCTCTCTCTCTCTCTCACTCACTCTCTCTCTCTCTATCTCCCTCTCTCTCTCTCTCTCTCTCTCTCCTCTCTCTCTCTCTCTCTCTCTCTCTCTGATGACGGGTAGACCCAGAAACACGTGTAAGAGAATGGTAAGAGACTCAGATTAAATCGAAACGCAACCGTCATTTACATTTATTTTTGTTAGATTTTTATTTTGTATTGACTTTTATGTTGAAAATTTCCACTAAAATAGTGTAGTTCTTAAGTTTTGCTTAATAATGTGTACTCACTATTGCGTATTCAGACAAAACTATGAAAACTTTAATATTGTTCGGTTTTTGTCTGTCCTTGTTAAAAAAATTTGCAACTTTTTTATTCAAACACAACTCTTCAAAATCATTAGAACTTATTGAAGTCTAAATTGTATAAGCAAAGATAGTTTTATAGTATAAGGATACAATTTTAACTTCGCATCAAGAAAAAATCGGTTAATGTGATATAACTTGTTTTCATTTGAAGGAACATACATAGTTCAGTGATAATTTTGTTCTAAAAATGTATGTTTCAATTAAACTATTTATTTATTACTCTTTCGTTTTTAAATACAAATTATTATATGCTTATTATTATCATAAACTTTGAATGGTTAAATTATTAATTAAGAAATGATTAATTATATGCTTTATGGTAATTCCTACCAAATTATAGCCAACAAATAAACGCAAATTAAATAAAAAATCAATTAATTATAAACATTTTAAATGCATTTTCATATTCATAGAAATGTATATATAAAAACGGACTAAGTATGGCGTCGGTTTGAACGTTTCTGTACCTCATTATCATAAAACAGAACACTAGAATGACATAATCAAAATTATTGTAATAAAAATTTTAATGAAATTATTAATTTTGTGCAATACAGTTTTACTTAATTCTTCCATAAAAGTTTATAGGTATCACATTAAAATATGGATAGTAAATTAATCTTTTACTGTTTCAGATTCTGAATTATCCGATTTATCACATCTCGGTAAGTAAAAATTTAGAAGTAAATATTAGTAGTATTAATTCTTTTTTAAATATGAAAATTTTCCCAAATTTTTACATTTTTTTTATAATAGTGACCTAAAAGGTGATCAAAAAAATATAATACAAATTACTATATAATAATTGCTAAATGGAACGACCTTTTAAATATGAAATTTATTTTTTATTTATTCAGTAAAAAATCTATTAAGGTAAGTCACATTTAGATCGAGAGTCATTGTTTAAGCAGAAGCTGAGCAGTAGATACAGTCACTATTTTAATGATGATAACATAATTATGGTAATCATACATTATAAGTTTCATCAGTGGGAAGGCCCTCTGATAGTCTGAAAGTCCAATTACTCATTTGTCATAAAAGATACGAAAAAAAATATTAAGGTTAAAGTTGGAGCACAAATAGGACCATACTCTACAATATTTTCAAATATACAGGGCCATCCATATTGACGGGTTGAAACAATATTATTTAATGGAATACCCTGTATATTTTTACATTTTTAGACCCTTTCGGATGCTGCCGTGTTTTCAAAATAAAATTTGACAATATAAAGGAGGTAATTTAAAAGATAATTACTTTTTTTTATTAACTTCCTAGCAAAACTAACGCTCTGTAAAAATGTAGAGATTTGATATCGAAATATACTTTTATGTGCGAAATATTTAATTTTGATATACAGGGTGGGTCGAGAAATGATAAAAACCCATTTCAGCATTTATTTAACTTTGTATCGAGACCTGAAGATGCTTTGCATATTGCAGAAAGCGAAACCGGTCGTCTGATAGTTAAATTAAATTGATTGTGAGTAAGTCTTATTTATTATTTTTTTACCTTTTTGAAATGGACTCACACAAGCAACATATTCATGATTTAAACATACTTTATTTCCAACTTCTAAAAGACCAAAATGTTGTCCATATAAAGTAGGTATGCCTACAAAAGATAAAAAATTGATACAATTCCCGTTATAAACACATGTATTACAATGACGGCCACTCTCATTACTACGTCGACAGTATGCTGATTAGCTGATAGTGGCCTGCGCAATATCATACCTGTTATTATTTGTATTATTACCGTAACCTATGTTTTTTCATTTTGGGATTAATTCATTCCACCCCCAGAATTCCCCTACTATACTCAGTCTATTATAAGTATGTATGATATAAACTATTGTTTTATACATTTTGTAGCAATGCAGAGTAAAAGAGATTACACTTGTAAATATTATTCTAAAAATTGTTTGAATGCTGTTGTTTTAAAAATTGCAAAAGCAAAATGGGATATATTGCAGTAGCATTTTTACAACACTGTTGATTAAATCTGTTCAGGTTTTTAATAAATCTGTGAACATGTGTTGGGTAAGTTCAGCATACAAATGAATTATTCAATATTATCAGAAATACAGTGAATTAGTGTCTGTGCCAAATAATTTTTATATAAATAATGATTTACGAGTATTAGACCAACAGTTGGTTGGAAGCATCAACATACACTGATAAAGATTAATCATTCTATTTACTTTCAGGAAATTAAAAATAAACGCAGCCAAAGCTGATTTTATTACACAAAACGATTACATTTTAATGTTGATTTTAATATAAGTTTTTTAATTTAACATCAAATGTTTATCCTCTCGCATTTTTCATGTCGATAGATAACGATTCCAACGTATCATTTGCTAAAGCTTGTTTTTAATTAAAGAGAGTAATTTAGGCACGCACCATAATGCACTTGATATTGAATTGGAAAATATTGGAAAAAACTGTTCAAGAATAAACAAGAACCATTAAAAATCTCAATAATTGATGCAATAACAGAATTAAAAAAACGTATGCAAAAGCGAAAACCACAGAATTATAAATATTTTTTATATAATAGGAGCGGTACAGCTTCCCTACACTTAGTTGTTCGAATTGGACATTAAACTGTAGGTATAGTGGCGGTAAGAAATATAGTAGAACGCTCAGATTTGTAGGTTTTGATAGTTCTGGTTTAAGGTATACTACGCAGGCTGGTTGTTCTGGTACGTTTTTTGGTCATTTTTTGTTTACATTTCACGTTACAGTGACCCTCCCTCTTACCTAATACTTGCATTAAAAACTGATGTAGAATAGCTTGTAAAATTTTGAAAAAAAAAATGGAGTAAGACAACGAGATGCACTGTCAGTGGTACTCTTTATTCTCTCACTAGACAAGATAATAAAAAAGCTGTCAAACGCAGGAACTATAAGTAAGAATGCAGTACAAATAATAGGCTATACGGACTATATAACCACAGTAGCAGCAGATAAAAAGGCATTAAAGAAAACCTTCCAAGAAATAGAAAACAAAGCCAAACTAATAGGAGTGGAAATAAATGAAAATAAAACAAAATACATGAACGTAAGCAAGGAAAAGAAGACAGAACTGACACAGTTTCGAAGAGGCTGAAACATTCAAATATTTTTGGAGTACCAGTCAGCAGAAATAATGAAAGTCTAACTATAAAAAGAAGAATTTTAGAGAGAAATACTGCGTTTTATAAAAATAAAAAAATGTTTAGAGATAAAAAGATACGCCGAAACACTTCTTTTTCTTCTTCCTACTTTATAAATAGGCTTAATGCCTGTTTTACTTCGGTTTTTAGCCTCAATTGACGTTGTCTGACCATCTTTTCCTTGGTCGTCCCAATGATCTTTTTCCATTTGGCGATTTGTCCATTCCACTATTCTTCTTTTGGTTCACGCGTTTATTTCCTCTATACCACATCTCGTTCGTATTTCCTCACTTCTTACTCTGTCTCTTAGAGTTTGGTTTGTTATTTTTCGTAAGACTTTTATTTCTGTTGTTTCCAACAGTCTTTGTGTTTTTGCCGTATCTGCTCTTGTTTCCGCTGTGTATGTCATTATCGGTCTTATTGTTGATCTATATATCCTGGTTTTCGTTTCCGTTTCCAGATTTTGTTGTTGAGACATCCTGCTGCTCTGCCATGTTCACTTGATTTTGTACTTCTTCTTCCACTTTTCCGTAACTTGACAGTTTTATTCCCAAGTATTCAGTTTCCATCACTTGCTCTGTTATTTTGTTATTTACGACTAGTTTACATCGTCTTGGTTCCACTTATATCTCTATCGCTTTAGTTTTCTGTGTTGAGATCACCATGTTGTATATGAGCGCCGTATCTTCGAATTCTTTAATTAATCTTTGTAGGTCATCTTCATTTTCGAATTATGGCGTCGTCGGCGTAGCATATTATCCTTATTTCTATTTCTCCCATTCTATATATCCTCTTCTTTTTTCAACTTTCATTATTATTTCATCCATTATCAGATTAAATATTAATGTGAAATCCAGTCATATTCCCTTTTCATATAATAGATGTACCTATCGTGTCCCGAATTCTCACTCTATCAAACGCTTTCTTTAAATCTATCAGACACATATATGCTGGTTTGTTGTATTCCAGTGACTTTTCTTTTATTTGTCAAAAACTGCATCTGTGCATGATCTTCCTATTCGAAATCCTTGCTGTTCCTCTTGCAGAGATATTCGTTCGTTTATTTATGTCGCTATTATTCTTGTTGTCAATTTGAGTGTTGTGTTTAATAGATTTATTGCTCGATAATTATTGGAGTCTTTTTTATCTCTTTTTTTGAAGAACATTACCATGATCGCTCTCCTCCATTTATCTGGTATTCTGTTCGTGGTGATTATTTTATTAATAAGAAGTTGCGGTTGTTGTACAAGGTGATCACCTCGTGCCGAAACACAAAAATTAAAATCTACAAAATAACCATAAGGCCAATAGTAGTATACGCTGCAAAAACATTTACATTAACGACAAGAGAAGAAGAGCAATTGAAAGTTTTTGAGATTAGAAAAATGCTGAGACCAATAAGGGAAAATAAAGAGAATGCAAGACAATGGATAAATCTCGAAATACAAGAATGGATGGGACAGAAGAACATAGTTAGAGCAATAAAAGCACAAAGAGTTTGATGGTATGGGCACATAATAAGAAGGGAGAAGAGCAATCCGTTAAGAGTAATAACGGAATGGACACCACCAGGTACAAGAACCAGATACGTAGTTTATCCTTAAAGAGACGTGTGCCTTTAGTAACGTTGTGGGGCCACAAAGTTACTAAAGGATTATACGTTTAAAATGGCAGAAAGGGCTCAAACTTGAAGATTCTGCTAATTACTGCGAAAATGGGACCCGACACATCTTGGGCCCCAGAAACGCCGAAGAATAGGTTCTTGTGGGTCTATTCTGTATGATAGGAGTGACATCTTAGGCGGTTTAGGTGTCTGAAGGGCTCATAAATGGGTCCTACCTGTGTCCTGTCGATCTACCATAACCAAAATCCATAACTATTCACTTAACTCATTTTCTCCTTCTTTCGTATTTTGTGCATCACTAGCATCATTCAATTCAATAATAAATTTATTTCCACCATTAATGTGAAAATGTCCAATCTTCTTATAGTATTCTTTAACTTTGATACATTTGGCGATACTTTTCTGACAGTCTTCTTTGGTAATATTATATACTTATTTTTTAATTATTTCAATTACCTTCTTATCAAATTTGAAAAATGTATTTTCACACCTCTATTTAGGACGTATACTTTGTTAAATTGCGTTGTATCTAGAACTTCATAAGTTGTTTTTTTTATAACAATCTTCGAAATAAAATGTATTTTCCGTTAAAAAGTTTTGCAGTTCAGCTTTTTTTGAAGATGTATTTGGTATCTTAGTGAACTGTCGAAAACAATAGGAAGCGTTGTCCAGCACTATTACCCTATTTGGCTCCAAGTTTGGGATCAGTCAGCTTTCAAACCACGCCTACTTTCTTACCTATATTGAGTAATTTGTTGAGTAGGTATATATTACATCTTCTAACTATTCTTTTGCTTTCCATAACTGCTTGACATTTATTTATTGTTCTAAATTGAAATTCAATTTTCTTTATTCAATTTTGAAGAGTTTTCTAACAGCAGTTCAGGTTTCGACCAGTTGTTTCTAATTTCTTTCTTATTATTTCTATTGTAGGTATTTAATTGCATCGCTAGCAATTGAAAAGGTATAGTCACATCGCTTCCTGCGGTTCATGTTGAACTATTTTGTATACAGTTTTTAGTCGATCAGATGGACAAAGGCATAATATATTACATCCATATACAGAAATTATATAAAAAAATGCAATAACTGTTTATAAATCAGTTTAATTAAATTTATGGACAGAATATATGAAAACAACTTAAGAAAAACTTAAAATTCTAACTAAAAATATATCTACAAGAAAAACCTATATAAAAATGTATAAAAGAACAGATTAGAAAATACCAAGCAGCAAAAGTATTGATCAAATTTCTTCTTCTTTTTATGTAGACTCTCTGTCTCTATATGTTTTTCAATGTGCCTCCAGTAAAATGTCTTTCCATCGTTTTCGTAGTCTTCCTACTAATCGTCTTCCTATTGGGGAACCATCTCTTGCCGTCTTTACTACATATTTCACGTCATTTGGCTTATATGATCGTTCCATTCTACTCTTTTGTTTCTTACTTAGTCGTTGATGTTCTCCACCCTGCATCTACATCATATATCTTTACTTCAAGCTCTATCTATAGTGTTTTACAATTTTTACAATTTTTATCAAGTGTTTTGCTGTTTCTGCTATTTGTAACATGCTTTTTGTCCTCTCTGAGTTAGGTCTTGTTTTTGCCGTATATGCCACTATTGGTCTGATGACTGTTTTGTAAATTCTGCCTTTTAGTTTAATTCAGGCAACCCGCGACTCTGTTTGCTACATTTACTTGATCTTCCACTTCGGTTTCGAGCTTTCCGTAGCTAAATAACGTGATGTCTAGATATTTAAAATCGATCACTTGTTCTATTATCTGACCTTCCAGCTCCAATTTATATCTTAGTAAATTTGCATGGGAAGTACAGAAACCAATTTACGTCTGTTTTATAGATTTTGAGAAGGCGTTTGATAGGGTTCAACATGGTAGGCTATTTGAATATCTGGAAATAATTGGAATAGATGATAAAGATCTGAGACTTTTACAACATCTATATTGGAATCAAGAATCTTTTATTCTGGTAGATGGCAAAGAAACAGACAAAATTTGTATTCAAATAGTGTTAGACAGGGTTGTGTGTTGTCTTCAACTTTGTTTAACGTTTACTCAAATAATTTTTAACAAAGCCTTTAAAGGGCAATGTGAAGTTCGAATCGGGGGAGAAACTATTAATAACATCAGATATGCAGATGACACTGCAATTATGGCTGAAACTATCGAAGATCTTCAATTCCTTATGGATCGAGTCACTAGAGAATGCTTTAATAACGGACTAAGCATAAATACAACAAAGACAAAGATACTTGTGTTTGGTGAACAATACCTCGGCGCTATACAACTAATTGTCAATAATGAACCGACAACAAAAGTTATCTGTTAGTGTAAAAGTTAAATATCTAGGATGTTGGATAAACGAGACACTAAATCCGGATGAAGAAATTAAAACTCGTATAGAAATTGCAAGAGGAGCATTTATGAAACTTAGATCTATTCTAAGCAATTCTCAGCTAAACTTACAGCTGAAAATTAAGTTCCTAAAATGTTATGTGTAGCCTGTATTAATGTATGGATGTGAAACCTGGATTATGAAGGTTAACTCGATGAACAAATTAAAAGCCTTCGAGACGTGTTTATATCGTAGAGTCCTCAGAATATCATGGATTATTCAACACATTTCAAACAGAGAAGTCTTGAACAGAGTAGGTCAAGGTGAAGGTGACTTAATAATGATGATAAAAAAGAGAAAACTCGAATATCTGGGGCATACAATGAGAGGGAGCAGATACAGGATAATGCAGTTGATACTTAACGGAAAGATCGGCGGAGGAAGAGGAATTGGTAGAAAGAAATACTTATGGCTATAAATCTTTCGTCAATGGACTGGTTTATCAGCAGATGAATTATTACATGCCGCGCAAGATCGAGAACGATATCGGCAAATCGTCATGGAATCTACACACGCCTAAAACTTGGGCAAGGTACTGAAAGAAGAAGAAGACATTTTCGATAAAACTGTTGCTTTATTGTTTGAGGCGTGTTATTTTTCTGGGCCGTATACTCCGATGTTGTTCAGGTCTTTTTTATCCATTCTTATCTTTGTTGTTACAATCCTTTGTGATATGTATTGACACTCTTTAATTTGATTTTGGTACCTTTGGTGCATAAGTAAGCCTACACCTTCTTTGGCTTTTTGCTTTTGCGACGCCACTGTAGATTAGTATGTATTTACCTATTCTTCATTGTTTTTTTTTCTGTCTTTTCTGTTTCCTGTAGAGCGCAAATGTCTATTTGTTTCTCTTTGAGCACGGGGTTGTTTCTTGGTCCTTTGAGTTGAGCGATTTGATATTACATGTAGTACATCTCATCTGGGCTTTGGATATTTTTTGCTTATCATTATTTCTTGCCGTGGTCATCTTCATAGTATCAATCCGGTTCCGAGGCTGTACATTGTTCTTTGAGCCGTATTAGTTTTGATTATTGGTAGGTTGCTAACCTTGCCAATCACCATTCACATTTCATCCGGGCTTGGGACCGGCTGTGGTAACCACAGTGCTACTCAATCCACCCTACTATGACAACAGGCAGTGTTCAGTGATCAAATTTGAACATAATAGCAACTGATAGAAAAAAAAGGCAAAAAATAAACCAGTCTATTTAGCATTTATTAAACTAAGAAGGTATACGACTCAATGCATAGAATTCGTTTATGGAAAATAATTAACGGTATCGAAATTCTGCAAAAGGAATGAAATGTATAGCGTACAGCCCACTTAAGGCACCAAAATTCTGCTCTATATCCGTTACTTTATACTAAGTGCCAAGGTGTGTACAGTACGGGATAAATCATAGCTATACAAAATTTTATGATTAGAAAATTAAAACGAGAGTAAAGAAAAAGCTTTTCCATTAATTATTAGAATTAGAAATCAAGAACTTTGTAGCGTTATAACTGCTACATTGCCTGCTTTCTTTCTTATGTTAATATATTTCGTTAATTATATTCTCCAATTTCCATATCTTCTGTCATAATTCATATTCTTCTATATCCTCCATTGTATCTCTTATTTTTCTATATATTTTCTCGGATATAGATTGTATCAGAATTATGTCGTTACTTAATTGATTCATTATTCTCTTTTCATTTTTACTGGTATTTGGTATAAAAAACCAGTTGGCGTCCAAAATCTATCTTCTTTATATATATATATATATATATATATATAATATATAATATATATAATATATATATTGGTATCTACCTTTCCCCCTTCCCGTTCAATACAAAAGTCCATATAATCGCTTTTATTTCTAAAAAACGTCGATTTTCTTCATGACTTCTCTAAGAGTAGAATAACCAATTGTTGTGTCGTCTTCAGATTTGGAGTCAATCTCCGGGATACATTTCTCAGGTGCGGGTCAAATTCTATTAACATCCAGAAGACCAACCGGCCTGAGAATGGAACCATCATTCCAATAGGAGAGTTGATTCCGGGACAAGAAAATCCAAAACTAACAACATGGCTTGCTAACAACCAGAGCAGAAAAGACCAGGATAAAACTTAGGATTTGGTGACAAACATTGTTCTTTCATATACCTAATGTAACACCATATAAGAAGTCGAATAATTTTTATTTAAATTCAATACGATACTTAACATTTACTTTTCTGTTTTTTTTTTATATTTTAATAAACATGTGTTAATTTAACTGTGTATTGTTTCTTCTTTTTACTTGTTTGTGTGTGTTGCTCCAGAGTAGGACATATTCACGTCCTAAGTGAGCTAGCCAGGGAGTGTTTCGCATAACGTCTAATGTAGCAATTTTCAATTGATACATTAGAGGTTATGGCGTTAAAAATTGGTCCCAACAGGAAACGATTTGTCGCTCCAACGCTGTTAGTGATGTTAGTCAGGTTGTAGCAGCAAACTAAGGTTTGCGGTTACAAGTTGACAACAACAGCTCTACGTTGGGATGTTACAAATTGAGCCTCGAAGGGTTACAAATTGGCATCCAATGAATATTCGTTGGCATGTCATAGATTTATGTCCAATGAATGTTCGTTGGAACGTTACAAATTGACGCCCAACGTTACAACTTCACAAGAAATTTTTTTGAAGACGATCAAGTAGTTATACCACAAGATAAAGACAACCTTAATCTTCAGATGATAAAAATCTGTCGGCAATATAGGCAGAATCCATTAATTCCTGGTAGTAGTCAGAACGCACTGAAAGAAGTAGAAAATACTATAGATTGAATTATATAATATGATAATTTGTTTTTAATTACATTTAATTTAAAAGTAAAATGTTGCTTTTTTCACGCATTTACAATAAGTAAGCAAAGCTTTATTAAACTAAAAAAAAAATACATTTAATCAATTATGAGACGATAAAAATGCACATAATTCCTTTGATATAAATATTATCTATCATAATACATTCTTAAACACATCAATAGGGATTAAAAACAAACCCGATATTTCTGTTATTTTGAAGGTTGTTTACAAAATCGTAGAACAAAGATTATAACATAGTCTAAGCGTGTGCAATAATCAATATTACCCGTAAATGATCATCCACGTGGAACCTATTCTGAGTGTCACAACCGTAAACACAACGTACTGCTATTACTATCCTTATTTGGTTTAATGGATGTATAAGCTATTAATACTCATACTAGATAATATTGGAAATCGACGTTATTTGACGAAAAATATACAGAATGTTACTGAAAACTCTTCCAAACATAATCTACATTTTTTATAAATTGTTGCTTCCCTTACCTAAGTTATTTTTGCGAAATTAAGTTTAGTTAAAAATTGAATAGAATTCCTAAAGCTAAGCGGGACTTAACACACTCATTTTGTGTTATTTAAACTAGTTGGGACTAGAGTAAAAATTCTATTGTATAATTCCTTCCAACAAGAATATATCAGGACACTACATGGTCCTTCGAGGAAAAACATATGAAACATATGGTTTTCGAAAAAATGCATATTGTGCAAACCACAGAAACTAGAAATTGTATGAGCTGAAAAATTCGTAAAACTTTAGAAATATAAAAAATTTGAAACATTCTCCATATTTTACCGTTTTTTTATAAATATTTACAATTTCATTCAGATATAAAGATACAAGTAACGTGTATATTCAAAGATTGTAGTCTCAGCGGAGAAAAGGCTTCTAAAATTATCTTCCTGCCTCTCCCCCTGCAGAGCGTACACTAGTACGCTCTGCAGGGGGCTTTGTGCATTGAAGGCCAGGTACCCCTTCCAGACTCTGAGGCTGGAAAAAAATTAATCAAAAATTTTAAAATAAAAAAGATAGGTATTGTTCTGAAGCTATTTTCTTGTGGCATTGTATATTAATTACTATTTATAACTGGGAATAAGCCACAATTTACTGTTTGTATTTTGAGAACGATTTCCGAATTGGAAATTGAAACGTCAATAAACGTATTTTTATCTTTAATTGTGGCTTATTCCCAGTTATAAATAGTAATTAAAAAAGATAGGAAAATATGATTGAAAAACAATTACAAAATAACGTCTAAAATATTCCCAGCGTACACAACACTTGCAGTTCCAGGGGAGATGATCGTAACAGAATCTCTTTCTGCAGGTTCCATCCTTGGTCGATGTACCATCTCTCTTAGGCATGCTCGTCTTCCTCTCGCTATTCTATTCCCATCTGCATTAAACACGGTGTTTCGTAGGTGAATTTGTCCGGACACATATTGTTAGGCAGGCAGGAACTTTGGCTACTCCGGGATCTCCGTAGCTTCCTGGGCTTTTAACTTTGAAGAATACTGACTCGTTGAAGACATTTGGTACACTGAAGGCATAAAGTCTGCTGAATATCTCGATGATGGAATATCAGATTGTTACATTTTAATATTCGTGGCTCTCCCCTCCGTAAATTTTAATCTAACATACAGTGGATTGACTTGTGTTGCCTTCGGTATAGCTGGAACGTGGATTCGAAAACCAGTTGGGCGCCATGTCGACTCGGAGGAGTAAAAACTTCTAAAGTCTATTTTTAAAGGCGCATCTATACTCTTGTTATATTTGTGATGTTTTAGTCTCATATGGCATTCATAGTCCATATTATTCTGCTCAAGAATCTTGATTAGATCAATCGTGAAAATGAAAACAATATAACGAAATAGAAAAGCAATAATGTTCCCCAGAATTGGTTTAAATATGTTTGTGAACTACAATCAAGCATAGTTATAATAATAAAACAGTTGTGTGGGCAAATATTTTGCCAGTACATTTATGCATATACATATATGGCGTTGTAAGTTTGTAGTCTGTTAGTAATATCATATGATAACAAAACTATTATAGATTTTTCAACAATATTGATTTTTCAAGGCTTATCCTGATGTTAATAAGTATTAGGTTAATCCCTTACACTAAATCAATACTTTCGGCAAATAAAGATAAAATATTATAATCACCATGTGCCATGACGTTTTAGATTGTGTTGTGTAGATATATTCATTTACATGTTTATTAGGGACTTATGGGTACATCTTTTTTATTTTTTTAATTGTCAACAAGTAGCATATCTCTGTTCGGAAATAAAAGAAAGTGTCCGGATTTATTTAGCTTATGGCATTTCGACATTTTTATGAAATTACAATACAAAATAAATAAGTTAAATTACAATTGACTCTATATAAAAATACTTAATCATACTTAATTTATAGGCAAACATCGAAATGTTTATGTAGTTAATCGACTCGCAAATAGGAAATCTTGGGAACCGCTCTCGTAGGAACGACATTCTTTCATTATGTGCTTAATAGATTGGACCTCGCTGCAGCTACATGTTGGTGATGGTAGCTTATCTCATATGTGCAACATATACACATATCGACCATGTTGAGTTCTGATGAGGTTAAGTGTATACCAAGTCTTACGGTGTAGATTAAATCCAGAAGGTGTCTCTATGAGACAAGATATAATTGTATTTGGTTAAGCTTCTAACCATTCATGGTTCCATTTGGTGATTATGTTGAACCCGTTGGCTGCGGCCGTTTCTGAGGTTTGCATGGGAGATTTTCTGGAGCGCAGTTGTCTTTTGGTTGCTTCTTCTGATATAGTTATGAATCATAACACGGCGGTGTTATTAATGATCTTTTTACATTGTTTGGTTAAAAGCTTAATTCAGTGAAGGTGCTGTGCTGGAATATCGTTCAGTTCTGGTAGCCAATAAACTGGTGTTGATTTGATTACTCCAGCGATCATTATCATGGTGTTATTTAGCTGGACATAAATCTTTTGAACGTGATCTTGGTGCGCAATATTCAGCTGCGGAATAAAAAAGAGCTAAGGCTGAAGACATGAGTGTTGATGTAAATGTTGTGCTGCAGAACTGTACTTAAATGTTCGCTAAAGCTTAACGTCCTGACCAAAGTTTGTAACATAAAAAGTGTTAATAAGGGTTGGACGATGATGTAACAAAAATGTGTGGGCTAATGTAACAAATTACAATAGGGCGCCAATATGACAAAAAGCAAATAAATTTAAGCTGGCTAGCAGAATGTGCCGAAGTTACTACTTGACACTCAAAAGAGGTTTTGGCCAATTTGCATGCCCTACAGTGACCGTAAAATGAGAAAAGGAATATCAAGTTAATAAAAATGTATAAGTGAATAATATAAATAAAAGTGATGCCGTTGCTCTAAGATGTGATTGGGCGTCAGGAAGTTATTAAAATATACCTTCCAAGATCTTGTAAAACTATATACCCCTATTGCTGAAATTAAAAGGAAACAGGTATTAATTGAAATATTGAATCTTCACAAAAAATTTAATCTTTGAGGGTATACAAGGCAACTATCGAACACGGTGATTAATTTAATCTTGCCCAAGTACTTTCGATCAATAGATCATCTTCAGGGCATTTCGTCAGTTGTGGCCTATCCGACATGAGTAGAATGTCATAAATGTAAAATTTGGACATAACAATACAAAATACAATACATTTATGACATTCTACTCATGTCGGATAGGCCACAACTGATGAAATGCCCCTGAAGATGATCTATTGATCGAAAGTACTTGGGCAAGATTAAATTAATCACCCTGTTCGATAGTTGCCTTGTATACCCTCAATGTTTAATTATTCGAACATTCAACCTTATATTGAAAAAATTTAATTCCTATCCAAATATATACAGTGTATTAAAAGCTACCCGCCACCATTTATGTACAGTCAACCTAGTTACTTATATACTAAAAAAAATCCCTGTTTATACACAATTGATTCTTAATGATCTGAATTTACAAATAATAAAATATAAGAAAAATTTTATTGATTCGACCTAAAAAGGTAATTTACTTGCCTACTAGAGATGTAACTCTGTACTTCCACTTTCAATTAAATGTCCTAATAAAGTAATACGGACACTATCCTGACGGAATAGATGTCCAAGGTTTAAATATATAATAATAAAATATCAATAACGAACTCTCTGTACACATAAAACCGTACAACAGAGTTAAAAGGGAGGATTTAAAACCTCAACCTGTAGTTGACACTTAGTCCTTAAATATTATTTAAGATTATTTTTAAAAAATGACGGGTCTTCATTATTAAATGAAATAGTATAATTTAAGGTTGAAAAAAATATATTATAGAAAAGATTATTAAAAATTGATGAATAAAAAAATATAAAAATGAATAATGTTCCACACTCTAAATAAGGGAGGTCTTTCCGGCTGGATCCCTAAAGTTGTCCGGGAATAGTATTAAAGAAATCTGGAACTCTGAAGGAACAGCTAAGCTGACGGGCAAAGGTGCAAATCCAAAACTTAATTCTTTTTTTTTTCTTCTAATATAAAGCCCAACAAAAATAAAAATAAAGAATCTTGACTCCTGGGTTTTTAACTTCTTAAGTAAGCTAAAAAGAACATTTGAGTTCCTTCTTCCTCTTAATCAAAAGTTTGGAAAAAAAACAAGGTTTATTAACCGTGAAAGATATTACAAAAAGTTACGGGGAAGCTTTTATGCAAGCAAAAAACCTTAATGGTTTTGTAAATAATGTGACCCTCGTATCGTTTGACAATATTTTATATAAAATGGATTGATTAAATACATAATTTTAACGAAAATATATGCTACGGATATATTTTATAATATAAAAGAACGGTATGAGACTGAATATTTTTCTAGATAGTCTTAATAGATAATAGATAGTTTTAAACAGATAATTATGTGTTAACTGACATGATTATATGTCATTACAATATTTACATCCAGAATAAATTTTAATGAAATAATGTTAAAAATGACAGATAGATATATCAATTATCAAAGGAAAAAATGACGATATTATAGAAATCAATATGTCTGGTGGTTTTTATACTTCTTGTTAATAATTGGATCCACTTACCGGCTAAGAGTGACTATAACTCAAACGGTATATACTACAAAACAAACTAAAATTTTTCCATATTTTTCTGCCCCCAAAAAATGAATATTCTTAAAAACAAATTCTCACTTCTCCCAGCCGCCTACATTTTTAGTTAACCGAACTAGTCTTCACAAAAATTGAAACCAGAGTAAGAGCTAATTGTAAGTTGTTAGTCGGATAATCATATCTGCCAAAATGGCTGCTGTTGTCGCTGTTTAATCTTCTTCTTCCTTAGCCTTCATTTATCCATTGTATAGCTGTCGCTGTTTAATACCAACTTAGAAATTAAAAATTATAAAATATTAAGGAGATATGGATTTAAAATTTTTATTTAAAAGTGATTAAAAAATAATTGAAGTGACGGACTCGTTACAAGTTACGCCTAGGTATTTTGGATATTTATTGTGATTGAGTTCTATATTATTAAAGTGAACGTTAAATATTCTCGACTCAAATTATTTTTTAGGTGAAAGCAGGTTACTTGGGTTTTAGACGTGTTGAAGCGAAGTATCTATTTTTAAAAATAACTTCCCATTACTTCTAGGTCTTCCGTCAAAATCACTCCAGTTTCTCCTAGGAATAGGGATTTTGTTATTATTAATAAAGCCTAGTCATCGGCATATCTAAACTTTTTTAATGTTGTTGTTGGCGTATCTGCTATGTAAAGGTGATGTAAGCAGTGGTGAGAGTCCCGAGCCTTATGGTAGACCATTTTTGAGTTTTCTGGAGGAGCTTATTTCTGATCCCGTATCTACTTGCAATACTCTGTCGGTGAACATATTATTCTATTAATCTGATGGTGAATTTGCAAAAAATCATCTCGTGGATGTCATGTTTTCGACAGCTCATTCACATTCTTTTCATCACAAGTTTTGCTTATTAAAATTTTATAGTTTAAAGCATCTGAATAGTACTCTATCAATTACTACCATTCATTATTTTAATCAAGATTTAAACGATATTTCCATAATATAAAAAAGTCACAAAATATGACATGAATTTTTACAATTGATCGCATGTGGAACAATTCCATGCAATACCTATTAGTATTAATTATTAATAGGCGAAATATCGATAGGGAACTCACAAACGTTCAAGGCTTACATGTCCGTGAACTTGTTAGTTACTAGGAAACATATTCCCGATAAAATTTTTTTCTTGCTACTAAGGGGAATTTCTATTATTGTGGATATTTATTAAAAGGTGCAGCTCGAACAGAATATATGACATAAATTCTACAAGTTATAGTATCATTTATACCGTGTCAGTTTCTATTTGCACACCTTTCTAATTGGTTTTACAAATACTTATTCAATAAATTACGAGGAGTGTACAATGGAAATGGATCTGATTGGAATATAAGCTTCTTCGTTTTTGTAACAACATAACCAGTTATGTTTTTTTCTGTAGCAACTGATGACGATTCATTTAAAATGCCTGAATATGTTAAACTTACCTTTGTTATTACATAACGATATTTATGATTGGAATTATTTCCCATAATAATATTTAAGACATTTTTCTTTGCCCTCTTTATTAGCTGTTTGATATATTGGTAGAATTTTCGTATTTCTCTTTCTGGGTTTTCTCCTGTAGGAGCATATATTTAAATAAAGTTAATATTTCGAGGAATGGTATTAATTTGTCGCATAACTATCTATCTATCTAATCTATCTATCTTCGGTTCATCTTTGGACATAGGCCTCCCCAATCCTTTTCCATTCTTCTCTGTCTGTCGCTACAGTCATCCATCTAGAGCCCACGTGCTTCTTATCTCATTGTGGCCTTCCTCTGCTTCGTTTATATTCCCACGGTCTCCAACTTATAAGAATTTTGTTCCATCGGTCTTCTTTTTGTCTTATATTGTGTCCGGCAAATCTCCATTTCAATTTTGCAACTTCTTGTCTAACATCCCTCACCTTTGTTTTCTCTCTTATCCACTCGTTTCTCTTCTTATCCATTAGTCTTATGTGCAACATTTGTCTTTCCATTGCTCTTTGGGTTTTTATGATTTTGTCCATGTTTGCTTTTGTAGATGTCCACGTTTGGGAACCATAAGTAAGAACAGGGAGTACGCATTGATTATATACTTTGGTCTTAAGATGCTGTGGATATCTTTTGTTTTTAAGAATGTAGCTTAATTTGTCAAATGCCGCCCATGCCAGTCTAACTCGTCTCTTGATCTCTGCTGTTTGGATCTCTTTGTTAAGTTTTATAGTTTGACCAAGATATATATATAATCCTTAACTTGTTCTATTTCATCTTGTCCGATTCTCATTGTGATGTCTTCATCTGTATGTATTATAGTTTTGGTCTTGCTGTAATTAATATGCCTATCTTTCCAGCTTCTACGTCCAGTTCTTTCATCATTTCAAATAATTCTTCTTTTTTATCGGTTATCAATACGATGTCATCAGCGTACCTTAGATGATTCAAGCGTTGTCCACAAATTTTAATACCTTTTTTTCCCATTCTAATCTTTTAAAAGTATCTTCAAGAGCCTGATTAAAAAGTTTCGGTGATATTGTATCACCCTGTCTCACGCCTCTACTTATTTGTAATGATTTTGTTCCTTCATATACTTTAATTGTTGTTTTGGCTTCCTTATATATATATTGGTTATTAGTTCCATATATCTGTGATAACTTCGGCTGTTAATCAAGGAACTTTTCACTGCCCAATGTTCGACACTGTCGAAAGCCTTTTCGAAATCTATGAACGCCATATATAGAGGAATGTGGTACTCATTTACTTGTTCTATAAGTATTTTCATACTTAGTAAATGGTCACTTGTGCTGCATCCCTTTCTAAAACCAGCTTGTTCTTTCGACTGGTATCCATCGAATTTTGTCGTCAATCTATTGGTTAAAATTTTTGTTAGGAGTTTATACATTACATTGAGGAGTGTTATAGGACGGTAGTTTTTTATATCTGCTATATCCCCTTTCTTGTGTAGGATAATGGTTACTGATTCCTTCCAGTTGTTTGGGATTCTTTTTTCTTTTAATATCTTGTTAAAAAGGGAATGCAGAGTATTATGTCACATAACTACTATATCAGATATAGGTATAAAGTTCTTTACACATTTACTGCTTTTCTCTTTAACTATAAATGCCACTCTGTTATAATGATGGGGATCTTCATTAACAGCGTAGTATATCACATGGTTATCGATGTTTGTCTATCCACCTCCAGGCCACTTAACTTCACTGACTCCGAGAATGTTGGCTCCTATTCCTTTCATTTCTCTCACAATATTATGAGATTTTCCTGGCATAAAGAGAGATTTTGCATTCCAGGTTCCAATTGTCAATGTGTTATTTTTATTTTTTATTTTCGGGAGGTTCCTAGCATTTAACGTGGAGATTCTTAGCAAACCTTGACCATTTAATTTCTGCCACGGACTAGGGGCCTTTTGTTTTCCATAACTTGCCATAGTCATAATATCTTGAGAATATTTAGTGTATCGGTTTCTCCTTGCCTTACACACCGCAGTATTACAACCGATTAAACCAATATCCGGTTGTCGCCCATAAGTATCTGATTCCAAGCCTATTAAGAAGTCATCCGTCCTAAGTAGGAAGACTCAGAGAACAAAATCGTAAAAAGAAACCTGAAATGTAAAAAGAAAACTCCTGGGTTCTTCATCATGACAACACGCACTGTGTCACGGCCTATTTGGTCAAAAGCCAGGTCACAGTACAAACCAGCCACAATAAAAATTCATTTAACACTTCTATTTTTAAAATTGAAAAAGACTGTAAAACTTGTACTTACACACTTCTAAATAGGTCTGACTGGTAAGCAAGTTTTGTATGTTTTCAATAAAATTGATAGTGTGTAAAATAATTTATTAATTAAGCTTAGTATACTTTCGACATAATAAATGTCATCATCAGAGCTATCCCAAAATAACGTTAAGTTAAGTAAATTTTTTATAAAATACGATGACAGAAAAAAACTTACGTCAATTAGGCAATAAATACTTCATAGAAGGAAAATTGTGGACAAACAACATGTTAAAAACAAAGATCGGGCTCTCTAGGCCACAGATCTTGGGTCTAACCCTTATACATATGTATAATTCACATCAAATAGTTAAAATAGAAAACATGGCTACCACATACAGCGACGACAACAGCTGTTTTTTGACTTATATTTTTTTTTAAGTAAGATGAAGGCGGAAGCTCGAATATACGGAAATAAATCCGAGAGCGACCTCTGTATTTAAAATTATTAATTGAAAAAATTGAAAATGTCTAAACTGACGTCTGAAGGTTATTGATTATTACTTTTAGTTACTATGGAATTTTGAATTTAAATATTTCAAATTGATAAGTCAACGTGAAAATTTAAAATATAAATTTATCAAAAATATCAAAAAACAAAACTTTTAAAGTTTGACCAAATAGAAGAAAGTAGATGAAAACGAACAAGAAGAAGTATCATTTGCCAAGTTAAGAGTTTAATAGCTATTATTGATTATCAATATTATTAATAAAACAAATAAAGCAGAAGAAAAATCTCAAAAATTTTTTACTTATATGAAATCAATGAAAGAAAATTTAAGAAATTTTTTAAAAATAAAGGTCAAAGCTTGATCAATCGATGGTTGATTGTATACTAAAAGTATTATTAAAGAAACTTCTTAAAGATTGGATCAAACTTACAATTTAAGTTAATTTGAGTGTTGACACAGTTCTGAGGATTCCTTTTCATTTCTCTACTGATTTCTAGATCTTCTAGTAAATTCATTTTTGTATAATTATTATTGGGTATACTGTGTAGGATCTTGCTATCTCTTTGAGGACTAAAGCCATGCTTTAAAGCATGTATATGATTCCCAAAACTAGATTTATCAATCTTAGACAGATGTTCTTTAATCCGTATATCCAAAGGTCGCATTGTTCTACCCACATAGGTCACCGGGCATTCACCACAAGATAATTTATAAATACCACTTTTAGACGATTTGTTGATTTTGTCTTTAGTGTGAGAAAAAATAGATTTGATATTTTCTTTACATTTAAAAGAAAGTTTTAGATTAGGAATGTTATTTAAGATTCTGGCTATATTATCTGAGGGATAACCTATGTACGATATTGATCGATAAATAACTGCCGAGTTAGAAATGTTATGGACAGTGTTGTTATGCTAGTGATCTATTTCTTTTATTTCTTAATTTGTTGAGTATGTTATCAACCAAAGTAGGGGTATAACCGTTACTATAAGCAAGTTGTTTAATAATTTCTAATTCTGATTTAAAATTTGAATCTGACAGAGGTAAGCTAAGTAAACGATGGATATAGCAATAAAAGGAGGCCATTTTCTGTTGAAAAGGATAATTAGAAGATCTAGGGATGGTATGGTCAGTCTGAGTTGGTTTTCTAAAGACTGAAAAATTTAATTTGTTATCTATTCTAGTTAATGTTAAGTCTAGAAAATTAATAGAATTGCTGGATTCTGTTTCTAAGGTGAATTTTATAGCTGGATGTAAGTTGTTAAGTGAAACTAGGATATTGTCTGCATCTGAGGAATTTCCATCTATGATAGCCTACACACCATTCACATATCTGAACCAATATAAAACTTTTTGAAAAGAGTTTTGATTCAAAGAAAGATTGTCAAAGATATTAATCTCAAGGTTATTCAGAAATAGATCTGCTAGCAAAGGTGATAAGGGATTGATCATTGCCAAGCCTTGTGCCTGTCTATAAATAATATTGTTAAAAGAAAAGAAATCTTGTGAAAGACAAAATTTAAGTAAACCCAATATGTGAAAAATTGTATCTCTATTAATGTTGTTTTTAATAAGTAATTTCTCAACTATGGAAATGGTTTCATCTCTAGGTACATTTGTAAACAAATTACTTACATCAAAGGAAAGTAGAATTCTTTCTAGTGTTTTGTTTTAAAAAAAAAACAAACCTTGCTTAAAAGAAACTGGTCAATAGTTATTAGAGTACGTACGTATGGTACTATGTCATTAGACCTGTACCCGGTACAGGCTTTCAGAATTCTGGAATGAGTGCCAAGAATAAATGTAAGAACTTCAATACAGAATTAAAAGCAAAGTACTATAAAGGAGGATACGACTAGAGTAAAGTACCATGAACCGATTAGTTTTTGTGACTTCTTTATGAAAATATTTAAGAATAGCTTAACTATCACTTTTTTTAATTAATTTTATTTTTGAAGTATGAACTAGTGTGAAGACAATGTTTTCTACATTTTTTAATTATTCCTACAGAAACTTTAGTTTTCAGTTTTGTTAATTATGTAAAACCTACGAACCTCACTTATTGAACAGTCAATAAAGGTAATATTATTTGCTCTCCTAAACGTATTTGCACATTGTAACATTTAATGTTTTAACGTTGTCCATATTTTCTAATACGTATTTTATTGCGTGTTCATATCGAAAATGGTTGTGTGCCTTGAACATTGCTTTCGCTACGCATTAAGTTCGTGCAAGTATCCAGTTAATTGAAATCTTTATTCTTTTTATTCCATAGAACTCGCTTCACCAAAGAAAATAACGAAACCAAGTATCTTGACCTGGACACGTTGGCGCTACCATAAATACTGGTCCGACTACAAGGTGTCGCAAAGATTCTCATGGGGATGACACTCAAGGATGGTCTTAAGCCGTAGTGGAGTTAATACTAATCAATTATTTTTATAATATTTTCACCTGGCAGTAATAGATAATACATTCGTAATATATCTCGTCGATTTTAATTCGTATTTATAGAACTTAACAATTGATTGACAAATTGCATCAGATAAACAACGGAACATTCTAACAATTTATATAAATTATTGATGTAATGCAATCTAAATTTTAAAGTTTAGTTTAGGATTTTTTTGTTCGTAAATTCTGGTTTAGACTTTAAAATACAGTTAACTCCTGTTTATCCGTGGGGTTGAGTGGCACGGTTGTCAGGGCTAACAAAAATCGAGGTAAGCCGTAATTGGAAGTCAAGTCATCAATCAGCCAATCGCGTCCACTGCTGGACATAGGCCTCCCTCCGTTATTTCCAATGTTCTCTACACTGGGCCGCTTGTAGCCAAAGGATGTAAAATACAAGTGCAAAAAATAAAAATGTAGTATTCTTTATTCTAGATTTCACTTTCTGCAGCATCAGTTTTTTAGCGAGTGGCGCGTCGTCTAGAAGTTCATTAACGTGACATAAGGCCGCTTCGTGAGCCACTCGTTTACCAGATACAAGCTGCTCTTCTTCTTCGTCGTAGTCTAATCACGCATCTTAAACTTATAAGGACGCGCAGTTCATGTTCATCTTCTCCAACTACTTCGACACAATTTTCGATGTTTGATAACAGTTTTCTTCATGACTTCACATTTGTTGAAAATTTTACATACTTTCACGCAGATGCGATGTCGTAAATAATAGAGTTGAGAATAATGAATGACTTTCAAAACTCTTTTGCTTCATATTTTTCTTCAACTTTTGAGCGAAGTAGCTTTGTTCCGTAGTTTTTCTTCATAGACACAATAACGCTTTGCGTTGTCAATCAACAACACAGATCTTTGTGGCAAATGTTTGCTTTTAAAGATTTTTAACTTCTGGTACAAATTTGACTTCGAACCACTCTTGAAATATTTTTTTCTATCCACCCTTTCCTTTGGGCCACTTTTGAAATATTTTCTTATCCATCCACCCTTTCCTTTGGTTGAAATAATCAACAGGTAGTTTTTTGCTCTAGTGTCTTTACAAGATATAGACTTTTTGCCTTGCCAATCACTGTCAACTTCAGTTTGTGACTTCCTATAGCATCGCTGCAAAACATACTCCTAATCCGTTTTTTGCTGGATTTATTGCCCCTGCTTTACAGGCCCGATTGGTCTGCGTTATAAATTTGTTCGTAGCTCAGATCATTTGAAAAAAGGAACTCTTCGCGAACTAACTTCTAAATTCCTCAGCTCCCGGTTGGTCACCGCTGAGCTCACCATGAAATCCTATCTACTTTATCCTAAGTTATAGCAAGTCAAATTATTAAAATTCCCTTCTACGCCCAACATGTCAAAAAACTTTTTTGCTTTTACAGCTATAATTGGACCTGATATGTGTGTACTTACGAACTTGGGCTATCCATTCTACAAACACCGTGTCTAATTCTACGTAAGACGAGGTTCTCATTGTTTTTATTTTTTTCGTGGCACAAGAGCTTCCTGAGATTGATGCAAATAGAAGTTTGGTTTTTTCGTTTTAAAATGTCACGCAGTGTCTACAAATACTTGGGGCACATTGTGAGAGGTGAAAAGTACGAACTTTTAAGCAACATTATGCAGGGCAAAATTAAGGGCAAAAGAAGTGTGGGAAGAAAAAAATATCGTGGCTTCGTAATCTACGTGAATGGTTCGGGTGTAGTTCGAGTGAACTTTTTAGGCGCGCTGCTAACAAAGTCGCAGTGGCCATGATGATTTCCAATCTCCGCCGCAAAATAAATCATTACCTTACGACAACGATAAACTGAACGAACTGCGAACTAACACAAGCAAGTTAACAGCTTCATTTCAACACTGTCCGGTAGTTATAGTTAAGGCCTTTGTTTCATCACACAGCCACAGAAATACATAAACAATCAGAATGCCCACTCTCAGATGGCGCCTTTGAAGTTTTTCAGCACGCGCACCATGTTTTAGAAGGAAACACAGAACACAGAACACAGACTCGGATTGAGAATAACCTTTGGTGTAATGGGTCTTTATAATCGAGTTAGAATCTATGGAGAAGCTATGAGCATATTAACGTGTGTATTAAAAACGGCGTAGGTAGGTGTCGCTAATGATAATACCAATATGGCGGTGGAATCATGGCCGGACTCAATAATATTAAAACTACTATAAAAATATGACTAGTTATTTAGAAGATTTAATCATAATCTAAAAAAGTGCAATACATTTTTAATAAACTATGATTTATTTATCCCGCGGTAAACACTAAAAACACGATATATCATACATAAAGATAAATTAATACAGTCAAATACTATTAATTTATTCTCTGAAGTACGGGCCATTACTTTGTTTACATATTTGTATACTAACATGTACAACGTTATTCCTGAAGATTTTTTATTAGCATTGCTTCTGCTACTGCAACTACGTTGAGAACAAGAAACTATTATTATGCACTATCACAAGATATTATTACAGTTTCTATAAAAGTATTATAAAACTAAAAATATTCGAAAAACAACAAACGTAAATAAACTTATACGATCTGTCAAAAGTGTCAAAACAATATTAACAATAGTATTAACAATATGGCCGAAAACATAGTAAAGAGTACAGGAAAACTACTCGAGGCACTAATCCAATGGGTTGCAGTCTACTATAACAGACGTCTTCTGATAAAGTCCAAATAAGCTCTTAGCATTTCGTTTATCAGCCAGTCAAACATTCAAAGTTTTACATTGCTCTTGTTCGTAACGATATTACTTTTACTATTTGATACTATCACATAGTAAGCAATAATATGAAGCATTTTACCATATCTCATTAATCCTTCTTGTTTTTATTATATTGGTAGATTATTTAGTCTTCTAAAGTCTTCACTAGTACTAATCTCCACTATTATTATTATTAAATAGTGCTGTTCGTTGGCCTTCATCCGTATACTTTTTTTATTGCCTCCTTAACTTCCTTAGCGTTAACGTTCATTACAAAGTACTTTGGTTAGAAATAAATGAAGAAAACCTGATTTATTTCCAGCCATTTTCTGAGTATGATTATTTTTTCTACTAATTACAGGAACCATGACTTAAAAATTGACCCAGTAGTTTAAAAAACATTCGTCCTGTGTTTATTTATAACACAAATAATCATTTCCGATTTCTACACGGTGGAAATAGGTTCGTGTTTAATTAAAAAAGTTGAAAACATTTACTTAGAATTTTTACATTCTAATTTTATGTTTCCTGTATTTAGGTCCATAAATAAAGGATACTTATCAAAATCCTTGAAAGTGTAATCGGGGCTATAGACAAAAATCTAGAAAAACAAAACCAAAATTGCATGGTATCGAAAATATTTATCAAACATCTAATGCGTCGTATTACATTATCGATAATGTTTTGTTTTCACAAGAGTTAATTAGTTATCCGAAAATAGTTAAACCTGGATATTGGGGTACAGCTGCATATGATATACCTCATTACTTATATCGGCAATACATATGCAATTATGTCACAATAAAACACTGAAAACTTTGTTTTCAAACTTCCACAAAATTTATTTTAACTATTGTCACTACAGCTGTTTCGGCTGATGATTGCCTTTCTCAAGTGCATAGTTTCTTGAGAAAAGCTCAATGTTGTATTGGCGCGTTCCAACATTGGTCTTTTTTTCTAGTAGTGAAACCTGCAAAGCTCCATTTGAGCTTTGCAATTTTTTTGGCAATTTTTATTGTGATATCCTCAACTTTCGTTTTAGATCTTACTCAGGTATTCATCTTTTTATCTGACATTCGTATATCTTGCTCTTTACATTGACCTTTCTGTTATGGCTACTTTATTCATATTTGCCTTGGTTAGGGTCCAGGTTTGACATCCATATGTCATGATAGAAAGGATGAACTGGTTACACAATTTGCTCATTAAATATTGAGGTATTTTGCTGAGTTTTCTGCACTTTGGTTTTCTTTGTCAAGTTTCAGAATTTAGTCTAGGTAGATATATTCCTGGACTTGTTCTATCTCACTGCCATTTATAGTTAAACGTCTGGGATCATCTGTGTTGGTCATTGCTTTTGTTTTTGTCATATTCATTTTAACGCTGACGTATTGAGAGCGAGTTTCTTCATTATAATTTGTAATTCCCCGAATATCCTCGCTATAATCACGATGTCGTCAGCGAATATGAGGTGGTTTAACTTGTTGTCATTAATGTTGATGCCATATTTTCACCAATTTGTGGTTTTGAAGTTCTGAATCTGTTCTAGTGATATATTAAAAAGCTCTGGAGGTATTACATCACTTTGTGTAACTCCTCTCTTAATGGGGATAAGATTTGTATTTTTGTCTAGTTGTACTAACATAGTTGCATTTTCATGTATATTATGTATTATTTGCCTATATCTCGAATCTATTTAACAACTATTAATAGCTTGTTCTATAGCCCACATCTCTATACTATCAAATGCCTTTTCATAGTCTTACATGTAGGTATAAATGCATTTTTTTTATTTGCCCCTTTTTTAATAAATTTTAGCCAAAGATACTCTTATACATTATGATGAAGATAACTTTTACGCAAAGAAGTTAACGTACACCATCTATATTTAGAACTGGAATTATAAATATCGACGCTAACACCGAGAATATACCAGGTATTGAAAAGCTCTAAGTGCAGTCGTTTTTTAAGAACTTGATGATTAACGTATTACCACCATGTACATTAAACCAACAGCTATTTAAAGATTGACGTATTTTCTAATCTTGGACGAATCAATACTAGGATAATTATTGTTGTAAATATCTATAGTCTGGAAAATCAAGTAATAACGTCAATAAATAAAGTTGCAATTGGTTTTAATATGATTCGAGTAAATTGGTCCCAAATGAATGAGAATAGAATTAGACAAAGAGGCACTGACAGAGAAAATAAACATAAAAGATATCTATAACAGAACATTGTTGTTAAAATCAACATACCAATAGATAGACGTAATATAAAATCAGAGAAGTGATGACAGCGATAAAATAGTAAATTAATTAAAAAAGCATAATTACGATATTCACAAGGATAAAAATAAAGGAGAACCCAGGGGCCGCAGACATTACTTGTTTCTCGCAAAAAAATAAAATTTATAGCTTAACGTAATATACCTTCAGTGTATGCATACCTACTAGCTTTGGTGGGCCAATTCATAGCGACCAGGTGCTAAAGGTAGATGAAAACAGCCCTTCTTCTTTTCTTTTTCGATAATAAAACTTTTCTTATAGTCTCAGTGCTAATTTTTACGTATGTTTTAGAAATTATTACTAAAAATTAATAATTAATACTGCCAGACTCCTTTTGTTTGCGATAACTTTTACCAGACGCTTTAAAGCTTTCAAAAAATAATGCAACTTTACTTATATGCTCACTTTTGATTTTTCTATATGGTACTCATGGAACTAATCCAATAATTTTTGTAAGCAACCAGACCAATCGGAAGAGTCAAACATTCCGTCAGACTCATACAAAGCTGGGAGTGTGTGTCAGGGCCTTGTACAGTGATGGCCAAGTCGTCGGCATATTGTTTGGTTATTTGTGTATATGTTACGGCTAACTTCCGAAATCATGTTAATCTCGATAATACCCAGTTAATATCGAGATTCACCAATCTAGTTGATTGATATCCACAAGATAATCGACCTTCAGCCTTTAGATCAGATCAGATATTTACTGGCTTATCTCGACAACCGGACTCACTTAAGTGTCTTGTTAAAGTCCACTTTGTTTTGATGCGTAGTCAAGTGGCATTCGTGGAAGAAGTATTGTTATTTGAAAGTGAAAATTTAAGTATTCAATATGTCAATGAATTTAAAGACCGGTTTTACAAGAATCTTGATAAAATTATTGCCACAAAACGGGATGATAACAATGCCTATTTATCTCG
The DNA here is from genome assembly GCA_918026665.1 of Diabrotica balteata. Taxonomy (NCBI): domain Eukaryota; kingdom Metazoa; phylum Arthropoda; class Insecta; order Coleoptera; family Chrysomelidae; genus Diabrotica; species Diabrotica balteata. The sequence goes on along the minus strand of OU898281.1, from coordinate 33,916,316 downwards.
TGAAAAATATGATTTAATTTGTAATCAAGAGAAAGAAGCAAAACGACAAGCTAAGAACACAGCGTTGTCATATCGAAGTTTGGCCAAATATATATGTAGTGAATGTGGGAAATGATTTCAAACTTATTGTTTGGTAAGGAGAAATTTTTATATTACGTAAAAAAAGAGGAATTATTTGATATTCTGTATGAAGCACATTTAAGTATTGGCCCATGGAGGAAAAACAAGAATAACACATTTTTTAAATGATAAATAAAAAAATATAATACAAGAAGTTGTAATACGTTTTTTAAAATTTTGCATACCCATGTCAGCAAAAACACAGTTCAAAAAGAAAAGGCCTTGTTGTAAGACCTGAAGATATTTTCTGAAATGAATAGTGGGTGTCAAATTCATTTGATTGACATACAATACGAAGCTGATGAACAATTTCTCTATGTGGTGGTCAAGGCTACAAAAGATGCTTGTGCAAAACCAAATGTGGTTAAAACAAGTGCTACTATAAGGCAGATAATATTTTATGCAACTCTGTCAAGAAAGTTTGTCCTTTTTGAATAAATAATATGTACTTTTTATACAATTGGCAACGTTGTATAAGTTTCTAACACATTATTCAACATTAACCAATTAGAATAGTAAAACTCGACATTAACCTGTTAATGTCGAATTATCTGAATTTTGTACGAGATTAACATTAAATTTCGGTTAAAGTCATGATTAACCGGTTAATTTTGAGATTAACCATTTTCGAAGTTTAACCGTAACATATACATTAACGACAATGTTAGCCTTGATTCTATCATGAGCCAGGCTATTATTTTGACTCCTCCTAATGACATATAATCGCTTGTCTTCAAGCAGAGACTCGACAATTCTTACTAGGTGGTAGTCTTTCAACGTATCATAGACAACAGGTTTCTGTTGTGGCGTTTCATCTTTTTAGCTCTCAAAATTTTGATTGTGGTGTACAAGATGTAACTATCTAGCGTACTATATCTATCAGTACTGCGTATTGTAAATTCAGATGTATTCCTTTTTTAAATACTTTTTAAGAATGTCTGTATTACCATTCAGTTTTAAATTTGTCTGGTAATATGGTATATAAAACCAAAAGTTGAGTTTTAAGGCATTATTAGTTTTATTGTTGCGATGGCTGGTGACGTTAAATAATTAGTTTTTTTTAATGCAGTTGTGTGATCAGGAATACTTGTTTATTTTTATGTTTCAATCATAAAATGTAGAAATATTTTTTTGTTTTCCTAGAGTTTATTTTCTGGTGCAGGCACTCAGTAGCCATGCTACTGCTATCTCTTTATAAATAGCAGTAGCATGGTTGTAATGCTAGGTTACTTACGGATCCAATATGTCATCAATTTTCATCATGTCATCACTCTTTCTTTGTTATCGTCTTTTTACCGACGAAAGAAGAAAAATATTTCAACTAAGGATCACTGCCCTTTTTGCTTAAAATCACATTTCATAAGGTTGAATGAACGTGGAATTTCAATGATTAAGTGGTAAATATTTTATTTAGACAATTAATATTAAGAGGTGATTAAATTTTCTTATTATTTCAATTATTAGCAAGTAACAATTTTTTTTACTCTTAAGTGTTTGCATTATGATTTTTATTTGAGAATATTACAAGAATATTATGTGTACTTTAGAATATTATAATAGAACTCAAAAGTTTTTCCTGGTTTGACCAATTGCGGTCCGTAACGCTTTATTGTTCATTTCTGAAATGTTATGTAACAATTTATTTACGTTTTAAAGAATAATTGTTTTATTTTGATTTAATCTATTAGCTATTAATATATTTTTGCTATAAATAAATATATTTTTGTGTTTAGTAGTTTGGCTCATGTAATTCTTTGATATGATTTCGTTTGGGTTAAGATTTATTGGTTCCCATCTTTTGTAGTTTAGCTGCATTCAGTATATCTTGGCTTTTTAGGTCAATCTATTATATCGGTTACTAATGTATTATGTTTCTATTTGTTATATCCTTCCACACACCAATAACGCTTCAGAAGCTAAGCAACAAGGTCTAGGTAATGTTTCTGTGTACGATCGATTTATTAACACCTGATCTTCTTCTCTTTGACTATAAGCTGTATTATCGTTACACTGGGACTCATTGTGTCGTAGAAGCCGCGCAGGTCAACCAGTGCAAACACTGTTATTTGATTGTTTATTTTACAAACTGAATAACGAAGATGTAGTATTGTGATATGAAAACAAAGTATTGAAAAACATCGTGAAAGCTTCTTGATATATAAAAAATGGTAACATCTACATTGATCTTGGGACAAGTACTATCTACAATACAGTGTAGAGAAGTTTGCAGAAAGTCATTAAGCTAGAGTCCATCAATATGTGAATCCTGAGCTTATTCATCTCTAAGATGTCACTATTATTCCATTAATTTTATTAAATACTCTAATTTTGATAAAGAACAAAAACCCTTTGAGTTGGTGTAAAATAGAGTACGTGAAAAAAACGCGAAAAAACTACTCTATAATACTACACGTATAGTTAAAAAGTAGTATAGTGAACCAATAGATTTGAAACGACATACTACATATCCTCGTGCAACCTGGGGCTCAGGGTAAACCGTTCTTATGAATCTCCAAGGTGTCTGGTGTCCAGCGTGGACATCGCCTCCTGAAGTTTTTTGTTAATTTGTTAGTTACGATTTTTGGATTACCATTGGTACCACATAACTTTGAAACCAACGCCGTCATAATATTCGTATTCAGCAAACCCAAAACCTTCTTATTAAAGACTTTTGACTGATTTCGAATGAAAATAACATAAAACTCCAGGTAAAGAGTTCCACCCCCCACCAGGTAGCGCAAGTACCATCGCCGTCATAATATTCATGTTCAGCGACCTCGACAATTTCCGAGTAATGACTTTAGACTGATTTAGAATGAAATCAACACACCCCGTAAGATGATGTCTATACCGGGCACCAAGTAGCTGGAGGACCATTTTTGTTGTCATATTCGTGTTCAGCGACGTCAAAACCTTCGAGTAACAAAATTAAACTCATACCTGGCGATAGTTTCCTAGTTACAAATTGTTCATTTTCTATGTACTTTGGAAATGCATTTTCCCTATGTATTTTTTTTTTTATTAAACACCTACTGTGTTTATACCATTGGAATCTGGTCAAAGCTGACCAATTATCAATTTTTATCTGTCTTAATTTACTAAGGATGCATTGTAATAGCTTACCCTATGATTTTATTTAACTCCTCTTATTTTATCTAACTAATAGATCTCTCTTAGTATGCACTAATACCTAACATGCAAATTTACAACACAGCACTATGCTCTGTTTTTACACTAATTACACTTTACACTAACTTAAATGGTTTTGTTCGTCTTCTTCTTTAACCCAGTATTCTTTCTAACCCAGTGTTATCGAGGAGCTGGATGGCCTCAATGTTTACGTATTTATGAAGCCGTTGTTCGTGACTACCTGCCATATTCTTGATAATTTTATTTACATCTTCCATCTAAAGGTCATCGTGGAGATCGACATTTCTGATGTACTAAGGAGCATCAATGGTGTTCCTTAGTGTTTTATTCTGGAATCTCTGGAAGATCTGGATATAACTATTATTAGCACAGCCCCAGAGTTGGCAACCATACATCTATACTGGTCTCAGTATTTGCTTGTGTAACAGTTGTTTATTATGTGTGGACAAAACTAAATTTCTTTCCATGAGCCAATACATTTTATTGTAATGGATACCTAGTTTCTCCCTTTTCTTTTCGATATGGGCTTTCCAGCGGAGCTATGCATCAAGTGTGATACCCAAGTATTTTGTAGTAGATACATGCTGTATTTGGGCATCATTAATTCCACATTCAACAACTATTTAATGATGAAAGAGAAGAACTGTCATTAGAAATCACCGAGGATACTGGACCACCAATATTAAGAGAAGAAGTCATCTATGCCATCAAAAACACAAAAGAGGGTAAAGCTACTGGACCAGATGAGGTGCCCATCGAATTATTAAAACTCATCGATGAAGATGTTATTGATGTAATGGTTGAACTCTTTAATCTAATATATCAGACTGCCACAACCCCCAGACAATGGCTGCAATCAACCTTTGTAGCAATTCCCAAAAAACCAAGTTCAACAACTTGCTCAGACCACAGAACAATAGCTTTAATGAGTCACACACTTAAAACATTTTTGAAAATAATTCACAGCAGAATTGTTAAAACTCTTGAATACGAGATTAGTGACACACAATTTGGGTTTAGAAATGGTATGAGTACAAGAGATGCTTTGTTCGGCTTGAATGTGCTGGCTCAGAGATGCATGGACATGAATCAGGATATGTACTTATGTTTTGTAGACTTTGAAAAGGCATTTGATAAAGTTCAACATAAAAAGCTTGTAGATATATTAAAAAGCAAAAATATTGACAGTCGTGATCTGAAAATTATATCTAATTTATATTGGAATCAAACTGCCAAGGTAAGAGTTGACAGCCAGTACACCGAAAATATCAAAATACAGAGAGGAGTCCGCCAGGGTTGCGTGCTGTCCCCACTACTTTTCAATGTCTACAGTGAAGCGGTATTTCAAGAAGCGCTCTCAGACTCAATAGAAGGTATATCTATCAATGGAGAAGTTTTTAATAACTTACGTTTTGCAGACGATACAGTAATAATTACGGATAACAACAATGATTTACAGAACCTAATGCAACGCCTTAATGAACGCTGTCATGAGTACGGACTGAAGATAAATTTAAAGAAAACTAAATGCATGATCATGACTAAATCTGCACATGCAAATATCCAATTAACTATTGAAGATACTGCAATTGAGAAGGTTAATAACTATAAATATTTAGGAACATGGATAACATCAGATGTAGACCAAACCAAAGAAATTAAGACACGTATTGAAATAGCACGTACATCATTTATTAAACTTAAAAAGTTTCTTTGTTGTCGGGATATAAGGTTAGAACTACGCCTGAGAATGCTTCGATGTTACATGTTCTCTACTCTTCTTTATGGTCTGGAAGCTTGGACACTCAAACAAGTTCATCTGAATAAGCTGGCCGCCTTTGAATTTTGGTGTTACAGAAGAATCCTACGAATATCATGGATTCAAAGAATGTCAAACATGGAAGTAACTAGAAGGATAGGAAATGAGGCGGAAATAATATTAACTATTAAAAGACGAAAACTTGAGTACTTGGGACATGTGATGAGAGGGCAAAAATACGCATTATTACAACTTATTATGCAGGGCAAAATCCGAGGAAAGCGAAATGTGGGAAGACGAAGAATATCCTGGCTTAAGAACTTAAGGGAATTGTTTGAATGCCGTAGTGCAGAACTTTTTAGAGCGGCAGTCAACAGAGTCCGCATAGCCATGATGATTTCCAACCTTCGATAGAAGATGAAACTTAAAGAAGAAGAAGAATTCCATTTAAAAAATGTAATTTTAATTTCATCACCATGAATTTTGTTCACGAACTTTCCTGGCACTTCCGGAATGGACTGCAAAAAGTTGCACAGCAATTCACCTTGCTGCGGAAAGAAGTTTAGTGCTTTTATGGCCTATAGCTTATAGCTATAGAAATTTAGATTAAAAATAGATTTTTCATTGATATATTGTAATATCTTTAAAATGACGGTAGGTGTTTTTGTTAAAAAAATGTCAATAGTATTGCATATTTTAAGTTTAGACTATCAAATAATGTATCGATTGCGATATTTTAAATCATAAGGCGGCGTCCACTATGGTCAAGGTAACCTCATGTGAATTTTATAATACTAATATGGAATGAAAATTAAACAAAAAGTAAAGAAGACAATAAAACAATTTCCTTATTTAAAACTGATAATTGAAGAAGCTAAAATGACAGAGCAAAACCTTGGCAAAACCCGGTAGTAGTGATACCTTGCTACGCAACGCAACGAAATACAAAATTATAAATTAAACTTCATTGAACAGCAACCGACACTCAAATATTACTTTGCCTTGTTTGATTTTTTTCTAATTGCCTATCGCGTCACATCCTGGATTTTCATAAACGTCAAGGCTGCATCGACTTAAAAAATGCATTAACATGTTTTATATTGAACAGACTAAGAATATTGTAAAACGTAAATCATGCGGTTATTGAATCTATGATAATGCTTCATTGTTTATCATATTACAGATATATGTCGTATACAAAGAATATTATATAAAATAAATAAAATTACCTCTATTTTTGCAAAATTTTTACTGTCTTTACTTATACACTGCCCCGCAAAACTAACCGGACACGTAAAATTCCAAAATTTCCTCAATTAGTTTTGTTAAATTGCCATGTATGATAATTAAATATATTTATCAAAATATTAAGTTGCCGTTATCCATTCTTTTTTAATGAGATAAAAACTAGAAAGATGGAATACTTGGGGCACATTGTGAGAGGTGAAAAGTACGGACTTTTAAGAAGCATCATGCAGGGCAAAATTAAGGGCAAAAGAAGTGTGGGAAGAAGAAAAATATCGTGGCTTTGTAATCTACGTGAATGGTTCGGTGTAGTTCCATTGAACTTTTTAGGCGCGCTGCTAACAAAGTCGCAGTGGCCAATCTCCGCTAGGAGTGGCACGAGAAGAAGAAGAATTTTTTTTTTAAAGTTTGTTATTTTTGTGGTTTAGAAGAAAGTTATTGTTAAGGTGTCTCAATAAATCGAATATTTACTTATAAAATAATGCTTGTTTACTCTACAATAGTAGCCTACTACAATAGTGACCTTTCAAGGGGGCTGACGGCACCGTTAGTTAGTGTGATATTGCTCGATCAGCAGCAGTTAATATCGTTCTCAGGCACCGACGCGACTATGTACGCACTATAAAACACTGAACACAAATAAGGTAATTAAATTATAACCGTAATTACATGCCGTTAATCTTATAATTTTGGTATTTGTCGATGAATACTTACGAAAAGAAACAACAGCGACTTCAATATTTGTTAGAATTAGCCGCCATAGACACTAGCAGTCGGACAATCATTCTGACATAGATAAGATTTTCAGTCATCATTTAGCAAATTGTTCTTTCAACCAAATTATCGACAATCTTGAAGAATTTTATTTCCAATTTTAATTCCAAGTCGCACTGTGATGAAGTAGATTGCATTCAGGAGCCTCTAGAAGCTTATCAATAAGACAGAGAAACTAATATTGCATATTTCGAGCCACTTTAAGTTTTTTGGGTAAGGATAGGCAAACAATATGGAAAAAAATATCTCCATTACCGTAACATACTAAGACAAGGTTTAACCAGGACCAAGTCTATAAACCTATAACATAAAATTTTGATTTTGAGTTTTAGCAACAAATACTGCTGTGGCATATGAGATATGAAATATAAGGCATTTAAACTTTCACATTACAAACAATCTAAGACTTTTAAAACTCCTTCTTTTCAGTTGCACAAGTACGTTTTTGAAAACTACAAAACTTCATCTATTAGTTTAAACTATTGCACTGGAATTCACTGAATACGATGATTGAGAAGCTACACACAGAATCCCTGAAAAAAAGGAATGAAAATCTAGCAAAACTAAACTAATGTCAAACAAAGATGACAAACCTATGATAAACATCCAAGGGATAGAGATAGAACACGTAGATGAATATACATATTTGGGTCAAAAAGCAAAAAAAATCAGACTACCGAAATAAGCAGACGTAGAAAAAGGGATGGGCAGCATTCGGAAGACTCTCATATGTACTTAAAAATAAAAACATACCTCAAAGACTTCGAACCAAAGTGTTTAATTCCTGTACCCTTACTGTACTTACATATGGAGCTTAAACCTGGACATTCACTAAATTAAACATGGAGAAGATCAGAAAAACTCAGAGAGCTATGGAAAGACAGATGCTAAATACATTTTTATTAACATCTATCAAAAAATGACGGCATGTTATATATCATTTGAAAGCTCAGGTGTCATTTGAATGGTCGCAAGGTTAAACTTCTCAGCAGCATTGTACAAAAATCAAGACACATTTAATGATACGAGAGCTTTCAAATAATACCACATGACAGGTATTGGCATTTAAGAACAATGTCGAAAACGTCATATTTTTGATAGATATCAATAAATGAACAAATGAATTGTGAGTTTTTTGAAAACTAAACAAAATTAATCTATATATTGTGTTGTCTCGGTGTTCGTTGTTGTGGGTTGGTTTACTTTGTTTTATATTCTCATGTCCTGTTATGTTCTTCAGGACGTGGTTTGTTTTTGTTTGGTTGCTTTTCTGGCTGTGTAGGTTTTCCTGGTGGTAGGTTTCGTAAACTTATCGGCGGAGGAGCATCTTAGACAATCAGAGGTGAAAGAGTTTTTGAGTTAGCGGTCCTTTTCAGAATTTTGTTTGCTAAAAAATATGCTTATGATTATGTAAATTTATATGTATACAATTTAATAAATAATAAATGTATTGAATAGACAGGAATCATTGTGCAATGGGATCGAGAAACCACAGAAATCCGATCCCTCCCTGTTTAGACTCGAAGCTCGAAGTTAGCATTTACTGGGTAATGTGACGATAGTAAGGAGAGTTGCCTCCAGGATGTCAATGTATTCATCAGTGAGCTCGTTGCTGGCAAGGACGAGTAATATTGTGGGTAGGAAAGCAATTTTGGGCTTAGGTTTCTTTTTGAATACATTGCCGATGAATGAGCAGGTAGTATGTTTTGAGCTCTGAAGTTCTGGCCCTCGGACGGTTTTGATTGTGTAACTCCTACTCAGATAGGAGAGCCTCTCATTGATAGGTTGGATCTATAATGACCGGCGTAATAAATGTTTTGTATGTATGTATAAATGAGTGTACGTGGGGGTGTCGTACCAAACATTCTACGAAGAACATTGAGTAGACCGACTTTGCTCCCGTAGTGTAAACACCACACCTAGGTACTCAATCCGTTCGAGGAGTTGCAGTTAGTCCCCTCAACGTCTAAGGTCGTTTCTTTTGGATATGATGGGGGTGATGAATCTGCTGCGACTGGAGTGTCTAAAGAAAATCATTTATGTTTTATTTGGGTTAGGTGTTACTCTCCATCTCCTGCACTACCTGTAGACCAGCGTAAGGTGATTTTGAGCACACCTAAGTACTGTGTCTACGTCTCGTGATGTTGTTTAGACAGCAGTATCATCTGCGTAAAGTAATTGTACTCGTGTATTGTGGGTTGGGGAACTCACTGTTGTACTATATATGGGCGTTTTCCATAAATGCTGAAAACTACCATATTATTAGGGGTAATCCATCTTGTTATTTTACAAAGTCACCAGTGAAGATTGAACGGTCAATCACGAAAGAACCTAGAAAAATGTTGAAAGACAGTCGATCTTTAAAATTTGGTATTACTTGTTTATAAAATGGCGCATGTCCGCCTTTTTGAATAACTACGATAGAAAAATATAAATTTTTTTGAGCTTATGTACTGAAAAATCTATTTGTAGATAGTTTTATGTCTCAGAACAGATTTCGAGAAGAAAAAAGAATCTTTATACTCACACTGTATAGTTCGTACGGGCGTTATAATTCGATCTGGCAGTATACTATTTTCATGTACCTTCTGGTTATCATTTATCATTTTTTTATATCAAGAATATCGGTATTTTTCCGTTTTTTAAATTAAAATTGATAAATAAATTACGGAGATATTTGCACAAAAGCAGTTTTTTGCACTAATTTATAAATTTTATTATTTTTTTTATTAACAAAATAAAATGTTATTAATACATTTGAACATCGAGGAATTGCCGTCTTTTAAATGTGTGCGAAATTTCCCGTCGATCGGTCAAATGGTTTAAAAGTTATTTAATTTATTTATCCCTCAGGCTAAATGTTTAAACTATTGAACTTGCTCTATTAATGATGCTGAACACATTTAGCAAATTTCATAGGTTTCTTTAAGACCTAAGCTATCTTAGAAGTTAAATGCATATTGCGTTTTCATCGAATTTATTTACAAAATAAACGTTTAAAAAAGGGGTATGTTTTTTACTCATAAACAATTGTAATAACTACGATATTAGGGGTTTTTTAAGAGCTTTAGATTTTAATATTTAATTGTTTTTCCGTATTTAAAAGGGTAACCCAAACTAAAACGTTTGTTAAAAACGTTAATATAAAGAACGGTAATAAATATTCTCGAAAGCTCTCTAATCCATCTGTTTCAAAAACTTACAATAAAATATATTTCGCCATCTGGGTCAACACCTCATCTAGAGAAAATAAATTAAAAATGATCCTAAATAATACTGGAAACGTTGGCACACTTAAGTCTACATCTACGCTCTTAGTGTGTATTTTAGATACGATATTTCGGGATGTTCTAATGCAATACGGTTGTCAATGACGTCAATGAGACGTCATTGCCGCTTAAAGTGCAGACGGCAGATTTATTTGTGACCTAAATGTTGACACCTCTTCCTGAAATATACAAGTATATTGTATAAAGCTTGACAGATTACAAGATACACAGATTATGCTGTACAGTTCTATATTTAATTATTGAATGATAAAAATTGTTTTTCGGCTAATATCAAACAAAATGTGTGGTTAACCTATTTAATCGAAAGGTGATTAATAGAATAGAATATATATTCTTTAATAAATTTATCAGACAAAATGTTATTTTTGCGAAACGAGAGATTTGTGTTATCATTTCTACTATTGACACAATTAAATAAAGTGGCACGAAAATTTTGACGGAAGTCTGTGGTTTTTAGCATTCAACTACCAGCTTTTCTAACTTTAAACTTTTTCAAGGATACAATGCGTCACCTCTAACTCATAGGTGAACATATCCACAAAAAGCATTGCCCCTATTCGACTCTAAAAAAGCGTAGTCAATTTTTCTTAGTATCACCTCTCTAACTTCATTTAAAATAATACCCATTATAGAGTAGTAGGTTATTATATCATTGTATAAAAGATACATATCACATATCATTGTACAGCCTCCACAATACAATACTATTAAATCTAAAAGCCTAACACGAACATCAAAGGATAGAATATATAAAACGGTGATTAAACCGGTGCTCATGTATGAGTGTAAGACGTGGAACCTGACCAAATAAACTGAGTAAAAACTTAGATGTTTTGAGAGGAAAGTCTTCAGAGGAATCTTTGGGCCTTATCACGATATTAATAGCAACCATATCGAATGAGAACAAATGCTGAGGTCAAGCAGATGTATAGAGCAAGCGACATAGTCCAAGGGATTAAATCCCTACGTCTAAGATGGGCTGGCCAAGTCCATAGACTCCCTAATAACCGCCTTGCCAAGTTAATATGGGAGGAAGCCCCCACAGGAAGAAGGCTCTTAGGACGTCCACGAATACGATGGAGAGACAATATATGATCAGACCTAAGAACAATTGGGCTACCCACTGACCCAACTATTATGGACGACCATTCAAGATGGAAAAAAGTTGTGCAATTAGCCAAGACCCACCCCGGGTTGTAGTGCTACGAAAAGAAGAAGTATGAAAGATATTAAAGATAGTGTTCTAGAGTCAAACAGCTATCCAAATACTAAAAGCACCTGTGATCCATTCTAAAGTAGTATGAGAAGAAATTAAATGGACTAAGGAAGGAAACTTTAGTTACCACCTATTGATTTCTAATTATGCCGTAGGATGAAAACAAATTTGCTAACTAATCAGAAAAAAAGAGATACAAAAATACCTTTTATGGTTCGACTACTGATAGGTTAACCGAAAACTATCGAATTATAATAAATGCAGTACTGAAAACTTTGTATAACCAACCAAATATCATCAACGAGGTACAAACCCAGAGCTGTAGATGAGCGGGATAAGTGCATGGAGCCGATAGGCTTAGAGCTCATTAAATAAATATGAGAGGAAAATTCAATCTGCAGGATTCCATAGGCAAATATTCATAGAATATCTAGAGGCAGACGTAGACTCAGGTGGAGGAATAAAATTCTAAAAATATGCATTCCATATGAAAATACACAACTGGCAAGATGATACCATTGGCTGAAGTAGGTAGGGAACAATACAAATATACATTTGAAAAACAGTAGAAGACAAAGATATATAAAAGACTATATTCTGTAGAATAGAGAGTTACAGCTTTCTCAAATATTGGATGTAAGAGCACTAACATCAGCAGAAATGGAAAGCGATCATAAATTGGTATTGTGCAAAATCTGAATGAAAACATATATATATATATATATATATATATATATATATATATATAAATATATATATATGATAACAAAACACCAGAATACCCACGCAGACAAAAATCGAAAGCTTACAGAATGACTCCACAAGATACCTATTCCAAAAAGGAATAACCGAAAATGCAGAAACACATATATCACAGAAAGTGATGGAGTCGAAGAAAGCTGGGCAAAAAGTAAGTCTAATATCTTAGCCTCGGCCAAAGAAGTTCTTGGTGAAAGAAATATAAATATAAATCGTTCCCAAGGCAAAGAACTCCATGGTTTTGTACAGAAGTGAAGAAAAAATGTAAAGAAAAGAAAAAAGCTTACCTGAAAGACATCTTTAAGGCATTTTTACGGTCTGCAAAAGAAAATATGACGCTTTCTAAGAGGTCAAAGAATAGAGGTTAAGAAACTAATAGAACCAAAACACATAAAAAAGGATACTTGTGCAACTACCATCCCGGTCATCTCTTTTGCGGCTATGAAGACACCAGCCAGTTCTGTATAAACGCTACGCTGGCATTTTTGTTCATATCCCCTTTATTCTTAGGTTGAGTGATCTGAAGTATATTCCACATCCTAAGCCTTCTTCCATTTTGGAGCCATCGGTGTTTATCCAATACGCATTTGCCATATTTGTCTTCCTATACTGTCTTGTTTCGATACCCTGCTTATAGCAGCGATAGTGCATCCAGCTCTCCCCTCCAGAAACGAGTTTTCAGTTGTCCCATTCCTGCATTAAGGTTTGCACCAGCTGAGCGCAGTCGCATCATTGTCACCGGCAACACATATTTGCCATATATATCTAGAGGCGTGATGGCAGTGACCAACTCCATTTCAGTAGTTGGTGTTGTTTTTATGGCACCTGTTATATTTATGCAAGCATCAGCTGTATATGGTTTAGTTTGTTAATCGCTGTTGCCTGTAGCACTTTTAATATCCAAGTAATACCTCCGTAAGTTAACATTAGCTTAATGACAGCAGGGTAGATCCAGGCAAATCCTGGATGAAATGCCTCAGGTGCGTCCGACTGTTCGTCGACATTTATCATAGGCAATATATGCTTTTTAGTTCTCTCATCCATAAATGAGTTCGATGTTAACTTTCTGTCAAGCGTAATACCAAGGTATGTGATCTGGTCAGAAAAGATTAGACTGTAGTTTAGAATCCTTGGCGGTATTAAGTACATAATTCTTCTTTTTCCAGTAAAGCGGACGATTTATGTCTTCGAAGAGATTTATAGATAGTGAGTGTTCCTTGTGCCATGTTTCTATTAGTCGGAGAGCAACTTGTAATCTCTCACATAGTGTGTTCTTAAACTTAACGCTTTGCAGGACAGCAATATCTTCTGCATAGGCTATTGTGTAGAACCCGTTGCTGTTAAGTTCGTTAAACAGGGCGCCTACTATGTTTTAGATGAGTGGTGACTGTACCCCTCCCTGTGGACACCCCCTCGGAAACATGCCTCTAAGAGAAACGTATTCTACATTTATGCTTATTGCTCTATTAGAGATCATACTGAATATTTATTCACTTACGGCCAGAGTAACATTGTCCAATCTCCATCAATGTCTATGAATATACCTAGGGTGGATGTTTTATTATCCAGCAATCTTTTAATTCTTTCCACTACTTGATGCAGTGCAGAATCGGTAGATCTTCCCGAAGTATATGCATGCTGATTTGATTACAGTTTTGAAGGGCCTTTCCATCGTTTTGAAGAGAAACGGTGTAAGACTAATTGTTTGGAAAGCTTTTGGTAGGGTGTAGTACATCCTACCTGGTTTCGGTATTAAGACTACACATACCTCTCTCCATTTTCTAAAATTATATCCCAAAACCAAAGAGGCACACACTAAATATTCCCACAGGGTGCGGCACTACCGTAGTAGGGCTGGATACATGACGTCAGGCCCTGGTTATTTGAAAGGGGTGAAGCACAATATGGCATATCTTACTTTTTTCTCATTAATCATTATTCAGGCGACATGCCAGTCGTTGAGTGAGGGTATGAATATTTCTTTCGTTCAGTTTATGCTAGTCTATGCTAGAGACTGGAACCTGTGGGAAATCTTCGATTTCTTCACAGAATGTTCTTCAAGCAGCTCTTTGTCTTTATCTGCAGACTTTTTTAAACTCTCTGAGATTTGATTGATAAGAATCCCAATTCTCTTTGAGTTTGGTGCATTTTGCTCTATTGAAAGCTGTTCTTCCTAAGGTGTTCCATTTCAGTGCATCACCAAGAGTTGGTTTTGCGACTTTTCTGGACCATTCCTATTGGACAGGATTTTTATAAGCATAGCCTATTTTGTTTTGGATATATACCGGATACCTTTCCAATTCTATATTTCCCCACCGTATAAATGGGGGTCGTCGTATCTCAATGGCGTAAGTGGTTTAATTCACTAATTCACTAAACAGTGTAGCAGTAACTTTGCTGTAAAGCTAAGTAGTTATATTATATGTGTTATATGTTATATATTATATGTGTTTACATCAAGATTCTTATAAAAAAACTAGAGGTACTAGGAATTCATGGATCTCTGCTTGAGTGGTTGGAGAGCTACCTGACAGACAGGTTTCAGGTTGTCAAAGTCAAGAACTGTCTTTCTGAAGAGATTTGGTTAGGTCTGGCGTCCCACAAGGTGGTCATTTATCAACTATTCTTTTTATTTGTTTCGTAAATGACATTTTAGAAATCTTTGAAAATTGTGTTATTTTGTTGTATGCTGATGATATGAAAATTTTTAGAATTATTAAAGATGTTAGAGACTGTGTAAAAATGCAAAAACATGTAAACAATTTCTCAAAATGGTGTACAAAGAATGACCTTTCACTTTCTGTTTTAATTATTCTATAAATAACATATTTCTGGAACCAACAAACACTTTCAAAGATTTAGGTGTATTTTTTGATCCCACTTTATGTTTCAAAAATCATTATAATTTTATTTGTAATAAAGCTTTTAAATGACTTAGATTTTTGAAAAGAACCTTGTCAGAATTCAATAACCTAGATTGTTTTAAAAGTGTGTATTGTTCTATGGTTAGATCAGTTCTGGAATATTCCAGCACTATTTGGTCTCCTTTATATAAATGTCATATTGAAAGCATTGAGAAAGTTCAGAAAAAATTTTTGCGCTTTGTAGGCTATAAATTAGGAATTTCTTCAGAAGATATAGTGTATTGTGACATTTTAAAATTACTTAATATACCAACATTAGAAAATCGTCGTTTAATGCTAGATTTGGTTTTTCTTTTCAAGATTGTAAACGGAATGATAGATTCGCTTCAAATTTTACAGAGAATAGGTCTTAGGGTTCCTCAAAGGTGCACAAGATCCAAAGACGTTTTTTCACTTAAAATTACAACAAACAAACTATTGTCTAAATAGACCTATAAGACAAATGTGTCAATCTGGAAATGGTTTAGATGTAGACTTTTTTTCTAGCTCTCTGAATAGTTTTCGAAAAAAAGCTGAAAAATCTTTTTAAAATACAATGTAGGCTGTTACTATAAACTGTCATTTAGGTATTTATTCTATTTATTTGTCTTGTGTAAATTGTATGTAATTATTATTGAATTCTAAAACTGTTAATATGATATGATTAATTTAATGATTGTAACTATTGTAATTGGTATAACCGTAAATAAACTATTTATATATATATATATATATTATATATATATATTATATATTTATATATATAATATATATATATATATATATATATATATACATATGTTGTATATCCATTCTTTTTCTTTCCGATCAAGAGTTCCATATTTACATATTTGTTAAACAACAGTTGCTGCTCTAGTTTAATTAGTGCTGTAATCGGAATGCAAAAATTAGTAAGTTGATCTGTATTTAAGTTTATTATATCTTTAGAAAAATATAATAAATAAATATAAAAAAGTCATAAATACGTAAAACAAAGTGATATTCATAAATCTATCACCTTGAACGTGAAAATGATGAACAAGTCTCTATCTAAAGTAAAATATGTAATTTTATGCAATAACTTAAAATACCGTTACCAGGTAATATAGTAGATTAAAATTTAAAGAGCCAAGGACGTATTTGATAAAATTGCCTCTAATTCAGGCGTAATATTTATAATCAAGAATCTTGGCGCCATCAAGAGAAAGGTTTGCGGTGAGTAGAAGCATAATTTGAATAATTACCTTGTTTAAAAATTCATGTAGGTTATAGTTATTACAATATTTTTATCTATATTAAATTTCAGTGTGTAATTTTTACGAACATAGGAGTAATATAACTTTACTAGTTGCTGATAATTCATTTTATGTTAAAACCAAGGAGGAACAATGTACTATGAACCTTTTACTGCATATACAAGTGATATCCTAAAACTAAACAACAACTAGGCGTATTGTGATCCTGCTTCTTCTTTTCTTTCTACTTTACAAATGGGCTTAATGCCTGTTTTACTTCGGTTTTTAGCCTCAGTTGACGTTGTCTGACCATCTTTTCCTCGGTCGTCCCAATGATCTTCTTCCATTTGGCGATTTGTCTCTTGCTAATCGTACTATTCTATTTTCTGTCATTCTTTAGATGTGTTGATTCCATTCCACTTTTCTTCTTTTGGTCCACGCGTTTATTTCCTCTATACCACACCTCGCTCGTATTTCCTGATTTCTTACTCTGTCTCTAAGAGTTTGGTTTGTTATTTTCCTAAGACTTTCATTTCTGTTATTTCCAGCAGTCTTTGTGTGTTTCGCCTTATCTGCTCTTGTTTCCGCTGTGTACATCATTATCGGTCTTATTGTTGATTTATATATCCTGATTTTCGTTTCCGTTGTAAAGTATTTGTTTCTCCAGATCGTGTTGTTGAGACATCCTGCTGCTCTGTTTGCCATGTTCACTTGTTTTTGTACTTCTTCTTTCACTTTCCCGTAGCTTGACAGTTTTATTCCCAAGTATTCAGTTTCCACCACTTGTTCTATTATTTTGTTATTTACGATTAATTTACGACTTTTGTTTACATCGTCTTGGTTCCGCTGATATCACTATCGCTTTAGTTTTTTTCTGTTGAGATCACCATGTTGTATATGAGCGGCGTATCTTCGAATTCTTTAATTAATTTTTGTAGGTCATCTTGATTTTCGGCTGTTATTATGGCGTCGTCGGCATAGCATATTATCCTTATTTCCTTTTCTCCCATTCTATATCCTCTTCTTTTTTTAACTTTTGGACACGAAATAAAGATCACAAGAGACAACTCAACATGCAAACTACGAAGAAGAATAAACCTAGCATGGGCAGCCTATGAAAAACTCAAAGATATCTTTAAAAGCGATATACCAATTTCTTTAAAACGTAAAACATTTGACCAATGTGTGTTGCCTGTGATGACCTATGGTGCTGAAACTTTGACATTGACAGCTTCAAGTTCTAAAACGCTACAAATAGCTCAGAGGAAAATGGAAAGGTCAATGCTGAATATATCGCTTCGTGACAGAGTTAGAAATGAAGACTCAAGACGAAGAACAGGAGTTACTGATGTAATTTCCCGAATTGCCACACTGAAATGGCACTGGGACGGATACGTTGCCCGAACCAGTGATGAAATAGGACGAAGAGATTGCTTGAGTGGAAGCCGAGGTCAGACAAGAGAAGTAGAGGAAGGCCCCCTACTCGTTGGACAGACGATCTCAACAAAATGTCAAGAAACTTTATTGAAAAGTGCATAATGGACAAAGATGAGGGAGGCCTATCTCCAGCAGTGGACGTAAAGGGCTGGGTGATAATATTGATTATTGTAAGACTGCACAAATATGCTTTATTAGCTGTGCACCTGCAGTTCACAGGAATAAAGAGCTCTTAAACCAAACTGAAATTTTGACATATACCTTACGATTTTTTAGTCCATACTCTCCACTCCTCCTGAACTTATAAAAACTAAGCGATGGTCTGATTACGTCCTACTTTTATAAACTCCTCGTAGTGAATATTCGCGATGATAAAAACCGTTACGAATTAATGAGACTGAATGTGTGATAAGGTATATTTGTATATTTATAGTTTTGTTTCATTTTTCTAATGAACAGGTTGTTATAGTTGAAGGTTAGAATGAATGAGACGATAAGAAAACGTATGAGTAAATGAGGTTATTTAACGTCTAGTTAAAAATAACGATCATTAATATTTTATTATAAAGGAAATAGTTTCTTCTCTAAAAACCCCTAAAAGAAACACATCTGATGAAATAAATCAACAGGTATACTTAAATACTTATAGAAGAAAAAAAAACGAGAATATTGGAGTAGGGTATGGGCGTATGGCGCAACAAGTTTTAGCTGTAAGTTTTGAATAACGCTGAGTTGAAATATTATGTTGTCCTAAATGTGACACAACCACAAGACAATGCAGAAGTCAGAATGCCTACCTATTAACAACATAGAAAAAGATACTGAATAGATGGGTGGAATATTTTAATCAGGCACGCTCAAAGAAAAATAATCCGGTGAAACGGAAACACTGGATAACAGATGAAACTCTTAAAATAATTGAGAATAGAAGAAATCTTTGTAAAAGTGGTGTACATAGTGAAAGGGAAAAAGCTAGCTTAAGAAACCTCAATAAAGAAATAAAACGAAGATGTAAGGCCGATAAAAAACAGTACTATCAAACTATATGCAAAGAAATTGAGAGACATGGTCACAATAATCAGCCGAGAGATCTATTTAGAAAAATACGCTACCTGGCAAGAGACTTCAGAGCCAGAACTTGGGCTATTAAAGATAACACTGGAACCCTGAAAACAAACAGAGAAGACATAGCAGAGACATGGAGATCGTATTGCAGGGACCTATATAAAGATGACCAACGCCAAGAACTTGTTAGCCAAATCTCTGACGAGGTGGAAGAAGAACCTGATATACTCGAAAATGAAATAAGACAGGCTATCAACAAGCTCAAATATAACAAAGCACCAGGTCCAGATATGATAACAGCAGAAATGCTTAAAGCCACAGAAGAAACCGGCGTAAAGTTACTTCATCTACTCTGTAACCAAATATGGCATTCCAAACAATGGCCTGAAGACTGGACAAAATCTACAATAACGACCACACATAAAAAAGGCAGCTTCCATAAATGCGACAATTATAGAACTATCTCTCTTATATCCCATTCCAGCAAGATAATGCTACATATAATCAATGAGAGACTGAAAACATCCCTTCAAAGAGAAATTCCACAAGAGCAAACTGGATTTACCAAAGGTAGAGGCACTCGAGAACACCTGCTGAATATAAGACAGATAATCGAGAAATCTAGGGAATTCAACATCCCACTATACATCTGTTTTATAGATTACCGTAAAGCGTTCGACAGGGTCAAGTGGAGACACTTATGGCGAATACTAAAAGAAGTAGGCGTACCACAATATCTAATTACGCTTATAACCGAACTATATGAACATACTACTGGATCAGTTAAAGTACTTGACACACTTTCGAACGAATTTCATCCAGAACCGGGTGTCAGACAAGGATGTATACTATCTCCACAATTATTCAACATATATGGGGAGTATATTATGCGAAGAGCACTTGAAGGATGGAAAAAGGGCATCTCAATAAATGGTCATAAACTAAACAATCTACGTTTCGCAGATGACACAGCCCTTCTTGCAAATAGTCAAGCAGAGCTGATAGAACTTATACGACTGATCGAAAACGAAAGTCAAATATTTGGTCTGCAATTAAACATATCAAAGACAAAGATCATGATAGTGGATAGACTACACAACAATCATCCACACATAACTACAATTGACCGGTTCGAGGTTGTGAGTTCATACTTATATCTGGGATCATTAATCACAAACACAGGGTCATTACAAGAAGAGATAAACGCAGATGTGATCTAGCAAAAGTTGCCACAGCAAAAATGACCAAAATATGTAAGGACTGTCAAATTTCAAGAGCGATAAAGATGAGGTTGATCAACTGCTTAATATTCCCAATACTGACCTACGGATGTGAATCTTTTACTCTGAGACAATCGGAGAGAAGAAAGATAGACGCCACTAAAATGTTCTGTTGGAGACGAATGTTACGAATTCCTTGGACCGACCGTAGAACAAATAATTCAATTTTAAGAGAGCTAAAAGTTAGCCAACGACTCTCTAGTAAAGACCATCTCCAACAATTAAAACATTTTGGGCATGTTATGAGAGCAAACACAGAAAACATGGAAAGACTCATAATACAAGGAAAGGTAGAAGGCCGAAGATCACGAGGAAGATCCCCAACAAGATGGATAGATCAAATTACAGGAATATGCCAAACACCTATGCATGAATTAGAAATGACCAGAGACAGAGATCTCTGGAGACGGACAATACACGACATCACGTCGACCACTACACTCCCCCTGGGGAGTCAGGATTGAAGAGAGAGAGAATATATAGAGAGAAGAAGAAAATCTGAAAGACAAAAGATATAAGGTAAGGAGAACAGACGAGAGAAGAGGAAGAGGATGATGAACCACCAACGCTTCTTGAAGTTCAAGATGCAGTTAAAAAATAAGCCAGAAACAAATCAGCCGGAATGAATAATCTCTCAGTTGAATCTCTTAGTCTAAATGTTATCATATTCAAAATCATTAAAGATATTTCTTTTTATTTCCGTGTATTTTTATTTATGCGTTTTAATTCATTTAGCAAAATCATTTATACTGAATCTTTGATTTATGTATATCAAAGACCAGGAAACTCTTACTGCCGCTAAAAATATATTTTTAATTTATTTCCACCTTTTATATTTTAATTTTAATTTTAGTCCCGAAACCTACACAATAACAGCTGCTGGCAAATCTAATGTCCGACAATAATACACTGTCTGGAGTATTCCAAAAATAATTTTGGATATCTGTATCTCGCTTCTTGCCAAAAATTCAATATCATACATAGTAAGACTTAATCGATTGTTTTGATGAAATATTTAATAGACCATTTAAGTTCCAATTAAACCTAATAATAATACATAAAAGACTAAAATAACACTATAATAATATTACGTTTAAAGTTGTCATCAACCTATAAAAGCTGGCTTTTATCTTAAAATAATTACACTGCCTCATGGTGTTAATATTATCATATTCAAAATCATTTAAATAATACAAATATAACAAAATAATAATTACAGAAAGTAACAACAGCTAAAATGTAATAAATTGTTTCCGGTTTTTACTAGGTTTTAGCTATTATAGGGCCATCAAAAAATAAATCCCATTAGGGTTGGTTATGCGTAAAAAATTTCTTTGGTTGCATCTCTTTCTAATGGGCGGGGTTTACTGCCTGCGTGACCTTCTATCGGTCTAATCTTTGCCTTCTATGATCTGTGGTTAATAATGGGCCAGTACGGATTCTAAAATTATAACGATCCAAAATTATATTTTTACTGATTGATTGAGAAGTACTGGTAAGAAACCTTTCAGCCCTGACCGGGTCTTCTCGAGTTATTTCCAGTAACAGTTAAATGTGTTAAGAGTCTTGAAATTGTTGACTGAGTGACATTAAACCGTTCAGCGAGTTTAAGTTGCGGTATCCTTCTTCGTTCTTTCTACAGAAAGAACAAAGTTCAGCTCTGTAGAAAGAACCAGAACCGAAAAAAGATCATCAAAAGAAAACACTGGATGACAGACAGAACGCTGCACCTTCTCGGAGAATCAAATATCTCATATATCAAAACGACAGCAACAAAAACGAATTAGCAAGGTTAAATAGAGAAATTAAAAGAGCATGTAGGTATGATAAAAATAAACATATAAATGAAGAATGCGGAGAACAAGAGAGACATACAAACCGGTATGAATCCCATGAGCTACATAACAAAGTCCGATATCTATCCAGGGAATTTAAACCAAGTACGCAAACAATAATGGATCAAAATCAACATATAAATGACGAGAGAGGGATTGTGGAGGTTTGGAGAAAATATTGTCAAAGTCTATATGCAGATGATCCCCAGAATGCAAATCACGATGAGTTCACTGCAGAGAGAGAACTAAACATTCTAAAGTCAGAGGTAGAAAAAGCAATAAAAAATTGAAAAATAGAAAATCTCCTTAGATCACCGCAGAAGTTTTAAAAGAGACTGGAGATGTTGGAGTAAATGTTATGCATATGATCTGCAAAAAGATTTGGGAAACCGAAGAGTGGCTTAACGACTGGACAACATCCACTTTCATCCCTATATTCAAAAAAGGAACTCCGCTAGATTGCAGCAACTACAGAACGGTAACCCTAATACCCCATGCAAGCAAGGTTTTACTTCATGTAATACATGAAAGGCTAAAAGCTTTTCATTTCCTCAGATATTAGAAGAACAAGCGGGATTTGTAGAGTAAAAAAAAGTCAAATGGCAGCAGTTATGGTCCATACTAGCGGCAAAGGGAAACACCCCACCACTTAATTCAATTAATTAGAAGTGTATATGAAAATAATAAGTGTACAGTAAAAATAAACAACACCCATTCCGATCATTTCAGAACAAAGGCAGGTGTCAGGCAGGGATGCATAATCTCACCAACTCCTTTTAATATCTACAGCGAACACATTATGCGAAAGATACTAAACGGATGGAAGGGCGGAATATCAGTAGGAGGTCAAAAAATCAATATCTTGAGATATGTTGATGACACTTTAATAATCGCGCCAAATAAAGAAGAAATGGAAGACATAATGAGATGTCTGGAGGAAAAAAACAAAACATATGGACTAAAGCTAAATAGGATTAAGACAAAGATCATGATAGTAGACAGAGCTCGGAATAATCTTCAACACATTAAAGAAATTGGGGGCTTTGAAGTAGTAAATAGTTTCATATACCTGGGGTCCCTAATAATAAGTGAAGGGTGTGACAGAGAGATACGTAGAAGTTTGACTATGTCTAGAACAGCTATGATGAATCTGGTAGCAATTTGGAAAAATTCTAGCATAACAATACACACAAAACTAAGGCTGGTACCTTAAAGAAAGCGGATAAAAATAAACTGGACGCTTTTGAAATGTGGATATACCACCGCATGTTGAGAATATCCTGGATTGATCATCGCACTAACGTATCGATATTAGAACAACTTAAAATAAAAGATACGATACAAAAACTGATAGTCGAGGGTAGAGTTGAAGAAAGAGACCTAGGGGAAATCTCCAATTCGTTGGGTAGATCAAATAAAAATATTGATTAACCAAGAGTTACATGAAGCCAAACAAGTAGTCAGGACAAAGAAGGATAGAGGGAAATCGTGAAAAAACTGTAAAGGCGTGATGGTGTCACCACATCCCAAAATGGATTAGGACTGAGGAGGATAAGGATCCTTTTTCGTGAAGAGTAACGATTCTAATACAGTCATTTTTTGACAAATTTCAATTTTCTTGCTGCTGGTGGTTCATTTCAAAGAAAACAATACTTTATAAACTTAAAAAACGACTTGGAATATTTAGCACAACGTATTTCAACTTCCTACCCAACCAAATTCGAATTAAAATAAAGCACAACTAGCATATTTTTAATGTGCTTTTAAAAAATTATAAAAACATCATCGTATTTTACCGTTCTTTCGATCAATTTCACAATATACCGGAGGTAACAAAAATATATTATCACAAAAATCGAAATATTAAAATTATATGATTTTGGATTTTCAAAATTATACGTTAATTTTGGCGCGCAGTATATTACCCAAAATACCAGTATTATACACCATGCTATAACTGTGACTGCAGTATTTTTTTATACCTACCGTTTATGGCATTATAACTCTTTAAGACCTGTTTAAATCCAAAAAGGTAAGATTTACTTTATACTCTTAAACATTTGTCTGATTGTCAAAGTATTGCGGCACACTTCTAATAAAATAATCCCAACTTTTTATAATAAGCTGTTATTTATAAGCATACTTTCTAAAACTATATTTAGAACTATAAGCCCTTGACTGCTTAACAAATAAGGAGCCCACCTGTAATAAATCCTTCCGAATTAAAGGAAGTAACATTTCTAGGAAATGAAACAATTATTTACATACATTCCTATTTTAGCTGCAGAAAGCGATTAGTTCATTTTCAAAGAATTTCTCGCTTGTTTTTCTTACACGTTGGAAAGCGCGAACCAATGTACCGATTATACCATAAATGTTATTAGCAGTAACTTACTTTTAAGTAATGAACAAGACAAGTACTGTATAAGGAACAAACATCTTCTTTAGTGTCACCTGTAGTTATCTATCTACATGATTCTGAAGTATATTATATCTAATAATTATTATTTCTGTGAATACTTTTTTCCGTATAAATTATATTATTAACTATTATATTGAATTGGAATAAACCAGAATCTTAATTAAAACTACATTATATTTCATCTTTCGATTTCAAAATATAGTTTCGATTTCCAAGATATTGTTTTAATTTTCAAGGGAGATGCAACATAGGTGTTTCCATTCGTATAATTGCATATCTTTTTTTTTAGTTTTTTATTTATTTTGCTTCAACCACTTAGCATAAGAAAAGTACAAAAAGTGATAAAGACATATACAATATATCAATTACATAATAATGTATATAATATATATTTTAATTATTGATTTGATGTATTGTATTCATCATCATCATCATCATCATCATTCAGCCCATACTCGTCCACTGCTGAACATAGGCCTCCCGTAGTTCACCCCACAAATTTCTGTCCTGAGCCGCCTGCATCCAATTTTGATGTGTCCGTTTCAGGTCATCCGTCCATCTTGTTGGTGGTCGTCCTCTATTCCTAAAGGCATCTTGTCTGGGTCTCCACTCAAGAATGCGTTTTGTCCATCTGCCGTCCTTCGTTCTCGCGACGTGCCCTGCCCAGTTCCATTTTAAGGTTGATATTCTTTTGATTGCGTCGGTTACTTCCGATCTACGGCGCAATTCTGTGTTGGGTATTCGGTCTCTCAAGGTTAATCCCAACATGGACCGTTCCATTGCCCTCTGTGTTGTTCGAATTTTGTTTGCGGACGTCTTAGTAAGTGTTAGCGTCTCCGCACCATAGGTTAGAACCGGCAACACACATTGATCGAAGACTTTTCTCTTCAAGCAGATGGGAAGAGCTGATTGGAAAACATCTCTTAGCTTTCCATAAGCTGCCCATGTCAACCCTACGTAATTCTACGTATTAGTTCATTGGTCTGGTTATCTCTACTTAAGCGAATTTCGTATCCCAGATATTTGTATGCTGATGTTTGTTCTATACTTGTTCCAGCTATGTTGATGTTCTCACTCAGAACAAGGTTTGTCATCACTTGTGTTTTTGAGTTATTGATCTTTAAACCCACTTGTGTAGAGGCATGGTAGAGTCTTTCGCACATTTCGATGGCATGATCTATGCGGTCTGTTATCAGGACTATATCGTCCGCGAACCTGAGGTGACTAAGCTGCTCTCCATTTATGTTTATGCCCTTTTCGTCTAGGTCTGCACGCTTACACATGTATTCCAATAATGTTGTAAACAGTTTTTTTGAAATGGTGTCGCCCTGGCGAACTCCACGATGAATGTTGAACTTGTGTGTATCTTCATGGAGTCTGACGCATGCCGTGGCATTATCATAGATATTTTTGATGACAGTGGTGTAGCAGTGATCTATTCGGCACTCTTTTAAAGCTTCTAGCATTTTCTGGTGGTTTACTGTGTCGAATGCTTTCTCATAATCCACAAATATTAGGACGAGGGGTTTATTGTACTCTATACATTTTTCGATGATGTATTGTATTAAATATTATTAAAAAAGTTTATGGATTTCAAGAATTCTATCAAGCCAGCTACGTATTGCTATTCTCCTAGAAGTTCTTTTATTGTTTTTGGAATGTGGTGAGATAGTCTTTCAACTGAGTATATTGGACAGTCAATTAAAATGTGCTTCACTGTCACTTTACCTTCACAAACAAAACACACTGGTTCCTCTTCTCTCTTCAACAAGTATTCATGTGTTATAGAAGTGTGTCCTAATCTGAGACGTGTTATTAGGACTTGATGTTGTCGCTTTGAAGGCCAGAAGTTCCATGGAAGGACGGAAGATTTCGTTTGTATCAATTAAGTGGTGCTTCTATTCCATTGGTTTTGCCAAACATCGTACAATTTTGCCTTTAAATAAGGTTTTAAATCTAAATGAACCGTTAGATTTTCCACTGATGCGACTGTATTGAATATTGCGGACCTAGCTAGACTATCTGCCTTTTCGTTACCATCTATTCCACGTGTGACGGTACCCAGAGGAACTCTACTGGCAAATTGTTTTGGTATATACGGTATAAAATTAACTTAATCTGCTGTAGAATAAAGGTTAGGGCATTAATGATGGCAAATAGTTCTGCTCTAAAAATATTTGTCTTGGGAGACAATTTATAGATGGAATGTTCATGTGATATGACAAAGCATGCTCCTACTCCATTTATGGTCTTAGATGCGTCCCTGCATATAAAATGTTAATTTTTGTACTGTGTGAGAACATGGAGAAAGTGAGAGAAAAAAATTGAGTATCACGTTATTTTTATTATATGCTGTAAGCTTAAGGTTACAAAGTGGAAGCAAGGAAAATATAAATTTATTTCACAGGTAGGAAAAATGGGAGGTAGTTTAATATTAAAATCTAATAAGTACCTGATGATGATAATAAGGGCTGATGACATTAAGAAGATCGGAGCACACAACTAGAAGAAAGTGGCGCAAAATAGAAGACACTGGATTGATTTGGGGGAGGCCTATGTCCAAAGTTGGATTACTTAAGGCTGAAGAAGAAAAAGAATAAGTACTTATCTATTAGCTCGTTCATAAAGAGGTACAGGACCCTATTTCTTTTTTGATGCACCTTCTGTAACCTGTTAGCAACAGCATGATGAAGAGCTGGATTTTTTGGGTTAGATTTTATATTCGAGACATACGATAGAGTTAAGTATTTTCTTCTTAGGTTTAAGGGCGGCTCTCTAATTTCACAAAGGAGACTGTCCACAGGGCTGGTGCAATCTGCTAATAGAGCAAGTCTAATGGCTGAACTCTGAAAAGTATCCAAAGTTTTGAACAATGCTTGGTTTGCCGTATTATACACAACACATCCGTAGTCCAGTTTTGATATAATTAAAGCTCTATATAAATTTATTAGAATTGAAAAATCTGCTCCCCAGTTTTTATGTGATACAGATTTCATAATGTTTAGTCCAGCTTGGCACGATAGTCTTAGCGAGTATATATGACTTGTCTAACTTAATTTTTAGTGGAAATTCCTATCCGTAAGAATTTTATTGCTTTTGTATATTCTATAGGAGAATTGTATAAAAATAGATTTGGGAGCTTTTGTGGATTTAATTTTCGTGAAAAATGTATAGCTTTTGTTTTTGTTGGATGAAAACTGGAGCCGACTATTGGTAGACCACGATTCTATCGACACAGGAGCTGATTTGCATATTTTGCGTTCTATTTTGACTGAATTCTTTGAATCTTCTGTATATTTTTATTTTTATACAGAATATAGCTACTGGCTTTAAAATTCATTTGTAAATAAGCAATTTGTTCTGCATCCTAAGTTTTGAGTCGCCACTTATATACCAATGCATACCGCTATATAGACCAAGTTGCAACTGTTTATTCCAGATGTTGGTACCCCAATTAAATTAAGTTAATTGGTACCTATGCATGCGAATACAGTGGCATTTAACCACATTATTAACCAGTAGTAGTACAGTTATTAATAGGAACTGGTGGCGTGTTAGTTTTTTATGTAAACGTTATCTTCGTTGTTTTTAAGCTTTTTGCGTATTTTGCCATGAAAACAAGATAGTTTGGTTAAATATAATTTTAAAAGTAGATATATTGGATTACAAAATAAAGAAAAAGAAAAAACAGTTCAATTTTAGAGATGATCCACATGATATACCGCAGAGAATGTACATTTTCAAGCTAATTTTTGATATGAAATCGTAGGCTTCCACGGCCAGAGTCAGAATTATAGTTTATTCGTCTTCCGGGTTTGGACCGTGTCATTTGTGAGTGACCCAAAAGTGGGTTCATCTCGACGTTTCGCTACAATTGTATGTAGCTTCTTCAGAAGAACAAAGAAAAAGAAAAAGAAGACAGGAAGATGGGTAGTTAGCAACGGTAACTCAGTTACTCAACGCAACCAGAGGCGAATACTAACTACCAAGATGGGCATTTGGTCACAGTAACTCAACTGCTCAACGCAGCCAGAGGTGAAAACCAAATGCCAGGACAGGGATTCACGTCCAACAGCTCAGAACACTAACGCGTCGAGAGGCGGGGAGTGAATCCGACGATTACTGACTTCACTGTTGCGTTGGTTTTTGTCTTTGGTTTGATGTGCTTCTTTTGTTGGGGTTTTGTCATCCTGTTTTAGGCTTTTCCCTCTTCAGGATGTGGTTTTTGTCTTTTTTTGGTGTTGGCTTCTGGTTTTTCTTTCTTCGTGATCCACTGGTGGGGTAGCCAGGACAATCAGTGGAGAAAGGCAGTGGTCGGTTCTTTTCAGAATTGATTTCTAAAAAATATTATGAAAATTAGTAATTGTTAAATTAGTATATGTACAGAATGAGATATTAATATATGTATAAATACATGCATTAATATGTTATAATTAGTAAATGTGTTAAAACGCGACGCGAGAGGGCAGCTGCGGCTGTATCCTCTAAATAGACAGGTATCATTTGCAAGTGGGATCGGGAAACCGCAGAAAACCGATCCCCCCCTGTCTAGGCAAGCTCGAAGTGAGCAATTTAGCTGGGAATGCGACGGAAATAGAGGGGAGTTGCCTCCTGTATGTCAATGTATTCATCAGGGAGTTCGTTACTGGCGAGTTCCAGTAGAATTGCGGGGAGGTGTGGGATTTTTGGTTTAGGATGTCTGGTGAATACATTTCCGCGGGTAGAGCAGACAGTTTTTAGAGTGCGTTGAGCTCTGAGGTTTTGGCTCCGGATAGTGCGTGTAGTATAACTTCTGCTCAGAGAGTGTAGTCTCTCATTTAGGGGCTGGATATTAGATAATTGATGAATGAGGGCTGAAGGGTAGTCGTTGCGTCTACCATTCACTCTACGCAGAATCCTCCTCTCTAGACTTAACAAGTTTTCTTTGACTGATTTTGGTATTGTAGCATAAATATTGGATCTGTATTCAAAAATAGGTCTAATAAAAGTTTTATAGGTGAAAATTAATGTTCTAGAGTGCGTAGCCCCGAAATTACATCTCAAGCTATTGAGGAGACTCAATCTGCTCCTAGCCTTAGCGCAGGCTGTGTTCAAATCGGCCCTCCAATTCAAAGTTCGTGTGAACTTCACACCGAGGTATTCGATCTGATCGCGGAGTTGGAGTTGATCTCCCCACAGCGTGAGATAGTTTCTTTCGTTAAAGGAGGCCGCGCGTACACTGTGTCTAGGGTGTCTAAAAATAATCATTTGAGTTTTGTTCGGATTCAGGGACACTCTCCATCTCCTGCACCAGTTTTCAACTAGTCTAAGGTGATCTTAGGAGTAATCGACATTTTCATGGAAGCCTTTGAGCCTTTAGCCCTAGAATCTTACCCCTTAAAACCGAAAGTCTGGTTCCGATACGTTGATGATACATTTATTATCTGGCCCCATGGTCAACATACCCTTTCTCCCTTCCTAGATCATCTTAACTCACAACATCCGAGTATAAAATTCACAACGGAAGTAGAAAATAATCGGTCCCTTCCCTTTCTCGATGTGTTAGTCACCTCCAAGCCCAATGGCCGTTTGGGCCACTCTGTTTATAGAAAAAAGACTCACACGAATCGTTACCTACATGCTTCATCACACCACCATCCTGCCCAAAAGAATTCTGTTATCAACTCTCTCATCCATCGGGCCATTTCGATTTCTGAACCTGACAACCTTAGAGAAGAACTTGGCCATCTGCAAAAAAACCCTTGTCGCCAACGGTTACTCCAAGTCCACAATTCAAAATATTACACACCGACATCTATCCGAAAAAATCCACATAATATTAATCGAGAGGAAGGATACTACTTATAATAAAATTATTTAAATAATTGGTACATAACATTTATGCAGAGAAAAAAACTTTTCAACAATGTATTATTGCCCTTAAAGTAAAGATTTTTTATTGCAAAAAGTATTTTGATAGTCATGGGCTTGACATCTCACCTAAGAAGTTAGACCTAATATTTTTTTCGGGACACAGGTTACCAAATGTTAGTACGTTAAAATTCTCCCAGCTGGAAATTCCTGTATATAACAATTTTACATACCTAGGTGTTACTTTGGATTTAAAATTAACCTAGAACGAGCATATTAATAATTGCGTTACCAAATGTGAAAAAAGCCTTAATATCCTTAAAGCCGTTAATCGATACGATTACGGAGCAGACCCGAAAATAAACCTATTATTTTATAGAGCATATACCAGATCAATTTTGGACTATGGAAGCTTTTTCTATGGATCAGCGACAAAATCTCGTTTGATTAAATTGGATCGAATACAATACAAAGTTTTAAGGTTAGTCCTAGAAGCTCTTAAATCTACTCCCACACCAGCCCTTTTGGCAGAATTTAACGAACCACCTTTACATTTAAGACGTCTATTTTTATCAGAAAATTTTTTTTTAAAATGCCAGTTTAATAATCAAAACAGCTTATTACAAAAAATATCTTGTCTATCTATTGAAAATCTAATTAACAAATGGTCAGCAAATAAAAACTCTCCAACTCTAGCTGTTGCTTTTCCCAATTTATCACAATATTCATTCAATGGAGGTGGGATTCCATTCATTGGCTCCAATTATGACATACTATATGAATATAAACCTGCAGTAATATTTCCTTTATCTATTTTAATTGTTCACGAAGATTTAGTAGTACAGAACAAGCTGGAAGACTGTAACCACTTCATTAATAGCACATTATATTTCGAACGATATATAATTTTATCTCACTGACAGTTCGACTTCTCTAAACACATATATAACAATAGACTAATTGTAGATGCGCTTGGAAAACTAAGGATCCCAACTTCTCTAAAAAGAATTGTTAACTTTGTGTGGGTTAAAGGTCACTCTAATATTCCAGGCAATGAAAAATTAGACCATTTGACTAAAGACGCTTTTTAGTGGGTATAGAATACAACGAGTTGCCCAAATCGGATTTAGATTCAGCTAGGAAGAAACATGTTAGACTTAATTGGAAAATTGAGTGGCAGTCCTTTACTAACAGTAGCAAAAATGCATACTGCAGTATATATCCAACTCTTCTATCTACTCCCCTAAATGACAGAAACACCATCTCTCGAAAAATTTTTACTATTTACGTTAGATGCCTTTTTGGAGATGCTACAGTAAACGCTTACCTATATAAAATAAAACTTTCCGAAACTGATATATGTATATGTATAATAAAGAAGCCATAAAATTTTTATTGCTACCGCAGAACGTTGCTTATATTCTCTATTTAGGTAGTCGAAATTCAACTATTTGAATGATTTTATGGGAATTTTTCAAACGTACCAAACGGAAAATCTAAACTGCCTTTTTGGCATTCTAAATGGTAGAAAGTTAGTTGTTATATTTCCCATTGTCTTTCCTTTTATTCCATTTACCTTTAACCCTTGCCTGTATTGTTTTATTGGGACAAGGTTTTATTGGGATGTGAAATAAATTGTTTTTCATAATAAATTAGGGTAAACTGGTCCATAGTGGTCCATAGTGGTCCACGTTTTTTTTTTTTTTTTAAAGTATACAACACCTTGATTAAACGTTTGTAAATTATAGTAAGGGTACCTTATAATAAATGTTATTCAACAAGTCCCACTATGGACTACTCGTGTCACTATGATCCACTATATGGTCCATTGTGGAAATCATAGTAAAAGTTTTAATAAAAATCATTTTTACTCTATTTTAAATTGGAAAAAATTCACAGTGAACATAAACTGGCTATCAGCCCTAGGTGTACTTCCACTAATGGCAAGAGTAAGCAGCTTTAGTAAAATATATTCTGTTCCTATGGCATCTGTATCGTTTTTGTCAGAAAAACAAATTTGCCGGCCACAATTCTTTTTATGAATATATTTATTTTAACTTAATAACCTGACTGACATAATATTTAACTGTTTTTTGTCTTGTATCTTACTATAACATAGTCCTGATTTTGAATAGACAAATCTTGATTTTCTGATCAAGCTCTGTGAAGCTTTCTAAATCGCTAAAATCGTTGCAAATCTCTTCACTAACATCACTTTTTGAACTAATGTTAATGTTTATTAAAAACTTGATGTTTAACTTTTTTAGCCTTTTGCTTTTTCTCTTCTGAAAGTATTTTTTAGTCAATATTTCTTTATTCTGTTCCTCTATGGTATCTTTTATGGATTATTATTGCTGACTGTAGCTTTTTTCTACTTTTTCTTAGGTTTTTCCTAGCTGCAGCTTTGGCATTTAACCTAATTTGCTGAGGTTATTATATTGGATGGATCAATAATTGAGCTGACAAGATGTCGGGGTTATTCTACATCCTGATTATTTTCTACATGCTGAACATCTACATCTTTAACATCTTTCACATCCTGAACACTTTCTTTGTCCGTATTTTCGTTACCATTTCGATTTTTATTTTCTTAGGGCCTCTCAGCGACATAACATGACATAAAATATTTTTCTAAATAATTTGGGAATTCAGAGGTGCCTGTTTTTTTAAATCAGTTGATAATGTTAATAGGAGTGAATGCTTTAGGGTAGGCGGTACTAACAACACTACAAACCTCATAAATGTGTCTCTTTCAGCGCTCGTTACTTTTCCAATTTGTTTTTGTTTATTGCTAGCAAGTACCTTCCTGGGTTTATGCACATTGGTGACACCAGTCTCATCACAATTGTACATTTTGTTTGACTGGATATTATGTTTCGCTATAACACTTCTGCAATTTGTGAAAAATGTATGCATTATGCTTTTTAAAACTGGTGGTCCTGCCAAGGCTAGTTTCTTTTGGTTTTCACAAGCCTGAATTATGTACTCGCATAATAGCTTTTTTGTGTTTTCTTCATTAACTTCATTAGCTAATTTAAACTTCTTCTCTTTCCGCTGTAGAGTCATTTAGCTTACACCATGCTGTTTAGATGCACTCAGATGCAGATCAATGACATTTGGTTTTCTACTAAGTCTTGTACTATATAATGCATAGACCTTGCATATCTTTCATGATCCCCTAGGTTTTTTTTGACAACTGCTGACAGGTGGGATCTTGGATATCTCGGTATATTCAATTCTACAAAGAATGAAAATGTTTAGCATGTTTTAGTATATCTTTTCCGCTTTTTTATTTCTATTATGGACCATGGCGCATCGCTCCATAATTAGATACAGATCAGATAATTCTATTAAAAGAATATTATTTTCTCCCATCTATAAACCATTCGCAATTACACAATCATTATAATTCCTCACTCATGTACATCCCCTTACATTCACATATCCAGATAATATCATGGTCCATCTAAAGCCAAGCCACACATCAGAATTTCCTTTTATCATTAACATTACTTTAGTAATGTCCACATTTTTTTAACATAACTGATCTAACTAAAAAAATTCACCAACCACGTCACCAACGTTTACCAACCGCCCTTATTCTCCTTTAAAGCATTCTTATTTTCCTTCATCAACACATGCATTTCTTAGGTTATGGTTTTAGGTATCCAGAGATCTTAGTCTCTTATTTAGTCAATTTTTCCTATTACAACACTAAAACATTACAAATCATACTTTTAAACAAATAGATTCACACTATACCTATCAATTCTGTTAGTTTTCAATATTTTGTCAACAAGTATTAATTTTTTAGTCACCATTTCCATTTCCACACATTCATAAACTTATAACTTAGACACCCAATATTTTTTAGATACCAAATGTAAAGTTTTAACGTGTAGGGTCTTTTTACTCAAGATATAAGTTAAGTAATATACTAGCAGTATTTAGAAACCAATCCACCTCATACATCAAATATATAATTACATACATCAATAAATATTTCACTCTGTAAGAATAGATATAATGCACAATATAACAGTAATACCTACACCACTTTTAACACATCTGCTTTAACTAAGATCATCACCCACCCCCTACCATTTTCCTTTATAACATTCTTGAAGACTACAGGGAAAAAACCAGATATGTCAAAATTTCATAAAACCGAGAAAAACGCATATATAACTTTCAAAACCATAATGTGTCTTACGTTGGAACATATAAAAAAACTCATAATCAATTTCCATTATTGTTCATAACAATAATGGGGTCAAAATTGTTCCATAAAAACACATGAACGGCATTGTACTGTTTTTATTTAAAAAAATGTATTACATTCTTTAAAAATCCAGAAAATTTTTGTCAACCGGAATATGTCCATTGAAAGAACCAGCTTAGTCATCTGAAACGGAAAATTGTCAATGCTTTCAATAATGAAAATATGTTTCATTTTGATTAGTATTTCTATTGTGAATGATAGGTAATAATAAATACAGTAAAACCTGTCAATAACCGTCACTAAAAATGACAGAACTATTGGCCGATATAAAAAGGTGGCCGCTAATTTCAGGTTTTGAGTCTACAAATTTTGGTTTGAGGAACTTTTAAACTGGCAGGCTAGTACAAGTGGCCGGTTTTGACAGGTGGCCGTTAACACAGGTTTTACTGTAACACAGCTCGTTAAAGATCCCTACCTCTGGTTGGAACACCAGGGCATTCGTCAGAATTTTCCGTTGGTGGAATCGTGCTCCGGGCGTCGGTGATTAGTCTTAATCGCAGAAGTAGATCGACGCCGACGTTAAATAAAGAAATAAAAAAAAGTAATAATTATAATAATAATAATTTACCTGTTACGAGTGATTATAAAGTAAGATGGGGAAAAAGTCCACAGCTGCAGGACTACAGAATCTCATAAGGCTCATTAAATCGCTGTGCTTGGCTTTTGAAATTGCGAGGGGGGCTGAAACAACATTCAGGATATAATATTAAAATTTCTTGTGATACCTTATACCTTACCTGAGTAGGCTGGTAATGGTAATCCAAATTTTCCATTCTTCAACTCCGTAGTTGTTGAGTTCATTCGTTTCTTCAAGATGCTTGACAAGAATAGTCCATTGTAAGAAGATCGATGATTTATGAGTCGACTGAGCTCTTTCAAAACCTGAGTTTTAAAAGGGCATTTTGAAACATACTTCTTGTCCAAAAATGATTTCCAGTCCAAACTATTTTTCGTGTTACTTTCACGACGATGAATGAAGACGGCTTTTCGCGGGACGCCCTGATCATGTCTCTAAACTCTTTTGGTACTTCAAAAGGCGTTTTTAGATTCCACAGTCTAACATTTTTGTCACACTCTAAGTATAAATGTCCACGGACGAGATACGTTAGTTTTATTTCACGAAGCCCATGGAATTTGTTATTCACGATATAATGTATGAATCAGAATATTGTAAAATTTTTGTTTTGTCCTCCAGCTGAGTCCCAAAAAAATCTTTACTCCTCAACCTCATCATCCAAAAAGTTATTAATGAAATGTAATAAAAACGATGCCATCTCATTGGAACCTTTTTTGGCAGTTGCCTCGTGGTAAGAGTAAAAAATTTATTAACCAGACGACAAGACGTGAACATTACAAGTGTACATTGATAGCTGGCGCTTATAGTAGACGTCGTTTGTCGCAATATTTGGGATTGGTACATTCTTTGCAAAATCAATACAAATTGCTTCCATTTTTTCGTTCCTCTGCTGGTTCTTCTTGCTTCCCTTCTTCGTAAATAGAATGCCTCAGCCTTTTAGTAGTATCGGTGCGGGGATACCCGAAAGATGTGTTAAACTTCTATACAAAAATACACCAGTACGTTTCGTACGATACGTAAACATTTGGACTTTTTTCTTGAAATAGAGAATACATTTTTTTACATTCAGTTTTATGAAATAACCGTTTTAGAAATGCGAACTTTTTCTACATGCCTGTTTATATTTTTACAAGAAACAAAACGAGTATTTCTTTTATGTTATGTTATATCAATGTAATCTTCACTTTATTTTCCTTATCCACACATACTTCCCTTACGTTATAATTTCGTACTTCTGGAGATCTCAGCCTCTTGTCGAGTTTTTTCCCTTCTCACATTAAGAATAAAACATCACATATTATGACTTCAGCCGAACAGAGCCACCCTTCACCAATCAATTTTTATTTGTTTTACGTAAACATCATATTAATAATAATATTTCTTTACTATATCCATCCACCTTATGTTCATGAACTTATAACTTTTTATATTCTTCTATACTGCTTATAATATATTGATGGTTGTTACTGTTATTATTAATCAAATTTTAACATATTTAATTTTACATATTGCTGGCTTCTGTCACATTTAGACACCTACCTATGGTTACATTGACTGCTTTGTTCCGACTTTCGTCCTAACATGTCATTTTAATCAGTTGCGATCAACATGTCCTCACAGATACGTCTAAGGACTATCAACCCCAAGTGAAGTCTTACGTTGCCATGTTATTAATTCCTTTTATAACTTAAACATCATAGTTTACAATTAAAAAAAATGTACCTCAAAGTTAATGTAACAACATATTGTAACAATATATTTTGTATTTTACATTTACCCATATATTTAGTGGCTTCAAACATGTACATGTAAGTATTAGCCACACTTTTTGTTATAACCTCGATGCAAATTTTAACTTTTACGTTTGATTGAATTAAAGTCGTTATACTTTTAGGATAGCACTGATGATAGAATATAAAGTCCAAAAACGTTCTGTGATGTAGCCCGATAGGGTGTTTATTATTATACTTTTTATTAAGGAACTTTTTAAATAAAATTTTTGTGATACATGGTATACAGCCAACTACAGGAATTTAGTTACCTTGTGGATTTAAATGTTAGTTATTACACTATGCGGAGAACAAGCAGCGATTTAGATAAATTAGCAGCAATGATTCAAGGTATAGAAGTGGTCATAAATGTAAAATTACCGATGATGATAAAAAATTTACTGTTTTTTGTCCCTAATTTTTTTTCCTTGTTATTACAAAAAATTTACGTTCGTTAATAATAACGGTTATCGATTGACTTTAACCTTTACCTTTTTCACGGTAACCTTCGCAATCGACTTTCAATACACAACTACATTGGCGCAATACTTTTAGAGAAATAATCGAATTTTTATTATTTATTAAATATTTGTTCTATTAATACACATACACATCGATTCCTACAAATACATTGAAAAGGTGACCTTTCTTTAACAATGCTGAAACTCCTACAGTATCATAATACACAAATAATAACCAAATGAATAGACTCAAGATTTTTTACTCTTTTTAATAATGCCTTTAAAGTGATCAGTTTATGTGAGAAACTGCATATTTAATTTCTTTTCAGTCATTATTTAAAATTATTTCGAAATTGACACATAATATTATAATCATGAACGTCTTCATGAATCGCCCAATTATTCATTGAACCTTTATTCATTGAATCGCCAAATTCACGCTATATACGTTTTGTATCATGTTTCATTGTTGCACTCAAATAAGTAGAATGCAGCATTTCTTTCTCTATGATATGTTTCTTCTTCTTTTTTATGTACCATGTTCTTTTAGAACGTTGGTTACCATCCTAGCTATCTTAATTTTATTAACTGCCACCCTAAATAACATGCTTGTATCAATACGATAAAAATATCGCAAGTTCTTCAAGCATGAAAACTGTTTTCGCCCTCAACTGCTTTTTCCTGCTATTTCCCTTGCATAACATTTTGTAGCTACCTATTTTTGGAACCTCTTGTTACATGTCCGTAGAAACGTTCTAGTATTGTGGAGTTTTGAATCTTCTCCACCCAAGAAAGTTTTAAAAATCTTCTATAGCACCACATTTCGAAAGCCTTAAGGCTATTAAGATTACTTTTATTCATAGTCTAAGACTCAACACCATAAAGTGTTTAGGTCTGTTCTGCTCAATTCTGGATCTAATTTCACCATAACTCTATGCGTTACAATTTAAGTGAATCCAAGATAAACAATTTGATCAATTTGTTCAAGTTTGGTACTATTTGCATATATAAACAGTCTTATATTCTGTTGTTTACTTATTACAAGTATTTGGGTGTTCCGTATGCTCAGATCCAGACCTGATTCCTTACTGTTCTCAACGACACTGACAAGTAATGTTTGCAGATCTTCTTGAGTAGATGCTACGAGCACTTTGTCGTCCGCATACCGCAATTTATTGCATCATTTCAAAACGTTGAAAAGCATGGACTACAAGACGCATGCCTGCCGTACTCCTTTCTTAATATTAAGAGCCTATAATTCCAAACCATCTTAAAAAGTTTTGGCTAGTTTTAATACGATATCATCATCATCATAATTATCTTTGCCTTTATCCCTATTCGGTGTCGGCTTTCCAAATTACATTACTCTGTAAGTGTGTATATTGTGTCATACCAATAATATAACCTTTGCCGACACGTTCTGCCTAAGCGTCTCCCCTCAGGGCTTTTTTGGTCTTTCTCTTCTACTACTTCTAGGAACCCGCAGATCAGCAATTCTTCGTATTGCTTCTCCATTCGTCTCGCAGTTGTCCAACTTCCCTAATTCTAATAAATAGACCTGTTAACCAATTAGTCGCTGTCTGTCCTAATACTTTCTACACTTTCCCAGGAATATTATCTGGTCCAACTGTTTTTCCTATCTTGATTTTTTGAACTGCCAATTTCTTCGTTTGTTATTTCGGTCACTATTGCTGTTACTGTCTTCGTTAGTTTAACTGGTTGTCTCTCAAATTCTTCATTTAGTAACCTGGTAAAGTACTAGTTTTAATACTTATGAGTGATAAACTTACTTATCTTGATGAAGTTGGTTATATTAAAGCCATACATTTTGAAAATAAGTATTTTTAACAAAAATTCTAATTTAAAAACGAATAGCAAAATGTTTTGAATCCGAACTTTATTGATCTGTTTTAACATTTGAGTACTTCTCATAAAATAAGATGAGCCACAATAGACCTCTTTAGGTAGATTGGAATGGTGTCAAGCGTCCACTTATATTGTACTTAACCTAATCTAGAATAGGAGGAATGTACTGAGCATCCAATATATACATTAAAATCTCGCCAATGTGTTAATTAAATCAAAACTGCAATCTTTTGGTCTCGAATCTACTAATTATCTTGTTTTACATCTAAAAAAATAAATTAGAAGATCACAAGCAAATCAATTTCTATCGTACTGACGTAAAGATAATAAATCTTTCAATCTTTTAAAAAACATCCTGCAAAAACACACATTTTGATGTTTCGCTTTAAATATTTGTACAAAAATGAGGTAATGGTAGGTAGGTATGTTTTTCCAAGGAAATTAAAAGTACATACACTTGCTAAAATTAAAAGAAAGTTAAGCTAGATTGGCAAAATATTTAAATAAGCTTTATTTCATTTCCACATTAAAATATTATTGGAAACAAAATTATTTTAACAGAATATACATTTATAATAAACATATATATATATATATATATATATATATATATATATATATATATATATATATTAATCCGGGAAATATTAAAAATTATCTAAATGAAATGATAAAACATAGGCTTCAGTTAATAAACATTATATAGCCTAAAAATGGTGGCCGGACGAAAACAGTGGCATTAACGCGAACTATGACAACATTTTTGAAAAACCGAGCGACACGACAATTTTTTTATTAAAGAGACATATATTTTATCGTAAGAAGATACAAAGAAAAACAAGAACGAATGACTGTTTTGAAGAACAATGTGAGATTATAACAAAAAGATAAACAGGGCATATTTACTGGTGCAACAGGGACACAGAACCCAACAAACAGAGCAGGAATATAAATACATACGTAAGAAAGAAAAGAAAATCCACCGCAAAAAAAAAGATAGAAAATATTAACAAAAAACTTCAAGAACTACAAGATCTACAAGATCTAAGTAAGCCAGTAGAGACGAGACAATTTTACCAGAAACTGAACAAAAGCAAAAAAGAATTCAAACAAAAGGTATACATGATAATGAAAGAGTAGACGCTGCCGCCAAATCTTCAGTTAACAACGAAGACTTGATAGAAAGAACCTACCTATAGGAAAGATTTTCATCATTAACTCGACATTGAAAGGACGGTGGCTTCAAGAATAAAATAAATTTCAACAAAAACTACGAAACAACAACAACAGTTACAAGATGGAAAAATATGTCTAGCAACAGGAAAAACAAACTATAATAAACAGACTGTGATTAGGACACACACGCTTAAGACATGAATACCATATTACTGGAAGTGTTCATCCAATGTGCGGTAAGTGTTTTAACAGTTTTGAGTGTCGAACATTGTTTAATCAAATGTTCTGCATATTCAAATGACATTAAAAAGTGTAACCTACCGAGAACGCTACACGAGTGTCTAGAAGAAAACTGTGTCTATTTGTCTGTTTTAAGTTTTCTAAAATCAATAAAACTATACAACCAAATTTAAACATCACTGCGTATACAAATAAATGTATAATCGTCTATTAACCAATGAACTTAGTTTAATTCAGATTTATGTATGTAAAAATCTATGTATGTCAAAATGTATATTATGTATCCAAAAATGTAAAAAAATTGTAATACCAAGCGACGCTAATAACCACTGAGGTTGATGCGCCTTAATTATTAATAAAAAAATTCAAATAAAAAAAGTAAAAAAAATAACGAGGGTAATATATTGACAGAAGAGCAAGAAAAATTAGAAAGATGGAATTTCTGAAAGCAACCAAAAATGTTTTAGAATATATTGCTTTTATAAAAATTGCTTTTAATTATCTGTTCTTATTCGCTAAAAAAATTATCTGCTACTGACATGGTTCTTGGTAAAACTTATATGGACTGCTTAATTATACGATAACTAAGAGATCACGCATATGACTCATTTAATTATTTTTTGCTGGAGTGTAGCAAATAAAAACTCGATATACGAAAGAAGAATCTAGTGCAACATTTTGGATGTAAATCAAGCATCAAGCTTTTAAAATAATTGTTTTCTGGGTTTTAAATAGATCATAGTTAAAAAATATGCCAGTAAGATTTGCGTACGATGGTTAAACTAAATCCTTTCATTATTTTCTTTACACAATGCATGTACACGTAAGAAATGCAAAATATCGTCATATCATTTTTATAAAATCAATCTTAGATACGCGTTATACATCAGTACGACAAACGGTAAAAATTTCAATGTTTACATTGAGCACCTTGAAATGCGGAATGCGTTGCTATATCTACTCAAGGTAACAGCATTGATTTCATTAACGTTTCATAATATAATTATACTAGTATTATGGCGTAAATGGGCTAGTTGGATTAGTTGGACAACTAGTGGTACGACTAGTGGGACGACTTGAAGATCCGACTTCCGACTGGCGACGAAGTCGGAGCGTGAATGGTGAAGTTGGAAGTCGGATCACAGGTTGGATCGAAAATTTCCTCAGTCAGTTGACTTTCGGCACCTGTTACGTATGAAATTTCTATGAAATACTTTACGCAAAGCTCTCTAGTTCGCGAATATTTAATAGAAAATAAACTTTCAATTGCACGAAAATTACCTTTTTGTTAGGGCAAATCATTTTCCTTTCTGTAGATCTATTTCGGACATTCCTATACAGGTAAATTTCCGATACTCCGGATTGGCTACGGAAGAATGATCAACAAACAATAAAAATTAAACTATAGTTGTAGCAAAAGATCCCTAGTTCGCAAAAAAATTATAGAAAATAACTTTCAATTGCATGAACAATTATTCCTGTTAAAAAATATACGACACACACACAACAAAATAAATCCCAGTTCCAGTTTAAAACAAATAAAATATAGATTTTTATACCTATAAAAATCTTTAAAAACTATAATTTTTTCCTAAATCTTAAAAAGTTATAAAATCAAGAGTTGAAAAAATTAATTAGTTCATCCCTAGACAAATAACTAGAGAAACGAAACCTAATTTTTAAACATACGTATCATATTATTATATTTTGCGTAGTGTTTATTCGATACACTTTTTGGTTAAGCGATGTACACCATCGTGAAAACAACCTACAGTTGATTCAAATTCGACGTGCAGTAAAAGTAAACAAAACCAGGCTATGCTACGTAAGACTCCATAGGCGTGCGGTTTTGCTTTCATATTTCCTATCAAATTAATAAAACAGTATGTACAATTAAAGATTTGTTTACT
This sequence comes from Diabrotica balteata, assembly GCA_918026665.1. Classification (NCBI taxonomy): domain Eukaryota; kingdom Metazoa; phylum Arthropoda; class Insecta; order Coleoptera; family Chrysomelidae; genus Diabrotica; species Diabrotica balteata. The sequence continues at coordinate 33,873,695 of OU898281.1, read as the reverse complement.
ATGAACAAAGAAGATAAAATATACAATGTTATTATTATTTTCAAGTAAATTCAAAATAAGCTTCCCTACTGTAAAATAAAAAGAAACTTGATGAGTTTGAAATGAAAGTAAATGATAAAATAAAAGCAGTAATTGCAACGTTGTTTTGACACTTAAATGAACGAAATCGAAACATCAAATACACTTATTTTTTAAAGTAAATTGTGTGTTAGTTCGAATCAAAAGTAGTAACTTATTATTATGTTTTCAGTTTTTATTTGAAAAACAATAAAATTCACGTGTAATTGTACATATTGTTTTAATAATTTAATACGAAAGCAAAACCGTATGCCAAATTTTGATTGATTGACAAAGAAGGCTTCTGGCTGAGTACAAAATAAACAACTGATCAAATCCTATCACGCGATATAGGAAATGAAAGGGGAGCTATAACGATTACTTAAGGATAGAAAAAACAAACAGGGCGACCCAAAAGGGCACTACGAAGCATCTTCGTTATTAATGGATGTATAGTTTCATACGAGATATCATAGTGCACTACGGATGAAAAGGCGTCTGACTGAGTACAAGATAAACAACTGATCGAATCCTCACATGCGACATAGTAAATGAAAGGGAAGGAAATAACGAATATATTAAGATAGAAAATCAATTACATATCTTAATAGATTCGTTATATCGTCCCTTTTCATTTGCTATGTCGCATGTTAGGATTCGATCAGTTGTTTATTTTTTAGTCAACCAGAGGCCTTCTTGAAGTCAATAAATGAAAATTTGTCTTATAGTAAATTTATTTTCATCCATAGTGCCCTATGATATCTCGTATGTAACTATACGTCCATTAATAACGAACATGCTGTGTAGTGCCCTTTTGGTAGTCGTCTTGTTTGTTTTGTCTATCGTAATATAATCTTTATCCCCTTACCTTTCATTTTCTATGCTGAATGTTAGCATTCAATCAGTTGTTTATTTTGAACTCAGTCAGAGGCCTTCCTTGATTCAATAAATCAAAATTTGTCTTATAGTAAATCTATTTTCATCCATAGCGTCCTATGATATCTCGTATGTAACTATACGTCCATTAATAACGAAGATGCTGTGTAGTGCCGTTTTGGTAGTCATCTTGTTTGTTTTGTCTATCTTAATATAATCGTTATCCCCTCCCCTTTGATTTTCTGTGGCATGTTAGGATTCAATCAGTTGTTTATTATTTAACTCCACCAGAGGCCTTGCTTGAGTCAATAATCACTATAAATATAATGACTATAAATCATACGGTCGGCCGCAACTTATGCTACAATGTCTACTTCATATTTTCATATGTATTTCATAATACAGGAAAATATAGGTTTATACATCGTTAAAATCATGATTTGAGAGTGCAACTCGTAACATTCATACTGTTGACGGTTTATTTATACTTACTGCAGCTCTATCTTGTATTTAGTGTAGAAATGTTTACAAAGGTTTTCGAAGCCCCGCCCATTGTGACGTCAGAGGTGAGATAGTCCATTAATACACAATTGACCGTTTCCACTAAACAGACTCGAGTTTCAAAAACTCGTGACTCGAAAAACAAAACGAACTGTTTCAAAACACGCCAGTCTTTAAAAAGTTTGTGAAAAGTTGCTATTTTGTTTTATTGGACACGAGTTTGTGTTTTGTTTTTATTTTGTCCGTTTGGTGGGAAACCGCCATTAGATATTACATTTAATTGTAAAAAAAATTTTACATATTTAATTTAATTTTATTAATTCAATGCATTACAATAACGAATTCACATTATTATGTTGTTGGAAAACCTTATTGTAACATTTATTAATTTGATTTTATCTTTGTTATTCTTCTGATCATAAAATATAAACATTTATTATAACTATAAATGAATAGATTCAAGCACTATAATTCCCTGACGCACGCCCTGGCTAAAATATTATCACTAGAACAACAGTGGTCCAACTAAGTTATAGCAATTCTTCCGCGTACAAGGACTACTAAATGATATGGTATGCTGTTAATACTTGAGTTTCGTATACGATGTCTATTTATATAGTTTATGAGGTGGATATTATGTATGTTTTTACATTGTAAATCATGATTTGGGATTGCTCCTCGTAATATTCATAATGTTGATAATGTGTCTTGGTTTGTTTACTGCTACTGCATCTTTAAGTTAAATTTGGTTTAGTGCTGAAGTTGGACCGCTAGTTGGATAGAAAGTCGGAGCGTGAGTGGAGACGAACATCCAACTAGTAGTCCTACTAAGTGGGACCACAAGTCGGAACGTGAATGGCCTGTCTAATAAGCAATGTAAGATCGCTATTTAATTTAAAATATTGAAGATGAAGATATAATATATGAAAAGAAGAATTTTACTGGAAAAAACATAAAAATCCTTTAAAATGGGAGTTTGTAAAGTTATTTTTGCTAATTTGTTGTTGAGTTACTGCAAAAATAGCTTCAAAAGTCGATTTTTTAAAAAGTATTAACAACTTTTCTAAAAATGCACAAAGAACTATAATGTCGCGTGATAATATGGACAATATCACATTTATTTAGTTTTCAAGACGTTTTACAATTGAAAGATTTATTATACAATTGAAATTGTTTATCCCAGAAACCTTTTATCTACAACGTTATTATACATAGAAATAAATCATTTAACGATTAAAAAACATATGGTAAATATTGTAAAATAGGTTTACAAAAGCACTGTGACTTTTGGCTTATTTTTAAACATTAAAACAAACTCTGACGCATCAACATATAAGAAATTAATTTTTTATTCGAAATGTTGGCATTTTTGCACGTATTTAAAATAATACAATGTCCTATGACCATTAGAACCAGAATTAGACCTTTTTTGATTTCTCGATTTTACCATTATAAAAAATGAATTATTAAACTCAAATTTATAAAAGTCGTAATATCTCCAGTTCTAATTAACAAAAATTAGTTTTTTTATAAACAAAAGATAAAACTCTGAAGATTTCTACTTGTTCGAAACCAAAATTCAGATTCTTACATAAATCTGTGCCTTCTAGATTAGAGGAATCTAAAATTGCATCCCACATCATATTAGTTCATTTAAGCAAGAACCTTCCATGAACTGGCTTTTAATACTCAAAATACGAGTAAATTAATATATGCTTCTACATTCGCTTATACATATTTCGTGATCCATGGGAGCGACTGAGTAAGAAGCCCTAGGGCTAGAGTCCTGCAAGGACGAAATACGTATAAGGCGAATTCTAGAAGCACAATAAATGAAATCAAATCTGTCTTTTCTATTTTTCTGAGTTTGGGGTACCTCGTTGCATAGATTATCAAGATTCAATTAGGGAAAATTCATAAACTACATCGTAGAGAAGCGGTAGCGAGGAGCGAGGACAATAGTTTACGTATATCGTAATTACGTAAGCTGAATGTTTTTGATGATATCCCTATTTTCACGTGAAATAAAAGTTTTGTGCATTTTTAGAAAAGTTGTTAATAATTGTCAAAACATCTTGACTTTTGAAGCTATTTTTGCAATAATTCAGCAACAAATTATCAAAAATAACTTTAAATGCACTCCTTTTAAAGGATTTTCTATTCTATTTCAGTAAAATTGTGTCACTTTTCCGTATAATTTACCAATACCTTTAGTATATAAAATCAAATAGTCATCTTACACTGTTTATATATTGTTTATAAATAAAAAATGACGTTTAATAATTTGCATATTTTGTTTATTACCTATTCCTATCACCAAATTTGTCAAAAGCAGTTGTGAGATACCCGTATCAAAGAGTGTCACGAAAAGGCTCGTTCTTTATTTGTTGATTTCTCTAGTCTAAGGGCAAAGTCAGATTCACTTACAAAAGCTCGTTTCCTATATATTTTCGAAAATAAATTAACATTTAAATTAAGCGACAAGGTGTAAAACATTGACTAGTTAAGAAAACTTTAGTGGAATTATAGAGGACATAAACGAGGTTTTTTGATTATTACTATTGAGGTTTTTTTGAGAATCTCGTCAGGTCAATTATAACTTCGTTTTATTGTATTATCGTTCTTTTTCTGCCAACATCAAAATATAGAAAAAATCTGTGAAATGGAAGAAAATCAACAAAATCCACCGTACGCTAAATAAAACAATACGCAGAAAGAAGGAAATAAACAACAAAACTAAATTACATAATGCAAGTGGCAGCTGGCTATTGCAAAGGAGATATGAATATAAAATAAATGCTATTGAAATGACAGTATTGAGTAAAATCACACAATAAGGAAAGACAGAATTTGAAATGATCTAATAAGAAACTATCCAGAGGAAGAATCCGTAATAAGTATCATAACCAGAAACAAATTAGAATAAATTGGACACGTATAGAGGATGAGAGACGAAGTGGCTAAAGAGAATATTAAAAGTCAAAAGAGTACATACACAAACGAGAGGACGATTACGAAAAAGTTGGATAAATGAACTTATAAAAGCGGAAGGATGAACTACACGGAAATGAAAATGATATCGAGAAATAAAAAAAACATGAAAAAAGAGAACAGACACCAACACAACAAAAAATCCCCAAAGGACAAAAATGTTAAGACAAGAAGAAAAAGAAGATCATCTATGAAACTGTTGCAATATTCTACAATAAAAGTTTTGCTATCATACGTTTCAAATGCATAGTAGTTTTTTATCTTCCTTTATTGTAAGGGGCCTTCATTTTATACCGTGACAAAAATAGACCAAAATTACAGCTTGTATATTCTTTTTACTGTTTAGACAAGTCATAAAACATATTGGCCTAGAAAAGTTAACACGTTTAGAAAGAATACATCAGTTTAATCGGTGACATTTATATTTCTAATTTTAACTTTTTTTCTCCAGTAAGATATTATTTTTACCGCCCAATATCTTAAACTGCGTGTTAAAAGTAGCTTATCCTATTTACTTACTCAAAAAATAGAACTCAGGAGTTAATTTTAGACTGAACTAGGCTATTTTTATTTGTATTTTAGTCACCATTTATACAAGGATTATAAAATTATTATACAGAGTTATTTTTGGGTCAATCAAACAGTCGTTATTAAAAAACGCAACTCTATTGAAGAAAATATTTAGCTGGTATTCTTCTTCTTGAAGTGCTGCCCTTAGAGTGGACGTTGAAAAGCAGACAATACTAAATAAGTTCGAATCTGGATATTTCTGCTATGTATTCATATACTTATGGAAGAAACTTACATTTTAACTAAGGAAGTTTTTATTTAAGTCAAGTCTGTATTTGATTATGTTATTATAACTATAATAGTCCATTATTTTATTAAAAAAATTTGATGAAATTTTACAAGTATGCATAAGTCACCTTCGTCTTTAAAATTTATATGATTATAATGTGTGGTTTTTGTTTGTAAGGTGTGAAAACTAAACTTTTTTTACCAAAAATTAAAAACTGCAGATTTATGCGTTATTTCAACAAATTCTACTATACCATTTTATAAATTAGAATTTAATACGATCTTCAAAAAATCAAATATTATATTTCCGAAATATTCAGATTCACATCAAATAATCAGGATTCAGGCCGGCAACAGATGTATTTTTGCCCTCCAAAACCTTATAAAATCAAAACAACTAACACGAGGTACGAAGATACAGGTCTATAAAACAATCATACGACCGTTGTGATGTATGGAAGCGAAACGTGGACGATGACAAAGGCAAATGAAGAGAGACTACGTGTTTGGGAAAGAAAAATCCTAAGGAAGATCTTTGGTCCGGTGCTTGATGAAGCATCAGGACAATATAGGATAAGAACTAATAAAGAGCTTGAAGAACTTTACCCAGACGCCAACATCATAAAAGAAATAAAGTCTAGAAGACTCCAATGGGCAGGACACCTCAGAAGACATTCTGACGAACGAACAGTAAGACTGGTGTGGGAGGAAGTCCCAACTGGAAGGAGACCACGCGGACGCCCTCGTCTCCGGTGGCGAGATAATATAGCAGGAGACCTAAGCACTATGGGCGTGGAGAATTGGATGGAGGTTGCTCAAGATAGAAAACAGTGGAGGCATGTTGTCGAGTCGGCTAAAACCCACGAAGGGTTGTAACGCCACGGAGTAAGTGAGTAAGTACATCAAATAATCAAATAAATACCAAGTTCTTGAACTCTATATTAAATGAATATACAAATAAAACTATAATTTACACAGATGGCTCTAAACAGAACGATGGGAAGGTAGGGTCTGCAGTGTACATTCCTTCCAAAAACAAATCACTTAAAATAAATCTTCCTCCACATTGCTCTATTTACACTGCAGAAGGGGTAGCTATTAGCAAAGCTCTGGATTGGCTAGAGCACGCAACTTTGCAAGATGCTGTGATCATCTCAGACTCTAAGTCAGTTCTTAGTGGACTTAATAATATTGAGTTAAACCATAAGACATGTGAGCTGATATGAGACATTAAACAAAAAATGAGAAACAAAGATGTTTCATTTATTTGGTCAAAAAGTCACTCCGGGATAAAAGGTAATGAAATAGTAGACGAGCTCGCTAAGGATTGTACTCATCCAGGTAAATAAGAACATATTTACACAGTATCAGATCTAATCAATTTTTATAAGAAAATAATGAATTTTAACGTGCAAAACAGATGGAAAATATTGGCAAATACTTCAAATAATCATTGTTACAAGATTCATCCTACATTGCCATCCCTAACAGAATTACCATACATATTCCATTATAATATCTAAACGATCAGCAGCAACTATCACAAGATTAAAAACTAGTCACGGTGCTGATCCTGCTCACCTGGCTAGATTAAACATTAGAGAATCAGCAAAGTGTTTATGCGATAATTTAACAATATGTGGCAAAAGGACTAGTTTCCATGCCAAACCCACTATCATCATCATCATCAATCAATAATTATTTTTCAAACCTTAAAAACTACCTTTCAAGACAAAAATTTAAAAATAAGATGTTCTAGCAATGCTTTTTATAGTGAATTGAAATTTATTTAATATTCATAGTTTTATTTCGCAACTGTTCAACACCTTATAAACCACACCGGACACTTTATAAAAGGAAATTTTCGTTGCTTCAAACTATTTAAATTATTTATTTAGGGTGGATTTAATTTGTTTTGTTATTGTCAAATTGATCTTGTAATGTAATCCACTTCTTCAACCCTTAAAAACCACTGTTTATAGAGAAATGTATTAAAATTGTTTACTGTAATTTCAAATTGAACAATGTGAGTAAGGCATTCAAAATCCTCTCTTTATTGTTAATATTATTTATCACTAATTTCATTTCGGTCCTTACTGGCTTGTTGCCTCCATTGGCTGCGATTCTGTGCCATATGGAGGGCTTCATATAGCGTCCCATTCCACCAAAGCCTTCATTTGCTCTGCTCATCGTGTTCGAGATCTTTCTCTTAGTCTTTGGCCTTCTACCTTTCCATCTGCTACCAATAAATTCATGATTCCCGCTCTTCTAGCTATATGGCCGAAGTGAATTAGGTATGCTCGGTTTACTTTTTTAATAGCCTGTCCTTCCAAAATTGACAGATTGGTTCTACTTACTGTCCAGAAGCGTAGAATTTCTGTAGACCCATATCTCGAAGGATTCAGCTGCGCATGTAGTAATGAGAAAACTAAGGACATTAATCAACCTGAGATTAGTATTCCTTATTATTGTCCCATCATCGCAGGATGCATGCTTTCCATCATAAGGAGCAATCGCTATTGTTGGTTATCAGGGAGCCCAAGTATACAAATCTGTCTACCACTTCGAAATTCACTACTTGGTGTATGTGCGTTAGATTATTATTTGACATGTCTATGATCATTATTTTTGTTTTTCCGGTGTTGATCTAAGGTCCAAATTCTTCACTTATACGGCTTAGCCGTTTAGTAATTTAGTTATTCGCTGCTAGTATAAATGTATCATTTGCGTATCGCAGGTTGCTGATTTTTCTGCCTCCTATGGCGATTCTTTCTTCCCATTCGTCTAATAATTTTCATATTATACAGATTTCTTATTAGGTTAATGCACGTTTCTTTTGTTCTGAGACTAATTGTTTGAAGTGTCTTTGTACAAAAAATTTATTTACATATAGCCAGCATGCCAACAGATATATGGTATCCAGCCAACTACAGGAACTTTTTATCTTTGTACAGTTCTGAGCAGTAGTTTTTCCATGTCTCTGCATAGCTCTTTCTGGATATTGCTATTGAATACATAATAGAGCCGATCTTATTGCAAAAGTAATGATTGCTCTTCAGGCAGCTTGCGATAAAATTGTTAAGCATTACAGTAGGATTAACTAGATGAATTGCATCGTTTTGATTTTGAATAATATTTAATTAAAACGTTTTCTTTAATGACATTCGTCCTTACAAGATAAAACCATCAAGAAATTTGAACAAATTTATAAAAAAAAAGATTAATATTCAGACTTATGTGACTGAAAACGAAGAAAGAGTGTAACTTTTCCTCTTTTTATTTTTGTTCTAAAACAATTTTTATAATTTCTAACTGGAACAAAAATACTTTCTGGTATTTTAAGACAGCAGAGAATTCAGGAAAAGTCATATTATGCATTATTTAAAAAATTATTAATAATTTATATGATATAATTTATTCTTGACGTTTATGATTGCTGCGTCACAATATTAAACCACACTTTGGTTTAATTTATTAATTCAAATAAAATAAGAATATCTAGACGCTTAAAAAAACTTATCGTTTAAACTTCCTCGTTTAGTCAGCTGAAATGCGTACATACAATGTTAACGAATATTTTGTCCTTGTACAGTACATTTATTCTACTCGTGATTCGCGAATTCAACATATATGTATTAGTTATAGATAGTTTTATAGCACAGTTAATTATTGCAACATTAGAATAATACAAGTAAAACCTTGTGGCAGCAGCATTCTGCAGACATCTGATATTAAAAGTTCAAAAAGATTATTATAACAAATTCTACGAAAATGTATAACCAGTCATTTGTTATTAGATTATGTCATTTTAAAATTCACATGCTTGTCCTCGATCTTGTAGGCAGGAACATATTTTTGGCTGAAAAATCTGAGGGCGGTGCTTTTACCATAAAAATATCAAATTCTGATTGTTTTGTGTATTTTTGTGTTGTATCTTTCTGTTAATTAAATTTTAATTGTGATGGTGTAATATAAAAATTGTGCCACGTAGATTTGTGTTTGGTGTATTGTGTGTTGATATGTATTGTTTATAAGATTGTAAATTATGTTTTTCGAGCTCTTGTTACTCCGCTACTATATATAGTATATTCTTTTGCAGACGCGTTTGCGGACGCATCTGCAGATGTATCAGCACAAGCTGACCACACATCTGGACACATCTGTAAATCATTCAGTCTGTGTTAATTCCCGGGAGATGTAATATCTACGCAAGCATTAAAAAATGGAAAGGCGTAAGACGTCCGCACCGAAACCCTTTGATCTGTGCTAAAAAAACCGACAACAATCAGATATCTTGCAGACGCATCCGCGGACGTGATATATAAACAACAAATGATCAAATTAGCCCATCTACACATCTCCAGATGCATACGTAGATGTCGTCCGCGGACGCGTCTGCCTATGTGTTGAGGAGACATTTTAGTTTTGGCAACCAGAGTCTGCTACATTCTGCTGCGGGATTTGATACACATTTTTCTTCGTTAAGTAGGATGAGTGCTGCGTCTTTTACTTTTCTCGTTTTCATGTTTATGTCTTTTATGATTATTGATGCATCTTTCCATTGTCATCTGTTATCATTGTGCCAGGCATGGAGAAATTCTCAAGTCCCTGTTTATGATGTATGTTTCATTCTCATTTATCCTAACAGTAGTAGTCTTGCGGTTTCTCCCAAGCAGAAATTGTTGCATTCACGAAGTATATTATAGATGCAGTTTTTTATTTTCTTATATGTTTTTGGTTAGGATTTGGACAAAAATGATCATATTATGTTAGTTGTTTTGAATATTGATGTGATGTACTTGTTTCCTATCCTCTTCAGCTTTTCTATTGAGCTCTCTTTATATGGTATTGTTGTTATCTTTGAGTCTTAAATTCTCTATTTTTTTTTCATCTTCTTTCAATTCGCTCTTATTAAAATATGCTCGGAGGTATTTGAACTTCACTTGATTTATATTTACGTCTTCGTTAACTAGCACTTCATCGCTGTTCACTACTAAGTCCTGAAAACGAGTATGTTCTGCACGTGTTAGCTACAAGAAAGGTTTTTTACCCTTTTCGTTACAAAAAATATTGATAAATGAGACTGGCCTCGACATTGAGAGAAACCACATAAAATGCAGGTATCACCACTGAAAACAACGATATTATTTATGTCAAAATGTATCGTGATATGAGACTTAAAACTGACTGCCAACTAAGACTAAAATTGGTATTTGGCTCTTTTATAAGTTTGCCAAAGGTAATTCATTTTTGGGGAGGGATATATGGTTTTATTCATAGTATTTGTTCCCATGAGAATATCTCACAACTTTTAGCTTTAATTATAAGCCAAAACTAATACAATTTTAAGAATCATTAGGTAAGTTTAACACCTAAATGAAGTAGTTTAAGAAAGAACCGTGGAAATATCCATGGAAACAATGCATATTCTAACTCAAACATTTTTTATTAAAAAAGAGGAACTTTTAAGTACACACACTTATACATATTCAGAGCCATTGAAATAATCCCTAGACAGAGAGTTAACATGAAAATATAGTTTTGTCAAAGTTTTTAAAATATAAAAAAAAATTAAACCTCAAAATCGTAAGCTGTCAACTCTCCATTTTGTCTGCTTAGACGATTTCTGAGGTTATTGAACATTTCGTGTGCTCTTTCGTTTATCGTTCTCAAGATCCTTTTTGTTTGATTCCCTAAATACGTAGGTACATTAATTTAGGTATATTCAAACCTTGTCTGATCATGTAGTTTTGGACGATCTGTTTTTTTTTGTTGGATTTACACGTATACACGTACAGCCCTTATGCTGTTGAGACATAATATATGTAAGTGTTGACAAAATTATACTATTTGCCATCCTAATCTTTGTTTTGAATTGACTCCTAAGTATTTTAGCTTTATTGACCGTTTGGTTTACGTGTTTTACGAAGGTCAGCTTTTTATCCAACGTTATGACTGGGTACTTGGCTTGGTTTTTTCATTCAAATAGGGTATAGTTCCCTGTTTGGTCTTTCTTTTCCTTTGTTTTCATAACGGCCTGTGTTTTCTGCGGCTTTACGTCTTTTTGCTATTGCACACATCACGATTGCAATCCGTTTAGTACCTTGTTTCTAGGTCAGGGTCTATACTGCTGACTGCTATTGCTGAGCTGTCTGCGTATAAACTTAGCATCGATGTGGGTTCGTTTGGGGTATCTGCCATGTATATGGTGTATCAATATGGTGACAACACCGCTCCATGCGGCTCTCCAGCCACCATGACCCCGACTTCGGACAGGGTTGACTCTCTCCGAACTCCGAACCTCTTGTCGGCAAGCTATGACGAGATAAGACATGCCATCGCCTCACTATACACATATTTGTTCATTTTATACAGCAAGTCTTCATGCGCAACTCTTTCAAATGCTTTACTGATATTGAAAAATTAATGACTCCTTTGTTTGTGTGATTTTCTGCATCACGCCGTTTTCGATTGTTTTGTTAAATGAGCAGGTTTTCAATACAAATATATTTTTGTTCAAAGAACCTGTTCCTCCACATTTTTATTTATTTTTATGGTTTCCTATTTTTTGTTGGTATTCTTCTATGTGTTGGGCTGGTTTTACTTATCAGTCGACTAACGCTTGATAAATTACTTTATCGCGTTATATAGCCAATAATATTTCAATTTTTGTCTCACAGTTTTTGTTCGTAGTACTTCTTTTGCAACCTTAAGTTGTACTTTATTTGATTTTATGATGTGACATCACGCGATAAATATACATATACCTAGGTATCTACGTGTTTCTATGGATCCTACAGATATCTGGAATATCTATAAGATTTAACCAAATTAGAATTACTTTGTGAACCTTTTGGTATTCTTTAGTTCGAGTAACTTCATTATTTATCGAGATTTTTCACTTATTTGTTAATAAAAGATGCAATATTTCTGTCAGAAAATATTAAAGAACAATGACAAGGAGTAATTAGGAATTTTCAGCATACATTCTTTATGAATATGTGTAATTTTTAATTTTCAGAACCGTTATAGAGTTTTATTGCGTTTTGTACTAAATTAAATCACATTAACATAGAAAATTAATTATATCTAGAAATATTCTTATTAGTATTACATATGTTAGTCGTAAATTTAACAAAATCTTGTGTTGAACGTATGTAATCCTGTTGCTATTATATTATTTACAAGTAAAATATTTTTATTGTATACTTTATCGATAATGCTTTGTTTCTTTATATAAACTTCATACATTACGATGCTTTTGCCTGGACTATTATTGCGTATATTTCATTAATCGCAAACCGTTGCACGTATGGCTAAAATGGGAAGTTTATCAAAAATTTACTTTTGTTTTATACGATAAAATAAAATGCGTATTTCTTTGTTGTCATTTATGCGATTAAATTTATCAGATATTTTTTTTAGAATGTTTTTATGGTTAGAAACGTGAAATGGCATTCTTCCTGAATCGTCGTACCGTCAGGTGACATGTAAAACTCACCAAGTACCATATTGACAGAACAGACATATTGGAGTTTTAAAGCATATTCTAATCTAAAAAAATTTAAATCAATGTTTAAATTAAATGTAAATGAGTTTTAATCAAATTTCTACTTATTTAAGTAATTATTTCAATATAAGAACGGCAAACAACAATAAATACTGATAAATCAACTAACTGAACTAACATAACCGGCAAGATAGCATGCTATCATGACTTTTACCTGCCGGGATCTTATTAAAATTTGCAAATAATGAAATATTTAAAATTGAAAATCGATGTTTGTAGCTAGTGACTTTATCCAGGAAAAGATATTAAAACATTAATGCATTTGGTGATAAAATATAAATTTCAATCATTTTTGTACTTAGTGAGTTTTACTTGTCTGAGGTACTGACGAATTAGTCTTCTTATTTCTACTATTTTAATCGATTTAATAGATTTTAGATTAGCCTTTCCGTTTTTTATTAGTATCCTTATTTTAAATTGTTTAAAACCAATTAACTCATGGGTCATGAATTCGATCAGAAAAAATTAGAATTTTTATTAAAAAAAATCTTTTTTGTCGGATAGATATTTACTCCAGGTACTCTGTCGTATTGGTACTCACCCAGGTACTATTCGTTCGGACAGAATAAACTCAAGACAATGCAACCGATTTAACATAGTAATAAGTCAGTTTCTTAGAGAATAGGCTTTTTAGCTTAAAAACCGGCTATTTACCTAAGTAGTTAGACTAATGAAATTTAATCTCCCCGCCCCTTTTTTCTCTAAAGCTCAAAAAGCCAGCTTTATAGACAATTTTCGAATGTTTTAGTCTATTAAGCCAAATTCTTCTGTTTCTTAGACTATTGTCATATAATTGACCCGTTACCTTTCTATAACGCTAAAACCGGAGTAGTTTTCTAGAAGTTTTGGAAAACATTTGTCCAAAAAGTCGAAATTATCAATCTCTTAGCTATAACGCCAAAGGTATTTAAATATTTAAAACTGTTTTCTGTAAAAAAAATACGTTTGAAGCACACTCTCTATGATTATTGCCATAGACATATAATACAAATACACTGAGTACTACAATACAGTCGCGTTCCCCCATTGCGACAGAGAAAACTGACGCAAAGCAGATCTCTAATTTGCCAGATTTATCAAGCACGTAACCTAAATATCCAATAAAAAGGTCACATGATCGATAAACCCGGCCCAACTCAGTCTATGTCTATTGTTATTGCTTTTTTCAACATAGCCTAGAAACTATTTCAAAAAATCAAAGTGAATTTTTATGAATTGTACTATCATAATCCATTATTAAATATGTATTATATTTTTGAAGCAATGGTGCTAAGGTAAGGTTATACGAAAAAACACAGAAAATCTCAAAACTACGAAGATCACGTTTATATTAGATAAACTGTCATTCATCTTATTTTAATACCTATTTTTACTTTTATAAAAAAATAAAATTTGTATTTCAGATATAAATGTTAAAAAAATCGCTTGAAGATCGGCTATTCTTTATTTTGGATAATGCGGTTTTAAAGTTCTCTATTAAATCAGCTAAATTTCTGTTTGCTACTTCGTCATTAAGTACTGGATCTTCAGTTGTGTACTCTGGTCTATTTTAAGCTTCTAGATAATCATCATGTTTTGTTTTTATTTTGATAAGGACATTACATTAATGATTCCTTTGTTTGTGTGATTTTTCTGAAGCATTACACCGTTTTCGATACCTGTGTTAAATGAGCAGGTTTTCACTACGAATGAATTTTTGTTCACAGAACCTGTTGCTTTATATTTTTATTTATTTTTGTGGTTTCATATTTTTTTGTTGATATTTATTCCCATGTTGGGCTGGTTTTTTTCTTTTTTAATGACCGTATTGCCAGATTCCAGTTTTAATGAATTCTGGCAGGCGACGGTGGGGGAAATCTTTTTTATACATCTAACGTCACGGAGCAAGACACCGTTCCAGAGTAGTGGTCTTGCCACTCAATAAACAACTCAAATGAAAAACTAAAAACTTACAAATAACCATATCTATTTCCACAAAACAGAAAATATTTCTGTGAGACCATAAACTAATAAATAATACACATAAATTTCAGATATCTGGTCCAATTTCCTCCTTTGTCCTCCTGCTTATTCTTTTTTATCACCCCAGAAATGAGAGACTGTACTTCTCTCCATTCTTTCTCTCTTCTTAACATTATGTTTACCATGTTTCTTTCATCCAACCCGAAACGCGTCTTGAAGTCCTCTCTCATTTGCCCATCTCTGGCAGTTTAAAAATGGCACCGGGCGAGTGCGTCCGGTCCCCACAAACAACCCCGCAAACAGTCTACCTAGGCAGATTTGCATATGCTGATTGGTGCCAAACTACCATGTTCGGTCAGAAACTGCGTCAGGAAGTAGTCTACTTTGTTAAAATTACATTCCCGTTACGGCCTCAGATCAGGAATAAGCTCCTTCGTCCACCTTGCTTTCCGCTATCATTCGCCTATTCTTTGTGCCACTCCACTATAGTTCTTTCTCTTTAGTTCTCATCTATATTTCCATGCATCCTCCTCGCATACACTCTCGCTCGTTTGTTCTTTGCACAACAAAACGATCGGTATCACCGCTCTAATGACATAAATAGCCTCATTTGAAACCGTAAGGTTACCAAGTCTCCATCAGCTTGGCGTATTTTATAGTGTTGAGTGCGCTACACCACACGGGGGCAATGTATGTTACCACCGACTGAAAAAACTCCATTTAGCATCCTTCTTTTGGCATCTGGCATGTCTCCATCTATGATTTTCCGACTTTTCCAAATTTGTTACTTAAACTCTGACGGTGTATTCACATCTGTTTTAACACTTGGTGCTACTTCATCATACATATTCTCCCAATCTTCGTACTAACTGGGGAGTACAAAATACTTTCTTATTCAGCGTCCACCACAGATTGTAATGGCCTGCATTCTGTTTATATTTATATCCAGGTCTTATGATATAACTTTAGGGCACCTCATGTCAGCGTAAACACGTACCTCTCATTAGTATGTTGTATTCTCTCAATTTCAGATTTTGCAGCAGTTCTTTCATCAATGAAAAATATCCTGTTATTTATATTTTTTTGTTATCTTTGAAAGCGTTATCATTTTGTGCATAACATTGAATATGTGCTTTATTTCGAAACCATTACAAACGCAACAAGCTGTGACAAGAGATTTTCTCACTTAGCAGCTTTCCTTTTAAATGACTTCCAAAGATTATGTCGATATTGTATTATTGGATGTATAATTAAATATTTTAAAATATATTATCAAGTAGTCTTAAGTATTTGAATATTGTTATATTTACAACCGGCAACGCTGGCAACATTGGTTCTGCTTCTGCCCACAGCAGCCGCTATTTATGACAGCCGACGACTCGCAGAAAGAAAAAGAAGAAGAAAAAAGACTTGTATCTAACCTAATACACATCACCACGCCACGCATACTATATATTCTTTTGAATCTTTTGTTCAGTTTTTCGTTGCATTATAATAAATAAATTTAGTAAAGTGTAGTTATTCATTCCAAAATTAATAGGCCTTAGGTGGCAACAAACAAGTAGTTTTGTAATATCTTTACAAATTTATGACAGAATACAAATTGCCATTTTTCGTTCTTTTTATTACACAGTAGGCTAACATTGCAATAAATATTTTAATATGAAATAATAAACATTGAAAAACCGAAGGTAGTGAAAATGATTTAAATATTTTGAATTTCCTCAAGGCTTAATACCGTTGTTTATAGTTTAATCCGTCTCGGTACCATTTTGACAAGAAACAGACCGCCAATATTTAGAGGAGTAAAATCATTTTATTAATATTAAAAGACTTTGATTCTATTTAATGTGTAAAGGTAACACATGTAGTTCATTGAAAGTGTTACATCAATCGACCTTACTTTGATTATTTTTATGTTATCGATATTAACAAGGTTAAAAGTTTCAATGTTCTTATATTTCATACGAAACAAGCGAAAAGTAAATATTTATTTTGCGTGTCATAGCCATTGCCAAAAGATGCAAACATTTTATCAATCATCTTAATCTATTAGGCTAAGAATAGCATATCAGATCTAAATATAACTTTGATGTACTATGAATTGTATGTACTTTTAATTCTATGCTTGCCAACTAGAGCGCATAGAGCTTCTTGTTCGTGTTCTGACTCCACATGAGTTACTATGACTCATGTGGAGTCATGACATTTACTTTATTGAAATAAGGTTGAATGCTCGAATAAATGATATTTGATAAAACGAAAGGCAGATATCGAGCACACTTTTATCTGAAATAAGCCAAGAAACGTTTTTTAAATGAAGAAATTGATTAACTTCGATAAAAATTTTAAAGGGTTTTTACCCTGATATTTTGGTGGCTCAGGCATATGAACCTTGTAAGTATAGGTTATTCCACCAATATACGACTGTTTGGAATTATTGCTATAACGAATATTTTACTGTACAAGTAGAAGTATGAAAGTAAATTGGTCTAATTATTATTCCATAAAAAAGGATCTTCTGTTACTATGACATATAAACTAAAATTATTTCAGTTAGTAGATGTTCAGATAGACGCAAAATTTATTGTGAAAATTAATCCGAAAATAACAAAAAAAAATTACGTAAACGCTCCTACAAATAAATAGAATGACCTCTATGAAGTTAAAATGTGTTCATCAGCCATTTGAGTTGGATTTCGGTGAAATGTAAACACCAAAGAGGCGCGCCGGGTATTTTTATTACTTTATTACTTTAGGTACTACAACGGTAATAAAAAGAAATATATTATTTTTAATATAAATAAAAAGAAATTGGCAGAACGATGGTTCATAAACCAGAAAAAGAATCTAGTATTCCACTTTGTTAGTTTTTTGTTTGCTTTGAGTGGATATACTCTTAAAAGTTCCGAAAGTAACGGGTATAACATGGCGGCTATTGATAGTTAAAGTACCGAGTCATTACAGATATTAAAAAGTAACGAAAATTTACGTACAGTTTCATAAATCGCCGACTGATTTTAGTTTTAAAAACTGTCCGTATAGAGGTGTCTGGTGAAGAGAAGTGTCCGTTCAGAGAGAGTTTAGTGTAGTGTATTTGTTTGTAATGATGATTAGGAGAATAAGAGTAAGAGTAAGTCTTTTTGTTTTTTTAATACTTATTGAATATTCGACTAAATAAATTAAACTATTTAATCACTTAAGTATTGTTACACTTCGTTTAAATCACTTAATTCAAAAACCAACTTGTGTACAATACTAAAGTCAATGAGAGTAATTATACGAGTATGCTTCAAAATCTAAATTACAACTATTCTATAAACTATCAATTCTATATTTAGATCATAACTTCATATTTAAATCTAAGGTGTATATCTGTCATATTTTAAAAATGGGGAGAATTTACCATTGTACAATTCAGCACATTGGACCATTTAAGTCGACACCTTAAAGCGAATTTAAAACAGTCGTATATTCGTGGAATGGAGTATATAACCATTTTTGCTTCTGAACCTTAGTCAAAATTTTAAACCACGTTTGTTTTAACTAAATGATTTATACTTATTTTCGGTACTTTTTAAACCTGATAATGGAATTGTTATTCCGATAACGTTTGTTTGTATTATTCAATGTAGCCCCTTTAAGGGTTTTTTAAATATACCCACATACAAAGATTCTTTGTGATACGTGGTATACAGCTAGCTACAGGAATTTTTTCCCAGTGGATTTTATTTAAAAACAGTCATTAATATTCCTCTTCATAGCGGTAATGAAAAATTGAATGTCTGCAACTATAGATCTATTGTCTTACTACCAGTCCCATCCAAAATTATTAAGAGACGTATAAAAGCCCGACTTCGTCTTTACTCGTTGAAAACAACATTTTATCGCAAAGTCAGTTCTGCTTTTTATCTAATAAATAAACCAGTGATGCTATGTGTTCTGCAGTACATGAGTTCTATCAATCACTAAACAATAATGTTTGCACTGCTACTGTTTTTTGTAACTATGCCAAAGCTTTTGGCAATTTAAATTTCTTTAAACTAGTTAGAGCAAATGATCTTTATAAATGACATGACTAACGTAAAAATCGATGGAAAAAATTTTTCTTTTTGCTGATAATACCAATATTACCTTGAGGAACTCAAATATTACAACTCTGTATGCAACTATAACTTCCGATCTACTTGAAATAAAAACCTGGTCCGACTTTAATTTACTCTCTTTTAACGTGAATAAGTAGCATTATCTTATTAAGGAACTCTTCAACCCTTGCTTCTTAATAACAGGTGTATCAGTATCGTTGATTCTGTAAAATTTCTTGGTATTTGATCCCTTTGTATCGATTTGTTAAGTAAGATACTAGCCACAATCTGCTATGCCATTAGATCTGTTTCGAAGAAAATCAATTTAGCGTCTTCCAAAATAACATACTTTTCTTTGTTCATCGACCGATCTTCGATATGGTCTTTCGTTTTGGAGTTCTAGTACAGCTGCCCAATCTGATGTTGGTTTTAAATTACAAAAAAGAGCAATACTGTATCATTTTTACCTCAGTAGAAAAACACATTGCATAAACTACTTCAAAAATCACGGAATTTTATCTCTTCCCTCTTTATAGATTTTAGAAACTGTTTGCTTAATTCATAGAATAGAATAGAATAGAATATTCTTTAGATATTCTTAGATATTCTTTATCCCATCAGATCACATTGTGATATAGGACAAGTCATATAGTACATAAAGCATGATTAACAAGTTATATAGGACAATTATATAACACAAGATCAATAAAATATAGATTAATATAAAAATGAAAAAAAAGATATGCAATATAGAGCGTCTCTGAACCCGTCGGTCCTCATTCCCTGTAGTCGTTTCCCTGTAAACGCATAATTGGATTAAATATGCTTTTAATTTATTTTTGAATTTTTTAATATTATTTTCATTTCTTATATTAAGTGGCAAACAATTGTAAAATTTAGATCCTGCAAAATCAGGACTAGTTTCAAAGAGAGTTGTGGTGTGTTTACATACGCTTATCAACCTCCCGTGTCTTGTCGGGTAATTATGAAAGTCAGAGTTGAGGGTAAAATTTTGAAATTTAGTTTTGACGTGAATATATAAATGACTTATAAATATATAAATCATGAAATGTCAACAGCCTGTGTTCAATAAAATATTTACGACATGATTGTCTATTATCAATATTGAATATCAATCTAAGAATTCTCTTTTGAGTTATAGAAACTCTAGAAGAGTTTCTAGAGTTTCCCCACAAGACAACATTATAGGCCATAAATGAATAAACCAATGCATAATACACACTTATCAATTGATTGATGTTACAAAGAGTTTTCAACTTAAGGATCGCATAGTAACCCTTATTCATTGTTTTGCAGACTTTAGTGACATTTTCATCCCATGTCATATTACTTTCTAGAATGCTACCAAGAAATAATGTCGTACTACTAAAAGGTATTTCCTCAGAACTAACTGTGATTTTATAACCATGGGATGGCTTACAGCGCGAGTAGAACTGCATACAAATAGTTTTGTTTGCATTTACCATTAAAGAGTTTCTTTTACACCAGGTTGTAAATTCCTGTGCTACTTAGTTCATTTTTGATATGAGTTCGACTTCAGTTGACTCGTCAACTGCAATTGTTAAATCATCTGCATAAAGAACTGTATGGTCTGCAGTTAAAAAATTTTTCAATTCATTGACATATAAAAAAAATAAAGATCCCAATACGGAGACTTGCGGTACACATTGACCAAGATTAAAAACAGATGACTTCTTATTATCGACTTTTACTAGGAATTTACGATGTTGTAATTATGACCTTAACCAGTTCAAGAAATAACCCCGAAAACCAAGGGCTTCTAATTTATGTAGTATAATTTCAATGTCAATAGAGTCGAAAGCCTTAGTTAAGTCAAAAAAGAGTGCACCCATATACCTTTTTGGATCCAAAGCAGCGTGGATATAATTAAATAATGAAATAGAAGCACTCTCTGTAGATTTATTAGGAAGAAACCCATCTGGCATTTATTTAAGATAGGTATCATATTTATTTAGAAAATTTAACATTTTACTGTAAATACACTTTTCTAAATACACTTTCGATAATCTTAGAGAGTACACTTGTCACGGTGATTGGCCTGTAATTATCAACCCTTTTTCTCCCTTTTTGAAAATTGGACTAACTATTCCCGTTTTAAGGTCACTTGGAAACTTGCCATCCTTGACAGATAGGTTGATGATGTGAGACAGAACAAGAGATATATTTGAAGAAATGTATTTAATTATTTTATAAACACCTACATATTTTTCCAACAAGACCTAATCATTACTGCTCCACCAGAAATTCAACCTTTGATGTGTATTTACCGATCCCGTCCACTGAGTTAGTAAATAAATATATATTATATTCAGCAAAAAAATTATACAACCATCTCCCTTTGCAACTTAAATCTACAACTATAAAATGACAAAAGCCTATCTATCTGAAAGACAATATTATCCAGTGAAAGAGTTTGTTTACGAATAACTAAGAAATTACAGTACGTTTATGTACAAGTAACTAAAGGATTTTTTATATTATATATTTGGGTATCACATGCAGCAACCTAAACTTATTAGTTCGTAAGGTTTTATTATGTAATTTGCAATTTATTTAAATTTTGCAATGGATTGTGTATTTTATTATCTTTTATTTATGTAAATCTAGTAAATTTTAAATTGTTATTTTTATGACTTTTTGTAAGCTTTGTTCATAAAATTGTACAATTTTCAGTGACATTAAAGGATATTTCTATTCTATATCGAATAAAATTTAATCTCTCGTGTATTTTTCATCCGGAGAAATCTCTTTTTTTTTTAAAGCAGGCTTTTGCAACTATGTATAATATATCTGTTAACCGAAAACTATTTGTTCAATAACCTTTTTCGACCACTCAGTATGAGTGTTATTCATTAGAGTTATATAGAGTTCTCATTTGACTCGTCGTAAAATACCGACTTTGGTGTCCTGTTAAGAATATGGCGCGTGTATTAAAACTCAAACACATAAATATTTAAGTGCCCGTTATCTTAAAATAACATCTTTATTGCAGTTTATAATGTTTGTATAATTTCATAGATAAAACAAGAAACGGTGATTGTATAAAACATAACGTTTTTCATACAGTTAGGTGTTTTGATGGATGTATTGTCGATAATGAACTTCAAATTAAATATAAAAATAGCCTGTTATGATTTAAAACTGCCTAGAAACTAGACCGAGTTTAAAAATAAACACTAAAAGAAACTGTTAATGTTATGTAGTTCATAAGTGTTTTTTTTTTTAATTTAGAGTGTTGAAGAATATCTAACGTTTTGCAATGGGAAAGTAACTTTTTTGTTTATTGTACTATCTATAGGTAATTTAGATCTCGCAGAGTCATTGCAAATATTGCTTTCTAATTTCAAGTGTATGGCCTTATACCGATTTTTTTTAACATCAAGTTTTTTGACAATCGGTTTCACAATAAAAACTATTAGTAAAATTGTTTGTCTTTACAATATTAGAGAGATGTAAGGTCCAGTGATAGTAAATAATGCCATTAAAACCTCCGTAAAAGAATACATAACCGTCAGCGACCAGATAATTGTTGTCAGAATGAATGCCAGTCCAGTTAATCTTAATACGCTACAAACATATGCCCCAACACGCGAAGCTCACTATGAAGAGATCGAAACATTTAATAGTACGTTGAAGCAGACGCTTAGGAAGCTTCCAAATAGAGTAATCACAGCAGTCGTAGGCGATTTCAACGCTAAAATTGGTGTAACTACAAAGATCATTACTTGCGAGGGACCGTCGGATTATATGGACTTGGCCAAAGAAATAACAGAGGAGAACGCTTGCTACACTTTTGTATAGACAACAACCTGTTTGTTACTAATACAGGCTTTCAACATCACTCAAGACGACTATACACTTGGATATCACCAGAAAATAGATACAGAAATCAGATAGATTTTATACTGGAAAAAACCCGTTGGAGGAGCGCTGTTAAGGATGTTAAGACCTATCCAGGAAAAGATTGTAATAGCGACCATCAATTTTTATCAGCTGAATTCCGCATGAAGTTAAGAAACAGTCCAAGAACAGGAAATACAACAACTAAATGGCATCTAAGATATAACTATCCGTACAAAAAAGCCGCAATGCAAAAGCTATGTGACCTCAAACAATCATTAAATTCAGAAGAGTCCTCAAATAGCATATGTACAAAATCAAAATCCATATTGCATAATGCTGCGAAAAACATTAAGAGTGATAGAGAAGAAAGAAGGAAACAATGGATAACAGACTACACGTGGACTAAAATACAGGAGAGGAAGTGCTTAAAAGTCACAGGACTGAACAGTGAAAGTCATAAAGAGGCCTATAAAGCGCTGAACGGTCAAATAAAACGATTCTGCAAAAAGGACAAGAACACACACTTGAACAAAATCTGCATGGAAATAGAAGGGCATAAAACCAAAACTGAGACCAGAGACATGTTTAAAAAAATAAAGACGATAACACGTTCCTTTACACCAAACTACCTTGCTATCAAAGATGATAACGGAACTCTACTCACTTCTAAAAAAGATATTTTTCACAGATGGAAAGAATACTGTGGACGACTGATGATGGAGGAGCACAGACACCCCATCACAACAAGAAGATGCCAGTTTTGCGACGGAACCTGACGTACTCAAAAGTGAAGTTGAAGCAGCAATTATGAGGCAAAAAAGTCAGAAAGCTGCCGGTCCAGATAATATACCTATTGAAATGATTTGGACCCTAGATGACGTTGGAGTGGATATAATACATCAAATTTGTCAAAGAGTGTGAAAAACAGGTAAATGACCTGAGGACTGGACACAATCACTATATATTCCCATACATAAAAAGGGAGCGAAAGATTTATGTAGCAACTAACGCACATTTGCTCTAATTGCGCATTGAAGTAAGATACTCTTACACATAATTTCGAGAGGATAAAGCCCTTTTTATTACCTAACATTGCGGAGGAACAAGCAGGTTTCGTCCCCGGACGTGGTACTAAAGAACAAATTTTAAACGTACGGCAGATTGTAGAAAAATCCAGAGAATTCAACATCACAACATATTTGTGCTTCATAGATTATAGTAAAGCTTTCGATTTGGTCAACTGGAGTAAAATGTGGCAGGTTTTGTCTGAAATGGAAGTCCCCAATCATCTGATACTGCTAGTTAAAAGCCTGTACAATAACAATTATGCCAGAGTTAGAATAAATGGGGAACTAACCGATAGTTTCAGGGTCACAAAGGGCGTGAGACAAGGTTGCATACTAAGCCCAATTCTATTTAACATCTATGGTGAATGGATATTGCGGAAAGCTACTGAGGACTGGAACGGTGGCATCACCATTGGCGGGAAGAAGATTTGCAACTTGAGATATGCAGATGATACTACTATCCTCGCTAGTTCTGAAGCTGAATTGATTCACCTGCTACAATGGATAGAAGACGTAAGCTTAACGATGGGCCTTAAAAAAAACAGAGATAAAACGAGAATCATGATAATTGACAGAGCTAACAACAATCAAAATCAGCTGGTCATGATAAACAATATCGCAGTTGTAGATAAATTTGTGTATCTGCGCTCATTAATAACCAACAAAGGAGGCTGTACTGAAGAAATAAAGTGGTGGTCAGCAATCGCAAAAAGCGCTATGGCAAAATTAACAAAAATTTGGAAAAGCCATGAAAAACTACCGATACAAAAATGAGACTAGTAAGAAGTCTAGTTTTTCCAGTTTTTACTTATGCATCGGAATGCTGGACCCTTACTGAGAAAGACAAAAAGAACATAGATGTATTTGAAATGTACTGCTGGAGACGAATGCTAAGAATACCATGGGTGACCCGAAGAACAAATTGATCCATACTGGACCAGCTAAATATAAAGAAAAGACTAAGAACACAAATATCAGAACAAATAATAAGCTATTTTGGACATGCACTTCGAAGAAATGGTCTTGAAAAACTTACCATCCAGGGAAAAGTAGAAGGCAAAAGAAATAGAGGTAGATCTCCCACACGATACACGGACCATATTGTCGCTACCATTGGCGCTCCATTGTCAGAATGTACTAGAATGGCAGAAGATAGAAAAGCGTGGAGGAACATTGGGAAATTTGGCTAATAGCTTCATGATATCACGATACCTGCATCAGGTTAACGACTAAGAAGTAGGTCCACTGACCAAAGCATTAGAACATAATTACTGGCTTGTTTACCGATGGGATGCGCACATACACAGATACGTGAACACGAATACTAAAAGCGGCACAGATTATAAGGGCTGGGCGCTGTTGACGGTGTAGCTTCCACTACTGTAGGCACTGTCAGGAACGGTTTGGTAGGTCCAAGAGATCATATCGCTTTAATCTCTTCGCTTGATGGTTGTGGAGAAGATTGTATGCCAGGGTATTAGGATGCATGCGCAACCTGTTTTGATATGGTTCAGAAATTCTTTTGCACTCTTCAGAGACTGTTAGTACCTGCAGATCTCTATGCAAGGCGTTATTCTTGATATACCAAGGGGCATTAGCGATTGTTCTTAGAGTTTTAGATTGAAATCTTCGTATTTTCATAACATTTGATTTGCTAGCTGATCCCCAGAGCTGCGAACCATATGACCAAACAGGTTTTATTATAACTTTGTATATCAGTAGCTTGTTGTCGATCGATATGTGTGAGTTTTTTTCCAACATCCATTAAAGTTTTTTGTATAAAATTCCTAGTTGTAGTTTTTTCGTCCATATAGGTTCGGCCCATATTAATCGTTTGTCCAGATGAATTCCTAGATATTTTACGTCATCCTTTTGGATTAAAGAATGTCCATCGAGGTTAACATCTGGACATATACCTCTTCTTAGAGTAAATGTAAAATGTGTAGATTTTGAGGGATTTGCTTTAATTCTTCAGAGTTTAACCTTTCATTAGTTTGTTTAGATGTAGTTGCAGTATCTCAGATGCTATTACTGAATTACTATGAAATGTTAAGAAAGCAGTATTATTTGCAAATGTTGCAAGCGTAAGGTTATTGTTTGTTGGTAAGTTAGTCTATATATCTGGTACAAGATCGGTCCGAGCACACTACCCTGAGGTACACCAGATACGATGAGGAAGAGTTTTGTGTAGGCTTCACTATACCTTACTAGATATTTTCTTTCTATAAGGTATGATTTAAGCATTTTAAGTAAGTGTAAAGTAGATTTTTCTTTACCTTGTACAGAAGTCCTACGTGCAACACCTTGTCAAAACCTTAAAAGGAATCTAAAAAGGCCGCAGTACAGTATTGCTTGTTTTCGAGACTAGTTCTTATTGTTATGCATAATATGTGATATGTATAAATCAGAATAGAAAAAGCTGGAGCAAATTTCAACAAAATGAGAAGAGTGCTATGTACAAGGGATTTAAAATTTTAACTAAGGGTTAGGTTGGCGAGGTGTTATGTTTTTTCTACTTTGTTTTATGGAATGGAATCTTGGACCTTGAATGCGACATCAATGAAAAAACTGGAATCATTCGAACTGTGGGTCTATCAAAGAATTCTGAAAATATCGTGGACAGAACACGTCACAAACAAAGAGGTTCTGAGAAGGATGAATAAAGAAATAAAAATTTTAAATACAATTAAAACAAGAAAATTGGAATATCTCGGATATATTATACGTGGAGGGAAATACACCTGCCCCAACTGATTATGCAGGGAAATATGCAAGGAAAGAAAAGCATAGGGAGGCGTGAAATGTCATGGCTGCGCAACCTGAGAGATTGGTACGGATGTACATCCAATGAACTTTTCAGAGCAGCCGTCTCAAAAGTCCGAATAGCTATGATGATTGCCGACCTCCGCCTCGGAGATGGCACTTAAAGAAGATAATCTGTGAACTTATTTACGAAAATGAACCATATTTATTAGATAAGCCGAAAAGCTCGGGTTAGTTAGTCATGCGAAAACTGGTCCTAATTTATTTAAAACATTTTTTTTAAACAGATTGTAAAAATCAATTGCTTCAACCCAGACAAATTTTCATTTTCTCGGGCTGCGCCGTGTATAAGAAAGAGAAATTCTTGAATTGAATTCTTATTATACAAAATAAGCTCAGAAATTGTCATATCGAGCTGATAAAAGAAGGTTTGAACTTGAAGTTGGTGATTTGATAATTTTAAAAATAATATTTTTTAATTGTGTTAAATTTACAAGGTATTATATATTGTTTAGTTAAGAAAACAATTGTCTGTGTAATAAAGGGTGTTTTTTAGAGGTACAGAAATGTAAGTTGGTAACACATTCTAACTGTCAGCCATTTTGACAGCTGTCAAGTGATTTATGTTAAGTTGGGTTTGGCATTTCAGCATCATAGATAAAATTTATAGATTGGTAACAGGGATAGGCAATGTCAAATCACGTTCGGATTTAGGCGCCCATTCGTTTGGTGGCGCTGCTAGTCTCGTTTCTACGCGTAGGGAGTGTGCTGTGGTCAAATCAAAAGTTGACAAATACGGCGCCATATTTTTATTTGTTTTATTTTTTATAATTTATTTTATAGTTTAAATTTTTTTATATAAGTAGTGCAAAAGGTAAAATTTTAGACGATTTTTTTATTATGGAATCGAACACATTATATGGAATAACAATATAGTGACGAAGAACTGAACAAAAAAGATGTATTCCAAATTGCATGGATACTAGGCAAGCACACTACCACTGGCAAGCAATACCGTTTTTCAAGTCCAGGAGATTATAATATGGATATGTTTGATAAATGGGTGAATGCTGTTAAAAGCCCTAATTAGAGAATGCTGCAACAGAAACTATTTATAACAATTTTCGTGTATGCGCTAGTCATTTTAAAGAGGATGATATAATTAATGTTGGACATACCGGTATTACGAGAACAGCCCTTCTGAGTTTGTTTTTACCAGCACCAGGTAAGAACTATTATGCCAATATATGTATGTATGTGACCTTTTACTTATAAAATTAGTTAATTATAAATTTAACCTAATTATAAAATCAGACTTACTTGCTTACTATTTGAATTATTTTGTAGGTGGTGGTTCAACAACTATCTTAAAAAATCATCACCTTAGAGAGGGTTCGACATAATTTCTACAGGTGTGCCTGTTTCAAAGTTGGATTAGATTAGCAGACCATGACTACACTATCATATGGAGAGGTCCATGAGCTTGCCGTTAAGTGCGAGGAGGGATCTGTCTCTCTCTTGTTGTGAGTGAGATTGGTCTTAGAGTACCATATATTACCATGGTTTGTCTCATCTATGTACTTTTAATCAAAAGAACAACCTAAATCTAAATGTATTTAATATGTCTCTAAATAAATATATAAATATTAGTAGAAAAGAGTTACTGGTAAGATAGAGTTTGGAAACGTAACTTTGTAAAATACTTCATATTATTATTGTAACTAGGTAATACTTTACATATTTTTTTATTTTTAATGTTATTTTTCCATCTTTATATTGCTGGATCTTAGAATCTTAGAGCTAACTGTTGGGTTTATAGGTTTAAATATGACTAAAATATTATCATATAAATGTATATAAAGTTCTTTCTAGAACTAAATCATTTAATTTTTCTGTTTCCAACTTAACAGAGTTCTTGAGTTTTGTTTTTCTGTGAGTAGAACGCTAGACAGTAAAAGTTCTCACTGACCACTGGTAGTGTGTGTTATTAGATTAGGATGTAAGTACTACAAAGAACTCAGAATGTCTGAAAGCTGTCTGTTGCTTATTAGGCTTTAATTTGACATTAGAATTCCAAAAAAATTATTTAATTACTGACAAGTTCTTGTCACAAGATTTAGAACACTAAATTATACTACATTTACCCTTCCCTATTTGTGAACAAAATATTGCAACTATCTTGGTTTATTTTTAGCTCCAGCTGCTTTACAGCTAGATTGAAAATCTGAATTTTCCAATCTTGGTTCATAATTATCATCAGGTTTTTGAACAGGTAAATTTTCTGTCACATCTGGCATTGATTTAGTAGTGGAATTCTCTAATGTGTTGTTTGGACTTCATCTTCATCATTATCTTGATTCAATAATATAACAATTCAATAGTAAACTTCTTATATAGTACAGAGCTCCTGGTAAAGCAGTTTTTCATTTAGTGATGTCTAAATATTTGGTTTTCAATGCTAGATTCACCAATTTCTATATAACTCATTGTATCTTTCAACTTAACCATTTCCTTCATGGTTATATGGTGTTGTTCTACTTGAAATATTCCTTTAGAGTGGAGATAATTAATAAATTCTTGTGAAGTAAAGCTAGTTCTCCTTGTCAGATTTTATATATGCCAGCATTCTATATAAACAAAATAGTGATTTAATCTGTGATTGGTTTGAATTGCTTTCCTACCAGATAATGTCTGCATTTTTTTAATACTTCAATGCATTTGCATGTTTTCATTCTGACTCTGTGAGAGTATGTGTGAAAAAAGCAATTGGTTTTCCCCATTGATTGCTTCGCTTATGTAATTATAGACTAAATTTATTACAAGCATGTACTTATTTTGTCTTCTAGGGATTTATCTTTAGATTCATTGCTTTCTAAAAAAATCTTGAATGTTTATACCAATGTTTGAATTCTTTGCAAATTTTGAGAATAAAATTGTAGTAAAAGGCCTTTTGCAGAATTAGGCTTCTATTTACATAAAACTTGACATACTAAGACAAAACAATTATTTAAATACTGACCAGTTCTTGCCACAACATTAAGAAAACTAAATTATAGTACACTTGGCTTGTATTATTAATATCTCTTGTAACACATATAACATTTCTTGTAATATTTTTATAAATAAAGATTTTATTATATTTTATTCTTTAATTTTTTTACCACTTTGGCATTTTAATGTAATGTAAAATAAATATAGTCTCAACATAACAAGAAAACCCAAAAAGTATACGAAAAATATTTATTATCGTATAGGATAAGGATTTTTCTTGTTATTTTAAGATTATATCGATTTTCCTTTACTTTAAAATGAGTTCACAATCCTAGGTAATATTACAAAAATTTTGAATTTCGCGCCATGTATTTATAGTTAGGCGCCCGGTCACTAGGTGATGCGCCAATCATTGTTTTACTCGTCAACACGGAAGTTTCAATGCTAGGTGGTAGTGTGCTATGTTTCAGCATAAATAGACTTGACGCCTGAACAACGCTTCCAAGTTGTAAAAATTTATTTTGAAAATTGTGGTTTTGTTCGAAATACGTATTGCGCACTACGTTCATTTTATGGTCAACATAATAGTCCATCAGAGCAAGTAATTGAATTAACCATGGAACGTTTTTGCAGCACGTTTACTTAAAATGATAATATGCATCCACAAACACGTCGTGCAGTACATACAGAAGAAGTTGTTGCTGCTGTAAAGCGTAGCATCAAGGAAGACCCGAATCAGTCTATCTGACATGGTGCACAGCAGTTAAATACGTGTACATCCACTTTGTGGAAGATTTTGCGGGAAGATCTCGCTTTGCTTGCTTACAAAATCCAACATGCAAGAATTGAAGGTACATCATCAACTAGCTGTTTATGTGGCCCTGATTGAATCTAATTTGAGATACGGTATTGCCTTTTGGGGTAGCTGTTCTCTTCATCATTTCAGTAGAGACTTTATGCTACAAAAGAGAGCACTTAGATATTTATGCAAGGTCAAGTTTGGTACATCATGCAGGCCTCTGTTCCGGAAACATGGTATCTTGACACTTCCTTGTATATGTATCCTTGAATTAGCGTGCTTAATTTTAAAAAAACATAAAGAGGATATTCGGACAGTTTCCCTTTATAATACTCGTCTAAATTATGTTATTCCACTTCCAATTCCCTCTTCTACATTAACTAAAAAATCATTTATTTACACTGGTAAGAAAGTGTTTAATCACCTACCACTCGATATAAGATCCTTAAGCAATATTTTTGTATTCTGAAGAGCAATCAAGAAGTTTTTATTATCTAAATGTTACTATAGTATAGAGGAATTTTTTGAGGACAGTTGCGCTAATTGATATATTTTTTAATTATGGAAATTTTATAATTAGTATTTTAATATATCTTGTACCTTGTTTGTACTATACCATGTTGCTTTTTATAAATGTAATCTCATTTTAAAAACAATAAACTTCTCTCTTTCTCTCTCTTGGAGGACATTATTTGCCGCGCTATTGCCGATATACGACGACAAATATTGAAAAAGTGATCAAAAATTGGATCTCTAGATTAGACCACATCGGAGTCATATATGACGGTCATATGCCAGAAATTATATTTAAGTTATAATTTCAAAAGGTTATCTTTCGATCATGTCAATTTCATGACAGTTTATAAAAATCATCTTTGTTTTATTTCATTTCAAAGTTCTATACCTTTAAAAAAACACTCTTTATAAACCAGGTCTTAATGACGCACCCATAAAGAACCGTGTATACGGGCGTAGGCAAAGAAACAATAAAAACAGCATTTATTGAAACAGAGATTGTAACTTATGTGACAAAGGAAAGTGCTGCATATGAAACGAATACAACTTATATATCATACTCTTTTTGTGAGTATATTTTTGTAAAACTTCACAAGGCAGAGCAGCGTCCAACAGATTTAAAATCAATTCCTAACGAAACCCCTCGCCATTATCCCTTTTTGGTAAAATTGTGTTTACTAATCATATTCTGATTTTCATATAATAGTTAGTATTCAACATAGGAGTTTTTATTAATAATCTTCAAGGAAAATCTCTAGTTTACATAATATAACTGTGATACTGCTTTCAAGGTTCTTGCAGTTTCTTAGTATGTTACATCATCAAATGTTTTATACTTTAGACACCCGTGAACAGTATTAACGAACCCACTCATTAATGACAAGAATAAAGAAACTCTTTGTATAACCTGGCTTTGTTAACGAGAAATGTCAATTTATAATTTATTGTTCTAACTGGGAGCCATTAATATAGGCATGTGAAGTGTCATAAAAAAGTGAGTAGGTAATGATAATGACACTTTTAAAGTCTTAAATTGAGTTTAAATAAAAAATTTATCTATTTAATTTAATAAATCTATTAAATTTAATAAGGTGCAAATCTTATAAACATTAAGAATTGATCTGTTTACTTCAAGATATCAGTTAGAAACATTACTTTCATAAAAAAATTACCCAATTATAAATGAGATTGAGAGATTACATTTTTATCGAATTAATATTTTGTCCAAAATTAAATTTAGATGAAAACATGTTTGATCCACTAGATCACCAACTGTTTAACATCATAAATTTTGAAAGTGGTATTTTTTCTTGAAACTTCACTCTTTATCTGTGCCCATACCAGTTCAATCGGGTTTAATTCACAATGATATGGTGGGGATCTAAGTACTGTCATTCCACGATTTTTGGCAATTTCATCAATTTCGTATTTTTTAAATTTTTCTTTATGAAGGGCACACAACGAATAAAGTTCCTTTCTTATAGATCCGGGATGGTACGTAATATTTTTTGAACTCAGCCAATTCTGCAAGTCTTTTTTTAACCACTTGGTTGTGGGCAGTCCTTCTATAAGTCTGGAGTGATAACTTGCATTATCCATTACTATTACACAGTTTTTAGGAAGAAGATCTATCATTTGTTCGAACCATTCTTGAAAGACATCAGCGTTCATGTCTTCATGGTAGTCACCGGTACGAGTTGATTCAAAAATTAATAAACCACCTTCAACAAAACCGTCTGAACTGCCAATGTGTACTATTATCAACCTGCGCCCCTTTCCTGATGGTGGGTTTAAACCAGTAGATAAGTTATTTACAAAAGCGTGCCTTTGACTTGTAACAGTTTCATCCTGCCAAAATTTATTTGGTGTATGACCCTCGTTGATCCATGTTTCATCAAGATAAAATATTTTTCTTTTTTGGTTTCTCATTTCCTTTATGGTTCTTGGAAAATGTCTTCTCCATATGACAATATCGCTTCTTTCTAATAAAATAGACTTTCTGGGATTCTTTTTCCAGCGGAAGCCTATTTCTTTTAAAAGTTTCCATAACGTACTTCGACTCATTTCTGGGTAATCCTTATCATCTCGAACTGAGAGAAGAACTTTATCCAATGTTGGAAATTCTTGTCTAAAGAAGAATTCATGCACTTTCCGTCGAAGTCCTTCTTTAAAATGTTATTCTATTTGAAATTTTGGTTTCCCTGGAGCATTACGTGGCATTTGAAGACTACCACATTTCTCTTCTTTAATAACTCTGTAAATCGTAGATTTCCCAATACCAAGTGTACTGCTAACTAACTCAACGGGCTCATCAACACTTTCACATAAACGTTTGTCTGTAAATGATTTAAAACAATTAAATATTAATGTTTTTTCATTAACTGTTAAAGGACCAATTTTTCGGCGTTTACACGGCACTTCCAAATTTTTCATAACACTAGTATACACAATAAACTGCACCTTGCAACTGAAGTACCTACTTTTAGTGAACTGTTAAGAATTTTGAATACGCCACTTGGACCTTCCTACAAAATGGAAAAACCCACTATCACGTTT
Source organism: Diabrotica balteata (assembly GCA_918026665.1). Classification (NCBI taxonomy): domain Eukaryota; kingdom Metazoa; phylum Arthropoda; class Insecta; order Coleoptera; family Chrysomelidae; genus Diabrotica; species Diabrotica balteata. The sequence continues at coordinate 33,840,278 of OU898281.1, read as the reverse complement.
TCTGTGGAATAAGTTTAGAAGGTAATTATCTATTCAATTACTGTCGTAGATTCCTGGAATTAAAGAATTAAATGTTTGATTGTTGAAACCCTTACTTCGTGGAATGCACTCATTTCAGATAAAATAAAACGTTTTATTTTATCTAAAGAATTAAACTTTATTTTGCAAATAGGTAGGTATTTATTAAACTTTTATTGGTTATATATAACCAATAAAATAAACATCTTACATTTCTTGCAAATTCATTAGTACCTGTTAACCTCCATCACTCCGGCACTGGCAACCTTATTTAGGGATTAGTAACCCTCACAAGTATTGTATTCTATTCTGCTCCAACCTTTATACCTGGTGGTCATACTCAATTTAAAATTGTTTTCCTATATACTTCTGTAAACTTGTTGACAAATATCTGTTTTTCATTGAGTCACCCGTATCAACAGTTTAGGGATTTGCATACATAATTTAATGTTTTATTACTCTCTCATACATAAAAATACACTATAACAAGTTACCCTTGTTAGCTACCACAAATGCAGCTTGTTATAAGGGAAAAAGTTGGGCGTGGCGTGTTGTCAAAATAAAACTATTCACGACCAAATTAGCTTGAAAGGAACATCCTAAGAGAGATAATGAGGTATGACGCTTTCCACAGATGGAAGCACAAAACACCGAAACAACAAATAGTAGACTAAAATAAGACCAGAGAGAGAAATAAAAAACCCCCCAAGATGGACAAAATTCTACAAAAAGCCCAGAGTGAGAAAAAACTCCAAAATCATACCACACACACAAGGAAGATAGTTCGTAGCTCAAATCACCCAGAATATCGCAAATCGCCTCATACACAGTGGGCCCAGCTGCTCATACAAGGATACAGTCTGTATTGTGGTATTGTATAATATTTTATATATTTTCTTTATTATGATATAGACTATATACTAATTATGATTCTTCTGTTCAGAGGTGGCCTACAAAAAAAATCACAAAAAACACAAAAAAACGGCTTCGGCCACCAAAAAAAAACTAACAAAAACAAAATTAACAAAAAAGCCCTAAACCCGGGCACGTAGGGCCCAACCCCCTTGAGCACCAAGTCGCCGAACTGAGCCGGGACTCAGAGCGGAGACTTGAGGCCCAAGTAAGCAATTTTAGTTCGCGGATAAGCTACATTAAGATAAACAGGAATAAAGCGGAGATGCGCTGTCCTGAGTTTTCACATACATACGGTTAGGAAACCATGTTGGGGTTCTATTTCCCAGGACCTCCACATGAAGAGCACTTGGCTGATTGTTGTGCCTCTATAGCGAATCAGATTGCTATAGGGGGGAAAGGGATGGTCTAGAGCATTGGAGCACGGTGATTCCTGTTTTTAACTCGAGTTAAAACACCTTGCTCCAATGAATTGTTACACCCGATCGTACTACCTGGGTGAACATTTCTAGGCTGGATTCAATCAAATTGCTTGCTTGCTAGCTTGAAAGGATGAAAATAGGACCCGGGGTCCCGGACTATAACGTTTTTTTTTTTTCGCAAAATTTTCTTTAATGTGGTGATCTAGTGGATAAAACATGTTTATATCTAAATTTAATTTTGGACAAAATATTAATTCGACAAAAATGTAATCTTTCAATCTCATTTATAGTTGGGTATTTTTTTTATTAAAGTAATGTTTCTAACTGATTCCTTGAAGTAAACAGTTTAATTTTTAATGTTTGTAAGATTTGCACCTCACTTTATATTTCAAGGGAAACAGCTCTAATCTAAATATCATATCAATACCAAACGCTTTAGAAGAGGTTCTGTCTAATAGTACCCACTCTGAATAATATAACATTTTTACTAATATTTTGAAAAGCTTGTTTCAAGCAACAAGTATTTGTAAGTATGGGAATGAATCGTTACAGGAACCTTTTTATAGAAATTATGTCTGGTGAAGAAGCAATCCATAAAACACACTCGTTAATTAACTTGACTGAACCTGAACCTGAAACTGTCTGAGTAATATTTCTGATATAAATATTTAATAGCAATTATCATTGGTGTTTGTTATAATAGCAATTTACCGCCAATTCATCAAAAGACTAAAAATTTTTTGTACTTTTACGTTCTTATTATATAGCCGTTGGTTGTAGTATAGTCGTAATAATGCAATGCATACACTTTTTTCACAAACGTTCTTGGTATAATACCGAAACAATAACTTAATTTACAGTTATATATAAATGCCCTATACAGGAATTTCAGTCACAACTGTTACAAAATAAAATGCAAAAGGTGGTAACCGCCTCACCGACAGTCAGTCGGCCGGCGAAGGTGTGTGACCTCGAAATATAATGCTCATGGATATCAGATTTCGAAACGGTCGTTCCTTCTAAAATGATACCAGAAGTTCGATGCTCCTTATAAAATTCAGAATCTCCTTTTGACCAGCAGGAAAGGTCGTAGTCTGGTAGGAGTCAATGTTAACTTTGTAAAGATTTCAAGGTAATAAAGTTGATTCTCTGAATGTTATTTAACACTTTATTATGTCTGCAGTTCATTCCCATTAAGCGAAGAATTATAAAGTGGAAATAAGCGTTTTTTATTTTTATTGTTGGTTGAATTTTAAAGGTAATTTTATGAACAATGATTAAAAACGTGTACATCTTCGCGCCAATAAACCATATTGTATGTTCGATTTATTTTGTTCAGTTTAGATGAATGTGATAATCGGTTCATTAGAAGCCGAGATATTGCAAATTCGTTATTAAAAAATAACAAATTATCGACTATATCAGATTTTTTTGGCTTATACGTTTGCTTTTGCTTAACGTAAAAAGATTTAAAGCACATCATTTTAAAGCTATGATTATAAGCTTTAAAATGAATTTTTAAAAATTAATTACTACACTAATGGGAATAAGCCACAACTGAAGATTAAAATAAGTTTTCACAGAAAGCGGAAATTGAAACATCAATAAACTTATTTTAAACTTCAATTGTGGCTTATTCCCATTAAAATAATTATCATTTGTTAAGTTAAAAGATAGAGAGTTGAAGAGATAAAAGAAATTAGCAGAAACAATGATCTTTGGAGACGGATAATATACGTATACGCACAAAGAAAAACAGAGGAGAGAGGATGTCCCATTACTCAAGGCATTTAAAGTAACGTTCAGTACATAAGCCTCCCCATTCGTTATGTCCGTGAAGGGAAAGGGTGGTGGCATAGCTTGGGCAGATAGGTACCACGCTAGAGATACCACGCTTATGTTTTGCGAGAGAAAAAAGTTGAATTATATTAAAAAGTAGGGTATGAACCGGTTAAGAATAAATACCTAACACAAAAATAACATAGAGTAGTTGTAAGGACAATACTGTTCATGCCACTGACATAAATAATACCTAGGAAATTTACAGTGGCCAAATTATTTGATATTTATATAAAATGACAAAACAATGCAAAAATTCAAATGAAATTAGAATGTCCAATTTCGAAAGACGTTAGCTCAAGAAAATTATAAAACTGCGCTAAAAAATGGTAAATAAAAGTAATTGCGTTAAAGCTAATTTTGAGTAGGTTTTAAAGTGAATAAATGTGTACATATATACAAATATATTTTGTAATGGTTTTGATAGCATTTTATAATCTATTGTGAATAAACTTCTTATTATGTATGCGTAGAGGTGCACTTTCCTAGGAGGGCCCTTCGAAAAAAACTGAACGAAGCTAAATTTGGTTTATTACGAATAAGTATATGGTGCTGGTTTTGTAAGCTCCGCTGGAGTCTGTGACGGAAAGAAGTTCGCTAACTTTTCGGTTTCCGTTTTCGGTCAAATCCAGATTAAGTTCAACGAAAATTCTTCCTTTCTTCAACTTCTTCAATAACAATAGCGCCCAGACTTTTTTCTTTAAAATCCATTTCGACTAAGAGAAGTCATTCTTTTTAATTACTGTTTTTAGGAAACCACTTCCGTGACTGTCGGCTACCGAACATTCCGCGCGGATGCCTTTTCTATTCCGCCTCCGGTTCGGCTCATTCCAACAGGGAGTCTTAAGAAACCGTAGCTTAACTGAGTCAAGTCGAGTTCATTGTCCTAACAAAAAATTGCTTATTATATACAAATTATTAAAGCACCTCAGAAGTTGTTCAAAAAACAATCTCCACTGAATTATGTGAGTCGAAATGGATATATCAAAGAGAACATTTAGAGCGGTATTACAGTTAGTAATAATATTAATAACCATATTAATAATTTAATACATGAAGATGAAGAAGAAAAACTTCAGGCGGTTAAACGAGTTATACATATGTCAATGCCCAGGTGTGAGCGTCCTATGTGATTATAGAGGCCATCACAACATCGAAGATTCTCCATTGCACATTGAGTCTCGCCTTGAATGTACTGAGAAAGTACAGTTGTTACAGTATAAATACCGACGCACGTAATTCGCTTCATATTAAGTGACGTCACATGATACAGACACAAAATATTTAAGTCGTAGGTCTGCTCCGTCTTAAAATCTGTTAGCCAAGTACACCGAAATTACAGCCATTAGACATATTTTATTATATACGCGTCGAAATAATAGTTCTATTATTGTTAAGTTTAAGAATTGTAATTCTATTCTAACTAAAAGAAATACACCGTAACATGTTTCATTTGTTGAATATAATTTTACTTTACTAAGTTTATTGCATTTTATTTAATTTTACATAACTTAATTTAATTTTACTTAATTTTGTCTAATTTTATATAATTTTATACAATGTTATTTAATTTTTATAATTTTTTACAATTTTTTGAATGTTTTATAATTTGTTATAATTTTATTTATTATTTTTTAATTTTATTTACGTAATTGTATTTAATTTTATTTAATTATATTCAACGCTGAAAAAAAAAGTTCGATTAACAGTAATAAAACATACTTTATATATAAACGATAGGAAATCTTCTAAAGTGATGATGTCAAGATGACAATTTCATTATTGAACCAGGAAAATGAATTTTCGAACTAATAAAAAATGATAAATTTCTCATTTGGAAATAATTGACAGGAATAAATTCAATATTACTACTCTTGACCATATAAAAAAACCACTACAAAATCGTACAAAAATTAAAAAACAGAAGAGTAACATGAGATTAAATGACATGTCAAATACCATATCTTATTATTAAAACATCTCCCAGAATGGGGGAAATTAGAAAAGTAAATAGATCTTTTGGATCGTTAAAAGCTACAAACTATCAAATTATTAATGACAGACTTTTTTACATTGTCTTCTTAAACATTAAAATCTTACTATTTTAAAATTTTAGATATGGGATGTCATTTTGATTATTATTTAGAAACAATGTCAATGGCGTGATATTTTTGGCAGATTTTAATAAATTACAAATTAATACTATCATTTGACTTTGAAATTAATCGACTATTACATAGTCAATGATGTTTGACTAAACAAAGCACTACTTTAAAAGTGAATGATGTAAGAGTACTTAGAGGACCGACGTGTGGTTCCGACCACTATATGGTTAGGGCAAAAATGGTATTTCCTTTTAAATCTAACAAGGACAATAACCTTAATGAGGAACCTGAATAAACAGAAGTGATAACGAACAAACGATATAACTTAAACAGCCTTATCAACGAAAGCACAAGAAACCTATACCAGCACAGATTAGACCAAAAGTTGCTACATAATATAGCAGCAGAGAAGGCCATTGGACTCAAAACTAATTCCGCTAGTAAAAAACTTTGGTGGAATCAAGAAATTGAAGAACTAGTACTTCGGAAGAGAAAAGCATACCACAAATGGCTAAACACAAAACAGGAGTTGGATAGAGAAGAATACAAAGATATTAAAAGAAGAACACGACAACTAGTAAACACAGCTAAACGAGAAATGTGGGACAAAAAATTCAAAGAGATAGACACATATATGGGAGGTAGAAAATTCTCAGAGACGTGGAAATTCCCGACAAAAGTTAAATCAAATGAAAAAAGAGAAACAAACATACAATTAATAACAACAAAGAATTGGATCCGATATTACGAAAAGGTATTAACAGAAAACAGAGAGGAATATAGAGAAATGTCTCCAACTGAAATACACATACAGGGAGAAACGATAAACATCGATGAGAGGACTGTCATAAAAACGATACAACTACTAAAAAATGGTCGAGCTGCAGGTCCGGAGGGAATTCCAGCAGAACTAATCAAATGCGGCACTAACAAACTGTTTGAACGGTTAACTTGGTGTATAAACCAATATCTAAACGGTGCACCAGTCCCGAATTAGTGGAAAGTATCCTTCATATCATCTATACATAAGAAGAGAAGTAAACTGGACTGCTCAAACTATCGAGGTATATCAGTAACCAGTACATTAAGTCGTCTATATAGAAGGATACTCCGAGACATTATCGAACAAGAATATAAGGAACAAGAAGAGGAACAATCTGGCTTTAGAGCGGGAAAGAGCTGCACCGATAATGTGTTTGTTTTGAAACAAATAATAGAAAAAAGATCAAGTGCCAACCAAGAAACCCACCTTATGTTGATAGACCTTCAGAAGGCCTATGATACTGTACCCGCTAAAACGCTATGGAAAGTCTTGCAGGAAACAAACATTAACCGTACAGTAATTAACGCCCTTAAACAGCTTTATGAAGGATCAACGTCGGGAATAAAAATTGGAAATAGACTTTAAAAAAAAATTCCTGTAAACAAGGGACTCCGGCAGGGGTGTTGCATATCCCCCACATTGTTTAAAAGCTACGTGGCGAAAGCACTGTATCAGTGGAAGAGAAAGTGCAGAGGAATGGGCATTGACCTGGGAGAAACTTGACTATATAACCTACAGTTTGCAGACGATCAAGTCCTTATAGCCAACGATAAAGAAGACCTGACATATAGTGCCAGAAAACTGCAGGAAGAATGCAAAAAGTGGGGTTTAGAACTCAATACACAAACAACAAAATATCTCCCAATAGGCGCAGAACTATCCAACATTCAGATGGACACAACCGAAATTGTATTCTGCACTGAATATACCTACCTAGGAATTGATTTCGACACCACAGGCACAGACAATAGGGAAATTAGAAAACGAATAACCCAGGCCCGTAGAACAATTGGATGCCTTAACGGAGTTCTTTGGAGCTCAGAAATTGGTAAAAGACGAAAATACAATATATATAATGAATCTCTCATAAAAACCAGCTTAACCTATGGTACAGAGACATGGAGACTAACAGAAAGCAATAAAAGAAAACTCGAAGCAACAGAAATGGATGTATTTAGACGATCACTTCGAATATCTAGGGCAGACAGAATTAGAAACGATGAAATAAGGAATCGAATTGGGGTAGATGGATCACTGGCAACAGACATAGGAAGGAAACAACTTACATGGTATGGCCATGTTCAGACAAATGGATACCACCAAATCGTAAGAAACGAGGAAGACCAAAAAGAACATGGAAGGAGGGAATAACAAAGGCAATGAGCTCCATGGAATGATAGAAATTCGTGGAAATTAGGCATCGGTCAACGACGCAAGACGTTTTGAAACCGATATATATGACCCATTCAAGCGTTTTCCATAAAAGCCTACGATTACATTAAAGCTAAAGTTTTTAGGGATAGTTCATACTTTTCTCTACATTACACTGTCGCCATTCACTGTGGCCAACACTCTACATTAACCGTTTTAGAACAGGGCCCCAAAATCGTACAAAAATGTTAATATTTGAGCTTTGTCATGATGTATTACTTGCTGTATAGCCACTAAATTCAAAAAATTACACAAAATGGTGCCTTCCGCCTTAATGGTTATCTAATTAAAATCATATAGATTTAGGTTAGTTCAGATACCTATATTTATTTATAAAAGTCATATGATGTAAAAATCATTGATGAATTAGATAGAGGAGTAAATACTAGCAGATCGGTACTAAAAGAAATGGTTTGTGTAAGAGGAGATACCTGTTACAAATTAATATTGAAAAAAAATGTCTAAACAACCAGTAAAACTTCAACTTATTCAATGGTAACATAATTACTTGTGCCTTGAAACAACAATAAGAGGTAGAACCCGGTGATCAAATATAACAAAAAAACCAATATAGGGAAAATGCCTCAAGAGCTTCCTGATAATCGAACTAGGGACCGGAAAAGTCAGAGCTTTCTCAGCTACATAGCAAAAATAGTTTAGGCAAGAGTTAAAAGGTTCGTGCATTTATCTCTTCTCTCAACAAATTCCAAAAGCCATTATAACCAAAAAAATGAAAGATTTCCATAACTGTCGAGTTTCTATTACCATATTCAGATATGTTTTGGTCAACGTTTAAACGAACAGGGAGTGCGATATGCGTGACAATTACAAATTATTTACTTCGACCTAACTACGTAAGAACGTCTTAGTAACCTAAAATAAAACTTATTGCCTTAAGCAAAACAAACCGCATTGAAAATAACCCTAATCTGATACTCAACGACTTCTTTTTACTCGAGGTATTACAAATATACCGCTCTGTCGATATATAAAGAATCGATTGATAAATTCCGAAGACAGTCATCCCAAATGTGGGTCAAATGCACAAAAAATAGATTTTTATGCAATGTTGAATCCAAACTTGAACCGTTTTAAATCAACGGTCTTCTCTGTACTCGGAAGCTTATTTACATTCCTCAGAGTTATGCATGTTGTCCGCATATTTTTCTTTACGTGGAAAACGGGCTGACACGAGATTACCTACTACGATAACTGTCCGATATGTTCATCAAGTGTATAACGTTATTTTTCTCCATTGCTTCTTTTTCTTTGCTAATTCCCCTTGTGTCTGTCTCTGAACGTGGCCTCCGGTACATAGTCGTTCTTTATTTCTGCCCACGATTGTCTAAAATTCGCTTTTCTTTACCAAATTTACTGACTTCTTTCCTTATTATGCCATAGTCTCACTTTTATTTGTACATTTTTTGGTCTCTTGATGTCTCTTCGATACCACAGTGTAATTTTACTGAACCATCTATTGTCAGTCTTCTCGCTAAGGGTCCCACCCACTGACATTTTAAAGATTTAATAATGTGTTTTCAATAAACTTCGGAGCCGTATGTCATGATTGGTGGTATACACTGATAGAATGCTTTTTCCTTGAAGTGGAGTGGCACCGTAGATTTAAATATAATTGCATTTTTACCAAAAGATGCTCAAGTCAGTTTCATTCTTCTCTTGATTTCTGGGAGTAAGGATCCAGATTTATGTATTAATTGTCACAAGTATACATACTCGTCTACTGTCTTAAGTGCAGTGTTGTTTATTATTACATCTTGGACATCCACTAACTTGTTGAACATGGTTTTTGTTTTTGTCAAGTTTATTGTTAGACCAACTTTACTGATAGCTGCATTTAGGTCGCTTCTAAGATCTTGTAGTTCTGCAGGATTATTAAAAATCAGAACAATATCATCTGCAAATTTTAGATAGCTGGGGTATTCTCCATCAATGGCCTTTATTCTGCCAATTCATTTTGCTAATTATATTTTCTAGAGTTGCAGTAAAGAGCTTTGGTGATATCGCATCTCATTGTCGTACGCCTCTAATGGTGAGAAATTCTGGAGTGTTTTCATATACTTTTATCTTAGCTTTTGCTTCTTGCCTATATATATTTGCTAAAGTCTCTATGTTCGGTTTGCCGATGCTTTGGTTGGTGAAAGCTTTTATTACTGCCTTGCGATATATGGAATGGAAAGACTTCTCAAAATCTATGTACGTTAGTTCTAGCAGTATTTCATATTCTGTAGCTTTACTCATTAGTTCTTAGTCCAAGAAGCCAGCTTGCTCTCTTGAATGTGCAGCACCTAGTGCATTTGTTAATCGGTTATTAATGATCTTTGAGAATATCTTGTATATGATTGGTGGTAAACTTATAGATCTGTATTTTTTTATATCCTCTATCTTACCTTTCTCACGAATGAGAATTATATTTGCTGTATTCCAGTGGTCTTTGTCAAGTGATGAGCATCTTGATCTTAGGCAGTTCGTAAATATGCTTGCTAAGATCCAGGTTTTTTTTGTCAGCGTGTTTAAGTAGTTTTACTGTTATATTAGTATCATCTATTCCAGCTACTTTACCGTTTTTCATTTTTGTAATTGTCCATTCTACTTTTTCTGGAAGGACTTCTGATACATCTTCTTGGTTACTAATTGTTTCTTAAAATGTTTCAGGGGCTTTGTATAGTTCGCTGTGGAATTAAGTCACGAGTTGTATAATTTCATAGATGTCTGTAATTCTGGTGTTATCGTTTGTTAGAGCAACGATTTGCTTCTTCTTAATAATTAATGCTTTTCTTGTTTCCTTATAGTGTTTTCGATTGCATTTTCTGCCAGTCTTTCAATATATTTTCTTATGTCTTCCTTAATACTTTTCCATATTTTCTTACAACATTTTGTGTATTGTATTCTTTGTATGTTTCAACTTTTATTTCCCCTCTTTGTTTTAGCATTATTTGGCACTATCAAGGACGATTTCGATTAATTGAGAGCTGTCGATTTGTTCATGTAATATTTCATCAATTTTCCTTTGGTAGTGTTCCAAGTTTTCTTTTAGATTGTTAATATATATACCGGTTAGTACTGGTTTTGTAATTAATTTTATTCTTATGTAACAATAAAACACTGAAAACTTTGTTTTCAAAACTTCCACAAAATTTATTATAAACTCTTATCACTACAGCTGTTTCGGCTGATTGCCTTCTTTCTATGGTCGCGGGCTGTTTGAAATATATTTATTACACTGAAATCTTTGATTTATATATATATATATATATATTATATATATATATATATATATATATATATATCGAGAAAAGGAGTACGACCGTCAATCCAATATAAATTAAGGGATAACTCGGGAGAGTGGTGGGTTTTTTCGGTCAAAAGGTGGAGCAAGAAGACAAAGATGATGGCTACTTCATCTATTTATTAAGAAGTTTCGCTTTCTTAATCAGAAAGCATCATCATTTCATCTAAAAATAACAATATGAAAAAACCACACAAGCATGGAAAGTTGTTACATGTGTTACCTTAAAAAGATATGTAGCAGTCAGTGATATTAAAAATGTAAAGACGCTTAAGTAAATGGACATTATACGATTACGTTATATACAGGTATATACAGGTACATGGAATGTAAGAAGCATGTACGAACCAGGAAAAATTCATAACACCATTAAAGAAATGAAGCGTCTAAATATAAGTATCCTTGGAATAAGTGAAATGAGATGGCCGGGGTCTGGAAAAGTAAACTGTAGATGACTACATTGTATACTATTCAGGAGAAGACAGCTCAAAACACAAAAATGGTGTAGCAATAATTGTGTCGAAGGAAACAGATGAAGCTGTAAAAAACGTCGTCCTATTCTCAGACAGGATACTGATGATACAAATACAATCAACAACAATCAATGTGAACATATTACAAGTATATGCACCCACACAAGACTATGAACAAGAAGAAATTGAAAAATTCTATCATGATTTAGAAAAAGTATTAGCACCTACAAAGAAACACGATCTCAATATTATCATGGGAGATTTTAATGCAAAGATTGGTGAAGGTGAACAGGAAGATGTCATAGGGAAATATGGTCTGGGAATACGAAATGAAAGAGGAGATATGTTGGCATCTTTTTGCGTAGAAAAGCAATTAGTAATAATGAACACAATTTTCAAACTTCCAAAACGTCGTCTTTACACCTGGAAATCACCAGCAGATACACCTGAATGAGTTATTCGTAACCAAATAGACTTCATATGTATAAATAAGAGATACAGAAATTCAGTATTATCAGTAAAAACATATCCAGGAGCAGATGTACCAACCGATCACAATATTTTAGTAGGAAAAATAAGACTGAGATTAAAAAGAGTTGCAAGGACGAATAAGCAAACAGTTACTATTGATAGAGAAACGATGCTAAATGATACTGTAAAACAAGAAATAACTAGTATATTAGAACAAAAGATGAAGTTAACATCAAGCAAAGAAGAAAGTACTGAGGAAAACTGGACGAGAATTAAAGACATCTTAAAGACTGTTCAAGAAACAAAATTGAGTGCGCTAAAAGCAAGAAAAAAACAAGGGTGGATGACAGAAGAAATACTGAGACTTATGGATCAAAGAAGAGAAGTCAGAAATAAAGATAAAAACGAATACAAGAGGATCCACGCAATAATCAGGCAGAAGATAAGACACGCGAAAACACAATTTCATAGTAAAGAATGTAATGAAATTCAACAATATGAAAAGAAACACGATACATTTCATCTGCACAAGAAATTGAAAGAGGTCGCTGGAAACAAATGGAAACAAGTATCCCAAAGTTTAGAAGACAGAAACGGACACAGAATATTAGACATCAATGAAAAGTTAAAAGAATGGGAAAACTACATTTCTGAATTATTTGAAGATGAGAGAGTAGAACACTATACACCGATTGCTATATCAGGTCCATCTATAACAGAAAGTGAGGTAAGACGTTCAATACAAACGGCAAAAAATGGAAAAGCACTTGGCCCCGATGAAGTAAGTGCTGAAATACTAAAGTTTTTGGGAGAAAATGGAATTAAAGCTCTGTGTAATCTCTTTAACAGAATTTATGACACTGGGATATTACCAACTGATTGGTTAAAGTCGACATTTGTCACAATACCTAAGAAACATCGTCCAAAGACATGCGGTGATTATCGACAATAAGTCTGATGAGTCACGTTTTGAAAATCTTTCTGCGAGTAATACACAGCAGAATTTATACGCTGTTAGAGGACAGAATTAGCAATACTCAATTTGGGTTTAGGAGTGGCTTGGGTACAAGAGAAGCCTTGTTTAGTATACAGGTGCTAGTACAGAGATGCAGAGATATAAATCAAAATGTGTATATTTGTGCAATCGATTTTGAAAAAGCTTTTGACAAAGTCCGACATAACAAAATGCTAGAAATATTGGAAACAGCTGGATGGGACGATAAAGATCTACGAATAATTACAAATCTATACTGGCATCAAGTGGCAAGAATAAAGGTTGATCAAGAACTGTCGGATGAAATAAATATAAAAAGAGGAGTGAGACAAGGCTGTATATTGTCGCCTTTACTTTTTAACTTATATTCGGAGGAAATATTTAAGGAAGCCTTAATGGAGACAACCGAAGGTATTATTGTGAATGGAGTAACCGTCAACAATATTAGATATGCCGACGATACCTTAGTCCTTGCCAATTGCGGAGAAGACCTTCAAAATCTAATGAACAAAATAAAACAGACTTGTGATCAGTATGGACTAAAACTCAACGTTAAGAAAACTAAATATATGATAGTTAGCAAACAAAATTATATACATGATGACGGTATAAAAGTCGGAGATGCCACACTGGACAGAGTAGAGAAACTCGTGTATCTCGGCAGTAATATCAATGAGAGCTGGGATCCAACCGCAGAAAATTAAAAGCCGAATAGAACAAGCCCGAGCTGCCTTTGTAAAAATGAGAAACGTACTTTGCAGTCATGATCTTAGCATTGACCTTAGAGTTCGTATGATATCTTGCTACATCTTTCCTGTCCTGCTGTATGGAGTAGAAGCGTGGACCCTAACTGAGGCTATGCTTAAACGCTTGACAGCCTTTGAGATGTGGGTATACAGACGACTACTGAAAATAAGCTGGGTCGACAGAGTTAGAAATGAGGAGGTCCTTAGACGGCTGAACCAAACAACACAACTGGTCAATATAATAAAGAAACGCAAGCTGGAATACTTCGGTCATATTATGAGACACCCTGAAAAATATGATCTTTTACATCTGATCATTCAGGGAAAGATCCAAGGTAATCGTGGTCCTGGTAGAAGAAGAACATCATGGCTGAAAAATCTAAGGCAATGGTATGGAAAATCAACTACATCGTTATTTAGAGCTGCTGTCAATAAAGTCACGATAGCGAATATGGTAGCCAACATGATATCCAACGATCGATAACGGTCATGGAACTAGAAGAAGAAGAATATACAGTTATATAATTGAATTGATTTATAGAATCTTTATCATTTGTAACTCCAAGTGTATGAACCTTGGACTGTTGGAAATTATAATCAATCTTCACCTGTGGCTGATTAACCAGCTACAACGTTGACAATTTATACACGAGTTTTGGACTAACCTCACTTGTCTGTTCACTTTTCTTAACCGATCACTGGTGGGAAATTGCTGCTATTAACCACATTTTTCTTTCATTTTTTGGTTCCTTACAGACAGGTAGGGTTGGTATTTCACCTTGCTGTTCTGTCATAATTCATGACCATGAGTTTTAGAAATACACCAGTAAAACATGCCATAAACTAAGGTTTACTATCTTTACCCTAAATTTTAAAAATTTTAGAATGTATTTTGTCCATGATTTTATATTTTAATGTGTGTTATATATGTTGAGTGTCAATGTCTTTGTAAATAATCTCAACGACTATGTCTTGAAAAAGGAATAAAACCATTGTGTTTTTTTTTGAACATACCGGCAATATTCTGACTGCAACCCTAATAAACTGTGTTGTTTGTATATATATATATATATATATAATATATATATATTATATATATATATATATATATATATATATATAAGTATTATGTATTTCTGTTCGATTTCTTGTGGTGATGTATTATATGCTAATAATGAGAATATAATCTTTTAACCTCTAACTTGCTTGACATATTATAATGCTCACTCCGATGACATAGATTTAATTTTAAGTTTTTTTTTATTTATGTGAATTGAATGATGCGCATGTGTAACTACTTGCTGAAACCATTATATCCGTTTGAACTGTAATAGAAAGTTTACATAAATACAGAAAGTTACAGAAACATAATTTAAGCAAATCCGTAATAACATGTCTTACTCAAATATTATCGACCACTTTTTTGACCAATGAAATGAAAACATAAACATTTTCTATTTCTGTACAATCGATTTACATAGTAATCCCGTAATTTCGCTTATTCTAATACACTATAGATGTTTATTTACTTTGATCAATAAAAACGTTACGTGTTCTGTTCCTATCTACACAAGTAAATTGTCAAACGTCAATCCAATTCATTGAAATGTTTTCCCAATTTTCTACGCCTCGTTTTATCGAAAATATAAACGTATTCTGGCCGGAAAATCCAGGTATAAAATAATAAAAGTTTTACCTACGAATTGTTTATTTTATTGATTGTTCATTGTTTTTTCTGCGGTCGTTTTACGTCAAATCGTGTACGAATATAATTAGGTTTTCTGGAAAATCGTCGTGCACTAGTGGTTGATGAGATATTTATCTCTTGAGATATTTCAACTTTTTGTAACGTTGGGGAGAAATTTTTTTTATTTCGAAAATATGTGTCTCGACTGCTAATGGTTATTGACACAGGTACAATTTACATTCATGTTTACATGGTTAATACTTTACATTGAGTACAAATTAGTTACAATACATTTTGTATAATACGTTTTGTTTTAAATTAAAGTGTATAACTTTGTGCTTTTTAAAAAGTTTAATACATTTGCATAGTTACTGATATTGATATAAATATGTCTTTTTGTTTGGTTGTTACCAAGATTATATTTTCTTCTAGCCGCTAGGTAGTGTTGACAGTCAAAAAGTACATGTGTTACGGAAGTCGTGATGTTGCAATACTGGCACAAAATCTGATTACTGGAATTCATTAGGTGTCCATGTGTAAGGCGTGTGTGCCCTATCCTCAATCTTCGAATGATAGATTTGTCCTTCCTTTTCATTGGTAAGAGCTGGTGGTAGAAAATGTTTGGTTGTAGAACGCTTAACTTGGTATTGCTTCTTTTCCATGATCATTCCAAAGGTCCATTATTTTATGTTCGATTGTTCTCTTTTAGATCTGATGATGTTTGAATGTTTGTTGTTACGTTAAGAGAACATGCTTGTTTTGCTGCTTGATCGGCTTTTTCGTTACCTGGAATACCAACCTGTGATGGGACCCACAATATTGTTACTGTAATTCCATTAGTTTGAAGACGATTACATATACTCTGGATTTCTTGAACTATTGGGTGGATAGAATGTACGTTTCTTATGGACTGCATGAAGGACAGAGAGTCCGTACAGATTGCTATAGTTTTATCATCGTTGAGTGGAGTTTTCACCGCTTGTAGTATTCCATATAGTTCAACAGTATAAATACAACAATTGCTGGAGAGTCGAAACAAGTTGACGGTGGTTGTAGTCGTTGTAACAGCACAGCCAACACCTTCTTCAGTCTTAGATGCGTCTGAGTAAAGGATCTTATCGAAGTTGCATTGATGTAGTATTTCATAGAATCTTTGTTTGATAATGGAAGGTGATATTTCATTCTTATCATATTTGGATAATTCGATATTGAAATTTGGAAGTTTACATATCCATGGAGGAGTTTGAGGGACCGTGGAAGAGCTGGTCGACAACAGATTGATATTAAATAAGGAATTAACATCTGTATAGTGGACAGTACCATTCTAGGATTATTAGTAACTGGTAATTGTCTATTACAGATAAGGTTTCTTGTGGGATTTGCTGAAACTATAGCGAAATAGAGCAGTA
The DNA here is from genome assembly GCA_918026665.1 of Diabrotica balteata. Lineage (NCBI taxonomy): Eukaryota > Metazoa > Arthropoda > Insecta > Coleoptera > Chrysomelidae > Diabrotica > Diabrotica balteata. The sequence goes on along the minus strand of OU898281.1, from coordinate 33,823,641 downwards.
GAAGTTGTTGTCGTCTTAGATGAAGCGAAGGTTCGAAACATTCTACATGAATGCTTTCCATCGGACTAGATCGGAATGCTCCTAAACAGAGTCGAAGGGAAGTATTTGGACTACATTTAGTGAACGTAGTAGTGATTTACTTGATGACATGTAGAGAACACTACCATAGTCAAGTTAAAGCGAATAAGAGCACGATATATTTGTAGTATGTTTCTCATCGCTCCCCAACATAATGAGCTGATTATTTAAGGAGATTCATTCTTTGAAGACAGCTATCCTTAAGTTCTCGAATGTGTGGGTGGTCTCCAGGAAAGTTTTTTATCGAAAATAATGCCGAGAAGCTTTATTTGGTCTACTACTTGGAGAAAATTTCCATTCAGAGTAATGGTTGGATATTGTGTGTTTTGTCTTCTGGTAAAATAAATAACTTTGGATTTGGAGGGTTAAGGCTGGATTGACTGGCCCAGTTGTTTATTTTACTTAACGTGTTTTGTAGCTTACTTAACCTGTTTTTCCATGATAGAATATTATGTCGTCAGCATATATTCCGTATTGTACAAGGTTGTTTATGAATGAACTAAAATGGTTAATACTAAGGAGAAATAGCGTGCTGATTAGGACAGACCCTTGTGGGAACCCGTTTGTGGTTGTGTGTTGTGAGGAAGTTTTGCCATGAGTAATTACTTTAAAGGATCGCTCTGTGAGAATTTTTTTTATAAACGAATATTACCGGATAGCTTGTTCTGGTTTAGTTTCTTTATACAGTTTACAGAAATCGGTATAAAGTCAATCGCTTTCGATGTCAAGGGAGATTGCAATGACTTTTTTTGTTAGATAGCGCAGTCGCTATTGTTGATTGTAGAAGTATAAGATTGTTCATGGTCGCATCGATTTGGTCTGAAGCCTGATTGAAATTGGTCGAGGATTTTATTTTGTTTAAGGTACCAAGGTAATCTTTTGATAACCATTTTTTTCTGGAAGTTTACATAATGAACAGATGAGAGAGATTGGCCTGTATGAGTTTAGCGTATCTAGGGATTGGTCGACTTTTTTGATAGGAATCGTTAGGGATTATTTTCATAGTAACTATATAGGGAATTTTTGGGAAGACCAAATGTTGTTGAACAGTTGGAGTATTTTCTCGTACGTATTTTGGTAGTTTTTTTAAAGATATAGAGAATATCGCCAGGGCCTGCAGCTGAGCTTTTTGTCGAAAAACTGGCATCGTTTAGTTCTTAGAATCTGAAAGGTATACATATTATTGGAATGATTAGTATTGCAAGTTTTTTGAGTAGCATCATATTGGCTATGTTGTAACAAACAAGACATAAACCACGGTTAGGTGGGTAGGTGGGCAACATATGTGGTAAAACTACAAAGTAAATGTTCATGCATATAATCAGTTTTACACTCATACCTTTAATTAAATTTTACAAGAAATATCATAATATAATTTTAAAAATTTTTGTATTGTCTTCACTAAATATCATAATATAATTTTAAAAATTTTTGTATTGTCTTCACTTAATAAAAGATTTACGTTTAATGGTGTATTTAAACCCTCTTTTGTCAATTCTTTTAGCAGCCATGTGCTTGTATTACGATGTAGTGGGCAGTTGAAAAATATGTGATTTAAATCAGCTATACTAGTTTCACACTCACATCGGTCTGTTCGGAGAACTCCTATTTTGTGTAGATGTTTCGGAAAACATCCATGATCTACTTTTAATCTTAAGACAATTCACACTATGTTTCTGCTTAGTATAACATCTTTGTAAAATTGTTATACAGTTCTTAGAGGTAAACCTCTATTTTTAGAGGTTTAAATTGGATTCTATCAATTTTACGTAAATTGATTATGCTAGCTGATCCATATACCAAACAGCAGTAATCTATAATAGATCTTATATGCTAAATAAAAGTTTAATGCAGTGTTTTGATCTGCATCTCACGATCTCTTACACAGCATTTTAAGAAAATTAATACCTTTTTCTTTGTTTGTCTGTAATATTGTTAATAATGTCAGTTATAAAAAATATACATTATTCCAACTATTGTTTATACCAAGGTTTATAAAAACTTCAAGCGGTAAAAATATCTCTTTCGATTTTTAAATGACATTCATACAACAATGGACCGTTCACATGTCATGTATTACTTTGTATTTTCCTTGATCAGATGTGTTAATTACCTTTAGCTTGACCCTAAGCAATTATGCAACAGAGTTGAGTGTTCTAGAATATCACAATACACATGATAATATACAGGCAGACAGGTTAGGTCATTAAATTTTTGCATTGAAAAACGCAAATTAGACACGTTCTGGCAGTTGCAAGGATAGCAGAAAGTCAACTTTAAGGTTAACAAAGAACAAGTGCTTTTTAAAATCTTGCAATTAAAGTTATTCATGCAATATATTCTATGTATATATAATACTTGTTTAATAAAAAGTACTTATACTATAGACTTTTACTGTAATCTAGTATAAATATCTTACAGCATAATGAAAGTCAAATTAACCTATTACAAATTTAAAATTTTACAATTTCCTATTTTGACTGCAACAATTATCAAATAATACAAGCAAAATGTTGATACTTTAGTTAATAATTTAGATTATACATAGTAATAATTTTTTTGACATAAGTAATATACAGAGTGGATGACTTAAAATAGCCCAGCCTGATATTTGACAATATTCATTAAAATTTGTGAAAATGTCAAAATAGTTCGATGATATAAATATCTATGGCAACAGCTATTGTTCAAATTATCCAGCAGCTTTTAAATAGTGGGCTGATACAAGATGACACTTCATCGTCATTTCAATTTCGTGTTAGAAAAGTCCGTGAGAGCAGTCGAAATAAAAGCTTAACTATTAATGGTAAAGGTCCTACTATTAGCATACGCAAATTAAATCAATCTGATGTGAGAAACTTTATCTTATTTATAAAATATATTATTATAATTTTTTTTGCCGTTATCCCTAGGCGGGGTCAACTTCCCTAATTACATTTCTCCGTAAGTTTCTATCTCGGGTAATATTAATATTAATATCACTTATTAACATGTCCTGCCTAAGCGTCCTCCACCAAGTTTTTTTTGGTCTTCGTCTCCTACTACTTCCGGCAGATTAGCAATTCTTCATATTGGGTGATTAACATCTCGATGTTAAACATGATCCAACCATCTTAGCATATGCTCTCTCGTTCTGGCAACAATTGGTGCCACCTACAGACTTCCTCTAATATACTCATTCCTAATTTTTTCCTGTTTTGTTACTCCACCCATCCATCTAAGCATTCTCATTTCCGCCACATGCATTCGTTGTTTCTTTTTCTTTTTAACTGCCCAACATTCGGTAATTTACATCATAGCTGGTCTTATGACTGTTTTACAGAATTTTCCCTTCAGCCTCATTGGTATTTTTCAGTCACACAACACACCATTCACTTCCTTCCACTGCATCCGTCTCACCCTAATTCTACTGGATGCATCTTCATCTATTCCCTCATTATTCTGTAACAGCGATTCTAGGTACTTAAAATTATTACTTTTTACAATCTTTTTACCATCCAACGATATCAATATATTTGCACTAACTCCATCTTTAAATAAACATTTCAAATAGACTGTTTTTGTCCTACTAAATTTTAAACCTTTGTCCTCAAAAGCTTGTCTCCACAGTTCCAGTTTTGTTCTAAGTCGCTTTCTAAGCACCACGGAATCTTACCCTGTAGCTTCTCTGGTTTTTGATTCAGAACTAATATAAATAAATAAGGGCTGAGCACTGAGCCTTGGTGCAATCCTACTTTCACATGAAAGTTATCACTCTCTCCCACACCTGTTCTAACACTAGTTGTTGCTCTCTCATACTTGTCTCTTACAATCTGTACATATTCATCGGAAATTCCTTTCTCATTGAGTGTCCATCAAAGAACCTCTCTAGGAACTCTATCATGTGCTTTCTCAAGATCAATAAATACCATATAACCATTTTATATTGTTGTAAATCTCCCTTGTTTTTGTAGACAGGTACTAATATACTGCTTCTTCATTCGACTGACATTTGTCCAACTTCCATAATTCTATTAAATATACATGTTAACCAACCTGCCCCTATCTCTCCTAATGCTTTCCACAATCTGGTCCAACTGCTTCTCCTTTCTTTATTTTTTGAGCTTCTTCGTTTGTTACTTTGGTCACCAATGCTGTTACTGCCTCCCTTATAACTTAACTGGTTGTCTGTTAAATTCTTGATTTAGTAGCCTGCTAAAGTACTTTTTCCATTCTTTTTGACATCCTTTTCATAAATAAGTATTTTACTATTCTCATCTCGATACATCTAATCTGATTAACATCTTTTGCTTTTTTGGCTCTATGTTTGGCTATTTTATATATATTTGCTTCTTCTTCCCTCGTATCAAGTTGATCGTATACCTACATTTCTATATGTCTCTACTTTAGCTTTTGCTACTGCCCCTTTTGCTTCTTATTTTACGACCGTTTAGTTTTGAAGATTCGTGTCCGACCTATTTTCTTAACACTGTTTATATAATCTTCCCTCTCTTACTTTTGCCTGAACTTCGTTATACCACCATCAGGTTTCCTTATTCTCAACTTTCGTGACGTTTTTCCAAGTATTCCAATAGTTGTATCTCTAATGGTACTGGCCATCTTCCTCCAAATTAAATTAGGACTTCCTTTCATGTTCCAACACATTTTCTCTACTATTTTTGCCCTGATTTTTTTCATCTTTTATCATACAAAACTTGATTTTTTGTGGCCATTATTTATAAATCTACTTATATATCTAGATATATAGATACTTATATAAATATAAGTATCTACGTTGCCACACGAACACCTGTCCGTGAATCCCATGACGGCAAACAGGTGAACGCGGTTAAGACATAACGGTTCACCTCACACGTTGCTCAAATCCAGGTCGAGGAGCATTTTCCTCTTCCACTAGAAGAAAATCCCACAAGCACATGACCAGCTTAGGGCTGATTGTACTGAGCATGCAGAACCCTCTACGGTGATTATGTGAAATGAGAGTAGAGTGGTCCTACTTGAGATTATCTTAAATACGAAGAACACAACTTATTTACCAGTCCGACTTATAGACTGGTAGCTTCTAGTAGCGCCAATTCCTACTACCGACACCACAAACGATGGTCACGTTACTGTTCCTACCTAAAGACGTAGGACATACTGCGCCATGTGTCCGTGCTGCGATGTCGACCCTCAAATTACGGCTCAACACCTCTCATTTCATCAAATTAGTCGCCTTATACGATAGGCAGGGACCAACGCCCTAGCAGTATTCTTTTCATCCGTTCATTCGTAGGAAGCTACAAGTACTGGGCACCGAATCTCTGCGAGACAGCGGATTAGCTGTTTTTGTATACATATAACGAATTTGCGGTATTTTTCACTGTATAAATACACGGTACTGCATCTTTATGAGTAGTCATTCACGAATACAGGTGGATAAGCGTCTGTTGGTTACGGCCACGAAACTCAGGGGGATGAGAAAAGTGAGAACGAGAACATACGTGAGAACGAGATGAGGACGTTTTTTAGTTTGCATTGTCCAAGAATGTCTGGATTCTAGGAATATAATTTAGGATTTGCCACAGTGACAAATATAGTCTCGTTTTTGGCATGTAAAAAATTGAACACAGACTTTTCTTAACAATAAATTTTGTTGGTGATATTTGTGCGTCGCAGGTTTTATATCTGATTGAAAATTATAGCTCATTCTTATCTAAACTTCTCATCGAAGAGTTTGGTGTTAATTTATTATGATGATGTAAATACTCTTATACTCGCGTATTAGATGCTGATTTTGGGATTACGTATCCAGGATATTTCGTACATATACTTTGAGTTTTCATACAGATGCAACATTTTGCAAGCTTTGCAATAGCTACAGTTACAATGTAGAGACAATTTATCACTGAAGATCTACACCATTCCGTGCTTATTCTATTTAATCACACATATGTTACAATTAAAACTAACAGATCAAATCTTTGTTACTCATTTTGTCATATACGCATATAAGAACATGTATTTCTTTAAAACATAATGACGGTCTTAGATTTTTATTTCACTACAGAGTAGCGGCAAGCCTCTTATGCGTATTTCGACCTCTTTAAGTCTCTTCAGAGCGGTGTAGCCACTACTCTGAATCGAGATAATAAAATAAAAATAAAAATAAAAACATTTATTGCCATTTCTTAAGTGAACATTTCAAAAATTTTAATATTTTAGTCTTCTTTTCTTCAGCGTACCGCTCTTGCACCGCCATCTTCTGGGTCTTCTTCCTCTCGGGTCCTGGATTTTCCTGGATGGTGTCCTCCCACCCAGGAAAATCCTGGGTGGGAGGACACCACCCAGGAAAATCCTGTACTGTATTGGCAAATGTACCTACTTCCCTGCAAGCCTGGTTCTAGTTGATCATGTGGTCTATGAGTCGATGAGTTTTTCGGTGTATCCTCTGGATCCTGTTTTTCTCGAGGATATCCCTAGTTTTTCGCAGTCTTCTTGTGGCCTGGTTGAAGAACCACCTGTCCTGTTCTCGGCCACCTCCCTAAGTGGCGTGAATCCTAGTCTATTCCTGATGGTGGCATTGGTAACTCTATCCTCCCATGATGTTCCGTCGATGATTCGGTAGCATGAGTTCTCAGTTGCTTCTAACTTTCTCCAGTTGGATTCCGCAATGGAGCTCCAGACTGGTACAGCATACAGAATCACCGACCTAACATATGCTTGGTAGAGTTGGATCTTCTTCGCCTTGGACAATGGACTGGACCTGTCAATATAAGGAAGTATCACTTTTTTAGCAGCATTAGCTTTTACCTTAGTTTTTTGTGTATGCACCCGAAAAGTGAGTCTTCTGTCGAGATGGACACCTAAGTATTTGACCGTCTCTGCTTCCTGAATTCTGTTGCCCCCTACTGTGATCTGGTTCTGTGGTGGTCGTTTTTCCTGGGTGAATATTATGAACTGCGTCTTCTCTGCATTGATTTTGATTTTCCATTTTTCCGTGAAGTCCGTGATTTTTTCTAAGTGGTACTCCATGTCATCTATGTTTCTTCTTTCATCTTTTCCGGATGCATACACTGCTGTGTCGTCTGCATACAGGCTGTGGAAGTCCTAGGTTCTGTTGGAAGATCTGCAACAAAAATGTTATATAGTATAGGTGATAAAATGCTGCCCTGAGGCATCCCTTCTTGGATTTGCTGGATCGTTGACATCTTTTGGTCAGCTGAAACCTGAAAAGTTCTATCAGATAAGTAAATATCACAAATATTAATTAAATAATGCGGAAGTCTAGCATTGTCCATCTTGCTTCTTCCAAACCGTGTCGTACGCTTTTTCTATGTCCAGTATGGCTAATCCAGTCTTCTGTTTTCTGTTGAATTTTATCTTCGCATCGCTGATTATTCTTGCTAGTTGGAGTTCGCAGTTTCTTCCTTTTCTTAATCCGAATTGGTCTTCTTGTATAATTCCTCTTCTTTCTGTGTGTTTCATCAGTCTCTTGATGATTTTTCCAGGATTTTTTTCATCGATTCCAGGAGTGATATGGCTTTCCTTGGCTTCAGTAGTGGGATGATTTTGGCGTGTTTCCAGTTGTTTGGAAAATGTCCTTTTTCTGAATCGAGACAAAATCTATTCCCGTCGTAGACAATAGTTGTCAAAATAATTATATACAGATGTAACTACGCCATCTAATAACAAAAAGAGAAATCATACGATTTCTACCTGGTGACATCGAATTCAAATTTTTACCACTGTGCTTTCTAAAACTTGCAAAACAAACAGCTTGATGAATTACTCGGAAAGGGAATCTAAAAATTGCATTCCACATGCCGTTCATCATGGTCAAAATTCGTAGTGCAATTTTTTGTTTCCCTTGCCGAGTAATTTAGCAACTGTCTGCTTTGCAAGTTTTAGAAAGCACAGTGGTAAAAATTTAAATTCGATTTCGCCAGGTAGAAATCGTATGATTTCTCTTTCTTGCATCTTACATTTCACTTGTTTTTCATTGTTTCTCTACCGCTATTATTAATTAAGACTCTTTTTTAATCAACCGTCCTTTTTTTTAAGTTTAGCTATTTATTTTTTCTTCCTTTAATTAAAGACTTTCTCAGAATTTATTAATCTCAAACGCAAATATTGAGCTATTGATTAAAAGTTAGGTATTAACATGAATTTTTTAATAAAAAAAATCCTGACTGAAAAATCAATAAGGCATATTAATTTAAAATGACTATAAAAGCAATTCAAAAGTCTAGACTTCCATTTATTCATTGCATTACTGTATTTCGTTTTATTAAATAGGTATAAAAAGTTAGCATTTAACATTCATTCACTTGTCGAACAAACAAATAATTGCAGTTGATCGTATTGACAACAGTCCATTTAACTTTAAGATAATTTAAGTATTTTTTAAAGTGTACGATGACAGGTTTAGTAAATACTGTTAATCTTAATTCAATATACTGGCAAATACAAAACCTCAACATTTCAACAAATGTCAAAATTTTCGGAGAGTGTTCTTTGTACGCACTTCCTAATGTCAAGCAGATATATCTGCTAAAAAAGAATTTTTATTTATTTTTAAATGTATAAGATTTTTGACCCTGGAAGTACGCCAGAAGTGGATTTTATCGAATTTTTTAAAGTATTTTGACTTATATTGAAAACCATGTATTTTTGTTTTTAAAAACATTTCAAATTACATTTCAAACCTTTGAAATTATAACAACGGAGTTATCTTCCTTCGCTGGTAATGACCATATTGGGTCCTTTTGTATATTGATCATTTAGTTTGAAATATTCTAATTTATCGATTCTAGTATATGTGAGATGCAAGCTATTCCAGAAAATTGGCTGTTGCTGATGTATAGGCTAACCTATACTACTTCTTCTTGAATTCTACAATCAAATACTAACTAAGCAGAAGTTTCCAAAATCCTTCAAAAAAAGTAAGATCATCGCAATATCTAAACCTGGGAAAGACCCTGCATTACCTGAGAGCTACAGACCAATCGCTCTTTTAAGCGTCTGCTACAAGATTTTTGAGAGGATAATCCAAACGATTTTACTTTACAAAGTCAAATATTCCTAAAGAACAAGCTGGATTCATGCCGGGAAGAAGCTGTGGCGACCAAGTCCTCTCCTTAACAACATTTATTGAGAACGGAATCCAAAAGAAACTGAAAACAGTAGCAGCATTCATAGCAGATGTTACCAGATGTTACCGTGCCGTGTGTTCAACAGATTGTTAAACCAAATGCTAAGTGACAGACTTTTCCAAGTACACCTAAATGGGAAAAATAGTAACTTCAGAAACCTGCAAAACGGCTTGCCACAAGGGTTAGTTATGTCTCCTCTACTTTTTAATATTTATACGTCAGATGTACCAACTACCACCTCGCGCAAATTTATTTATGCCGATGACATGGCTTTGGGTGCCCAAGAAGAAGACATAAACATCGCCGAATCCACCATAGAAGCAGATCTAAACACTGTTAACAGATACGTTAAGAAATGGGGCCTACCACCAAACCCATCGAAAACTAAAGTAAGAGCTTTCCACCTAAACAACAACAAGGCAAATTACAGACTAAACATAGAATGCGATGGAACCAGGCTAAAGCACAGTGCTAACCCAAAATACCTCGGCGTAACTCTAAATCGTACCCTAACATTCAAAAAGCATTAGGAAAACACTTCAGCAGAACTTAAGAACCGCAATAATAATATCCATAAGTTAGCAAATACATCATGGGGGTCGAATGCAGAGGTAATAAGAACGAGCGCGCTGTCCTTAGTATATTCTACTGCAGAATATTGCGCTCCTGTCTGGCTAAACACTCATCACGCAAAAGTCATAGATACCCAGTTAAATCAAACAATGAGGCACATAACGGGAACTATAAAGCCCACACCAACGCAGTGGCTTCCAGTTTTAAGCAACATCGCTCCACCAGCAACAAGACGACTAGCCGCACTCAACACTCTAGTTCAAAAATGCCAACAAAACCCAGAACTACCGATAAACACAGACATCGCCGAACTACACCAAAGGCCGTTAAGACTGAAATCCAGACATCCACCTACTATAACTGCTACAAAATTGGCTGTTTTCACTACCGAAGAACACTGGATGGGCGAATGGAATCCAGACATCAGAAATTCCAATCTGATAGAAAACCCCACAATCAAACCAGACGGCTTTTCTCTTCCCCGTCGTGAATGGTGCAACCTAAATAGAATACGAGTTGGTCATGGAATTTGTAACAAATCGCTGAATCAATGGGGTATAAATGACATCCCGGAATGTGACAAATGCAGCGCCGCTGAACAAACAATTAACCACATCGTCTTTGAGTGTCCAGCCACCAAGTTCTTTGGCAGCCTTCAAGAAATCCACCAACTTACTCCCAAGGCGACAAATTGGCTTCGAAGATGTAACCTTCGACTTTAATTTTAAAAATTTTAATTTTATATGTTCTGTGTCAGTGTTTACCTATTTACTTACTTATTTATTATTGTTATTGTCACTTTTTTCTTCCTTTTCTTTATGTAAAACTGCAATGTGTAAAGTTCATACGAAATATATATATATATATATATATATATATATATATATATATAATATATATATAATATATATATAGGCTAACCTGATTAGGAGTGCAATATTGGCTTCAAACTCATGCACAGATTCACCTGACTTCTGTTGCCTGGACCGTAGTTGCTCTTGGTAAACGTGTTAGTTAGTAGCTAGCATGTAGGATAGCAAGGGCTATTACTTTGAGGGAAACTAAAAGTTGTGTTTTTTCGTCGGATCAGGAGTTGGCTCTTGCAATTGCCAGAAACTGCTTAAATAAACCGACCAACCATTTGTACCATCGAATGTTGGTGGCCTCATTGTAGTAGGGTTGAAATGATTAGTGAATTTGGGAATATTTGCCTAGTTTGTCGTTTACCTGGTGCCTAATTGTGTAGTGATCACTGTGCGAATCTCTGTAGTTATCTCAGCTACAGCATTTGGCATCTGTATAGAGTTTTCATTAATGGCATCTTGCATCTATATGCCGAGTTTATCCGTTGTACCACTTAACTATTCAAAAAAATGCCTGATTTTGTTCCAGCTTTTGTAACTTTTCATTTATCGTTTTTTTTTGCATCATATTTTGAGTTTCTTCTATTATATTCTGGGTTTTTTAGAGTTTTTCTGGCATTTGTATTATCAAAGCCTTTAGCCTAGATAACATAGAAGCCTTGTGCAATAAGGGACTTGCTGATACTGTCTCATTAGCGGATTTCATTGGTAAATTTTCACGGCCCCCAATCCTGGATATTTTCCAGATTTCAAAGTTTTAAATTGACCATTGTATCCCAATTCCGGTACCAAATATTGCGTGATATTTATAAAAAAACTGTGGGATTCGAAATCAAAATACTTATGTACCTAAAATTCACACAAATATCAACGGGTAATCTTGTCATCTCCAAATAACCTACACCTATGTTGTTTTCTGTCTTTTATATAGTAATCATTTATTGAATCTAAAATATTTTCATAAGTTCGAAAGGTTTCTACAATCTTTTTACTAATTCTAGATTCCATGGTCTTGTTCGTTTCAACGTTATAGTTCCGGTGTCAACGCTGTCGCAGCAATACCAAATAGTCGACATCTCTTACGAAATGTCACGGTTTAGGTTTTCGTTACCGTTTTTCATGTTGTTGGAAGCCTTTGAGCATCATCTCTTTGGTTTAGATTGTTATGATTTTTTTCTATTTCTATTGATTCTTTGATTTTTTGTTTTCTTTTAATTTCAATGTTAGCTAGAATCATATTTTGGTTGTGGATTATTGTCTGCCCGTTTGAGACATGTGCAAGGGATGACGTTTTTTCTCTCCTTTTGATGGAATTTCAATGTTCTTCTTGTCCAACATTGATTCTTCGGTTGGTCTATCTGATGTATAATTTGTCACAGTCCCCATATAAAATCTCGTATTCTCCTTGATTTTCTAACAATATTTTTGTTTTGACGGATGGTAAAATAGTTGAGATTTTTCTTTCGATATTAAATATGGTTTCTTTTTTGTGTTCTTAATACTCTTCCTAGTTTTCCTGTTGGACTCTTTACATATAATAGAATGGCTTTTCCAATCAGTTTTACTTCTTCTGTTGGGTCCTTAGTTCTTTCTTGAGCATTTTGAGATTTGCAACCAATATGACAAAGTTTTCTGTCCTGAGCTTTATGTACTATGATTTTACTCAGGGTTTGTAGGTTTAATTTCTAATATTACGAAGCGATGAGTTTTTCTGTATTCCTTTTCTTAAGATCTTGATTAATGATTAATACATTTTTCATGTTAATATAGTCGAAAGTTTTTCAACGTTTGTACCATGTGCATAATCTAATTTGAATCTGTTGTAGATATTTCTCCTTCATTAAAGTTAATCCTTAAACAGCCAATTCTGTAGTAAATCTATCATTATGTTGTATCATAAATAGTAACAAAAATGTAGATTAGTTTTTTAGTAACATTACTTAGGTGCTTAAGGTGTTTAGTTTTTCCCTCAGAAAAAACGATTTTCGAAGTTTAAATCCAAATGTCAAAATAAACTACGATAAATCAAGAAGTAACAATACTCTGAACAAGAACAGAATAGTCACTTTAACAGAATGGTAGAAAATAGAATGGTAAAATAAAATAGAATAGTCCGAGATATGGCACCAATCGGAAGAAAAAACATAGGTGGACCTAGAAACAGACGGAATCACAATGTTTGTTTGCAAATTTATTAATTAGTTTTATTACTTTTTAAAACAACGATAATTACAACAACGATAAGAGTGTTTATTTTAAATAATACAATATTTCTATTAAAACCAGTTTTTAGGATATATAGCAAACTTTACAAACAGAACCATCAAAATTCTGGTTTATAACTTTTTAATCACGACTCCTTTATAATAGCGGAAACTTCTATGTGTCATTGTTTATATTTTCGTTGTGGTTATTAACTTTTTTGGTAAGAATCCACGTGTTTGATATTACCAAGAAAATGGTAAACATTTGAAAACAATGCAGTGTAAAAAGTTGAACAGTCTCGTCTCACCTTCATCATAATTGTTAATTGTACTTACATTTTAATAGCTTGTTTGTTAGGCTGAGAAGTTGGTAAATATTTGTTGATGTCTGCTTCTAACATACAATTAGGTATCTTTTAGTAACAGGAAACCATATTTGTGATTCTAAATTTTGAAATTTGGTGTACTCTAATGGGGTTTTTGACACTAGACACTTGTTTACTTTATTTTAAGCAGTTGATTGTACTAAAATTTGCAAAAATTTGTTAAACAAAAATACAAAATGACTAATCAATACAAATATGCAATATATGACTAATGTATTATTTTCATCAAATGGATCACTTAATAAACATGAATTGGAACACTAGAGACATAAATTTTAATTTGCCAAGGGAATAAAACTAAAAAAATACATATCAAACAAAAAAGAAAATTCTTTTTTGCAGCACCTACGAGAAAAAAATACAAAACATTAAGTAAAGAACTTTCCTGAAATCGATAAAAATTTGTTGTTTTGTTGATGATCTTCGTGTAAAAGCCTCAAGTTGATAGCAACAAGTATTCACAGACACTTCGTCCAAGTACTGCAATCCCGGCTGGGTCCCCATCCCCCAGTGGAGTCCTAGGTTGCCATGTGATTAATTCCTTTTATAACTTGAACATTGATCATCATATTTGGCTCTACAACCCTGGGTGGATCTTGGCCTGTTCAAGAATTAGTCTCCATTCCCCCCTATCTTTCGCCCTGGTTTTCCAATTTTTGAGCCCTAGATTCATCAAGTCATCTTCGACATGAGTTTTAAATCTAGATCTTGGCCTGCCTCTCTTCCTGGTTCCTAGTAGCTCTTGATATAATATCTGTTTTTGGGGGTCTCCAGTGTCCATTCTTTCAAGGTGTCCTAGCCACCTTAGTCTATTAATTTTAACAGACCGGACGATGTTGTATTTTTCATAGCATTGCTACAACTCAAAATTGTAGCGCCTGCGCTATATACCGCTTATCCTCCTTCGTGTATGTGTCTAAAGCAGCAGTTTCACATAGCAGTTCACTGTTATAGCAGTGACTTTTAGCGGTGGGGATATATCTATTGCGATGGGTTTTACTGTTATCTACTGATTCACTACTCCTATGTTCAAATGAAACAGTCAGTTTTTGAAGATGGCGCCGAATAAAAAAATAGTTGAAGATCGTGTAACTACTTATATATTATTGTTGAAGAAAAAATTATTATTAAAAAAAGTACCCTTTAGACGGCAAGCATGTAGTTATGCACGCCCCTGCGAATGAGGGATCCTACCACTAAAACCACAAAGTATTCCTTATTCTGGTTCTTTTGGCACTGGTGCAAATTTCAACTTCATTTATGTTGACTGTGGTGGAAATGGAAGAATTTCTGATGAAGGAGTATATAGAAGCAGCTCATTATATGCCGTTGTTAATGGTAATATTTCCTTATAAATTACTCCACCTGAACCTTTATCGGAAAAGACGACACCTATACCTTATTGCATTATTAGTAATGATGCTTTTGCACTCAGCCATAATATAATTAAGCCGTATCCACGATCAACAAATTTGTCCATAAAGCAAAAAAAAATTTAATTATAGATTATGTAGAGCACGTAGAGTTGTAAAGAACGCATTTGGTATCCTTTGTAGAAGATTTCGTATATTTACAAGGGCGATAAACGTTAATTTATGCACCGTAGAATCTATAGTAGTGTGTTGATGTGTATTTACATAATTACTACGCCCAGAGACTCTTGTAAATTTTGAAAATAGAACAACAATGAACGTGTTACCAAATATTGGTCATGAGGGAAGAAATTTTTCAAAAAATTTTGCTAGGCAGATCCGAGATGAGATTGCAGATTATTTTGTTTAAAAGAACATTCCTGTGTTAGTTTCGTTTCCAAATTAGAAATAGTTTTTCGAGTAATTGTAACACTGTTTAAAAATTGCATATGTTCAAACCATGGCACTGTTGGACAGTAAATACCATCTGTGCTCGTTCCTGTTCGTTGACTATCATGGATTTCCTTTTTTTCTAATAAATACGTTGCTCTTATGGAAGCTATCTTCTTTTTTATGGATTCTTTATCTATACCACAGAATAATAAACATTTTAAATATTTAATATTTAATTTAAGCTATTTAAGCAATATTTAAAACTGTTAATATAATTGTATAGTATGTCTATGATTGCCGTAAGTCAAATAAAACTGTTTTTTTTTCATGCACACCATATAAACAACACTGGTTCCCTTTAAAATCCTCGTAAAACATGGCGGAACGTCTGCGCGAAGGAGATGCGCGTACTTAATTTTCCGTGGAGAGTGGGCATTCTGTTTGTTTATTATTCTGTGTCTATACCCATCTTTTCCGCAATTTTTGCAATTGCATCCTTTCTCTTCACATTATTCTTGTAAAATGGTTATTTTATATTCCATAAGCACTTATGTTGGCGGTATAATTCGATTAATAAAAACGTTTTTTTGTCCGAAAACGCAATGCGTTTTACAGATTTCGCCATTTTTATTTTATAAATAAGTTACTGCGATAGCAAAACTAGAATTATTTCTACTTATCGCAATAATTCTTATAACAATCCACTTCGCTCGAAGTGGTGTGATTCACAACAAAAAACGGGTGACAGTCAAGCCACGCCTACCTAACAGTCGCTGCGATAACAGTGAACTGCTATGTGAAACTGCCGCTTAAGTATTCTTCTTTCAAAGCGGAAACAGTTCTTCGTCGCTTTTTACCATAGTCCATGTCTCTGACGCGTATGTCAGGACAGGTTTAATAAGAGTTTCATATATTAGTATCTTGGTTTTTCTGCTAATTATGTTAAGATGTTAAGAACTGCTTTAGTCCAAAATAAGCTCTGTTCGCCAGGTATATTCTTCTCTTAATTTCTATGCTTACTAGGTTGCTGTTATTTAGTTGTGTTCCAAGATATATAAACTCCGAGACCCCTTCTAGTGTGTGTGCTTCTGTCACCAGATCTTGTGGTGCCACTATTTGTGTGCTGTTCGTGACCTTCATGTATTTTAACTTGAACATTATGGTTTTTAAATATCAAAGATGTAATTCAAAATTAACCGAACTACATTTAAAGGGTTTTTACCCACATATTTGGTGGCTTCAAACATTTACATCCAGATAGCACTGATGATGGAATTGTTATCCCGAAAACGTACTGTGATGTAGCCCGATAGGGTTTTTTTTATTAATATGTCTTTTATAAAGGAATTTTTGTAAATAAAAATATTCATTTATCTTTTTGTTTTTCTTTTGTATAATTTTAATGACGTTTGTTTGTTCTTCTCGATCGACGATAGAAAAAATATACGCACTCGAATGAAGTACACTGGTTAAATAGTTTATGAAGATACACAACACTGCAGTCGTGACATGACAAAAGTTACACCATTTGTGACCACGGTCTCTCAACTTGTGTTTATGTTTTAACCGAAACCCATTGCATTTTGGGAAAAAAAGAACAAACATACTTTTTTCTTTTTCAAGATTTTTCATATTTTTATATTTAATGAAACCTGAAACGCCTTAAGCAACTTATGAATTAATATTTAAAAAAAAAATGTCAATAATTTATAAATGAAAAAAAATAAAACAAAAAAATTAAACTAGGCCATTTGATCGCTGTTTTGTACACAAATATCGAATAAGTCTTAAATGCACAGAGATACTTTATACTTGCTAGAGTTTTTCGATTTTTTTCTAGTCGCACATTACACATCGATCTGTAGCTCCTGTTTTCTTTGGTTCAGGTTGTAAATTGGGCTTTATCCATTATCTTAGGAAAATTAATATCAGCTGACCTTCTCAGCATATGTGCGTGTGTCAGTTGTTTCTTCTTCTTAGGGTGCCTGTCCGTTTCGAACGTTGGCGATCATTCTGGCTACGATGACTTTGTTGGTTGCTATACGAAATAGCTGTGCTGAGGTCTTTTTATACCATGCTCTCAGGTTAGCAAGCCAGGATATTCTTCTTCGTAATGGGCCCCTTTTTCTTTCAATTTTACCTTATAAAATGCATTGAAGTAGCTAGTATCTGCCTTGATTTCTCATTATATGTCATAAGTACTGCAGCTTACGGCCCTTTATGATGTTGATTAAATCCGCAGTTGTGTACATCCTCCGCAGTACGTCTCCATTGGTGACTTTGTCTGTCCATGGTATCTTCAGGATCCTTCTGTATAGCCACAGTTCAAAAGCCTGAAGTTTTGATAGAGTTTCTGCCTTCAATGTCCACATTTTTTACTTCGTACAGAAGCACTGAGTACACATAACATTTAAGGAGCCTTATTTTTGTTTCTATGGTGAGGTCATGGCTCTTGAACACAGAGCTCATAGTCAAGAATGCACTTTTTGCCTTTGCGACATTTAATCTCTTGGGTATTGTCCCACGACGCATTGATTATAGTTCCCAAGTAGTTGTATTGTGAGACACCTTCTTCTACTTGTTTCCGTTATTTTGTTCATTAAGTTTTGCAGCCCTTCTATGGTATTGGAAAACACATCAGTTGGTTAACAAGTGTATATAGGAAAGTTCTTCGAGGTACGAGATTGTCGTCTTTAGTGTTGAAATTATAAATAACGTAGCTATTAACGCCTTATACATTTATTAGAGTTTAAAAAAGTACACTGAACCACTTTCTTGTATTTCTCACGATATTATAATTCCCTGCCATCTGATTAACCATATCGACCCCTATTTTGATTTTGTTGTAGTTGTGTATGCTTTTTCAACGTCATCGGTGTCATGGAGGAAGAAATGAGCAGGACATTTTTCCTTTTTTTGGGGGGGGGCTAGAGAAGTTAAAGTGCAGTTTTTTTCGGGGAAGACAAACCTATTTAAAAAAGGGACCGATCTTATGATTGTCACCAATTCTGGAGATAGTTCTCTCTTATTACTGCTGGAGGTAGTTCTCTTTTATTACTGCGTACAGTTCCTGCCATAGTTAGCCCATTAACATTCAACAACGTTTTTGTTTATTTGAAATTTCAGACAACATGCAAAAACGACCCAGAGAGCCAAACCAACTAGTTATGTATAGTACTTCAGCACAAACGACTATTTTTTTGTCCTTCACAAAAAAACTTGCCTCCAGAACTTACCTACCATAAAATATTAGGACGTAAGTAGTGACCACGGCCTGAGAGACTAGATTTCGAAAACAATAGTTGTTACCGCACAAGCAAAAACTTATCAGCAACTGAACATACTACAGGCTGAAATGTCGATTCGATTTAGGAAGCTACTAGGATAGGCAGCTCACTCGTTCTGTTAAAAGAATTAACTTAATTTATTTGAATTCGCGGACTGAGAGACCGTGTGTCACGACTGTAGAGTTAAACAAAGTGTCATGCAGCGATGATCACTACTATAACTATTAAAAGACTACGAATGAATTTAAATTTTTAATAAACTAATTAAGTATATCACAAATATAACAATATTAATTATATAATTAGAATCACCTAAACCTATCCAGTTTGTAACGGGATGACACTAAAGACATTCTGGATAAAAATCTCTTTCTCATTCATCCATCTATGGATTTTTATTCATTTATGATCCGAAGAAGAGGAGCTGCATCCAAAATCATTAATGTTTTTGAGAACGATTTCCGAAGTTGAAATCGAAACGTCAAATAACCTTGTTTTAAAGTAAAATTGTAGCTTATGCTCAACAAAAATAGTAAATTGCCTTAAAATGCTACAAGAAAATAGCTTCAGAATAATATCCTTGTATCGGCATGTAAGTACAAATTATATTCTCTTTATGGCATAAGTTATAGTACACCTTAGAGAACCCTACTAGTTACCATTTGTAATTTTTAGCATGTAAGTAACCTCCCAGAGATCTGACGATGAATAGCAAATTTTAGTGTTCGAAACCAATCATACAAAGGTACAAAAAATTGATTGTACGTCCAATAATTATTTCTGTAACGTTGTTGAAACGCACTCACATGTGTAACCCATTCATCACTTTTTTTCCTTATTTTTTGCACGATGTTAAAATCGACTGCGGATTATTTTTCCATCGTCGATCGAGACGAATGAACATCAAATTTCACTGAAATAAAATTATACATTATCTCCGTCTCTCTTTTACATCAAATATATTTTAAGGACATAATAAGAAGAATAGATAGTGTTAAATTAGGCATAATTTCTTCTTTTTCGATAAGTAGGTGGATTAATTAGATTTAAGTGTTTTCTTTTCCCTAAATTTATAACGCAGTTCAAATAGCCACATCGACATTGTTCTATATATTTTGTAAATTAACTTTAGGATTATTTCTCTGATATTAAAAATTACAAATACATATTTAATTAAGGAATTTTAAATAGATATCAGCTTTTTTTTAACAAACTTCGCTTTTGAAACATATTTCTTCATAAAAACCGTTATGAAGGTTGGACCGAAGTTTAGAAATATTTAATATCGTTTTACCCTTGCAAAAATTACAAAAGTTAGTTTAAGGTGTGTATAGTCGGTATTTATTGAAGCGAAACGATACACAGTTCACAGGATGTATGAAATATATACCTACACGTACATAAGTCAATCAACTGATTCATGTAATAGGTGGGTATACCTGTACCTATTAAAATTCCGGTAAAAGTATTTGTGCTGTTTACTCCATCCGTGTGCAAATCATTGTGTGACAAGACTTATAAGTGAAACATTCTCACAAATATGGTTTTTCATAGTAGAATGTAAAAATATAGTATGTTCTCATGAACTCTGTTTCCTGACAAAAGGGCTGTATAGAATTAATAGCTTTAGTAACTACTAATGTATAAGCATGTAGGCCTATAAAATAACTGTTGCAAAAATAAATTTAAAGATAACAAACGGAATATATCACCATGAAAATTTTACCGGAAAAATAAACTCGCAGATAATGAAAAAATAAACTTTGTCGAAGATATATGGTAAATTGTTATTTTCTTTGTGTCTCTTCCTGGTTTTCCTAATGGCATTTGTCCATATATTTTTAATTGGATTCGTACTAATATTATCTTTTTTAACATAATATTTCTTTTAACTTTTTCATCAGAGCGTTTCTCTTCTGCACCTCAGAGGGCTTTGACAGTGGACACGTGTGACATTTTTTAAGCCCTTCTCTTTATTCGGATTGCCGAATATAGGCCTCTCATAATTCTCGCCAATGAATGCTGAGAGAAGGTGGAGAAGAAGCCGTGTGATGGCTCCTTCTCCGCCTTGCTTCAGCATTTCTGCTAGGATTCCATCGATTCCAGGAGCTTTATTCATTTTATTTCTTTTACTGCTCTTTCTATTTCTTCGTGGCTTATTTCGGGCATCCCTTCTGAGTTGACATTTGTTATCTGCCTTTTCAAGTTCTTCTTGTTATTATTCTCTATGTTCTATACGGTCTATGTATACTTGTTCTATACGGTCCTTGATGGTTTTTAATCTGCTCTTTTATCTGTTTTCTTTTTACTTGATTAACTTTCTTAAATTCTGCAGTGCCTCTTGTTTTGTCTCAGAAGATCTTTTCTTTGTTTAGCATGTTTTGTGATTCTACACTTATTTTGGATTTTTGTTTTCTGTTAGTGATTGCTACTTCTAAGATTGCATTTATTAGTTCTTTTGTTATGACTTCATTGATTTCATTTAAGCTAAATTTCTTCTTCTTCTTTTTCAGCCTTAAGTAATCCAACTTTGGACATAGGCCTCCCCCAAATCAATCCAGTGTCTTCTATTTTGCGCCACTTTGTCAATTACTAATATGTCAAGTATTTGTCATTACTTTTATTTTTTCCTAATTTATCTTAAGACCTACTTTTTCTGAAGCTTAAAATAGTTGCGTCATCATGGTCTGTAGTTCTTCGAAACTTGTAGCGAATATTATAATGTCATCAGCGTATTTAGATGAATCAGTTTTCTTCCATTAACAGTTATTCCTTTATATGCCCAGTTAATGTCTTTAAAAACGTCTTGCAGTCCAAGTGTGAATAGCTTTGGTGAGATAACATCTCCCTGGCGAACTCCTCTGTTGATTGGTGTAGCTTTGGTTTTCTCATCTATTTGTATTTTCATTGTAGCTTTCTTGCAAATATTATGTATGAGCATTATGTATCGGGAGTATATTCTGCAGTTGTTCATAGCTCTCTCTATTGTCCAAAGTTCTGTGGAGTCGAATGCCTTTTCATAATCAGCGAAGCCAATGTATAAGTTAAAGTGATATTCATTGGCTTTCTCTATTAGTGAGAGCGCCCACCAAACGGGCGTGGCACGTGGCAAGTAGCAAGTAGCACGCGTCTAGCATGTTACTTAAAATGTAACCAAAGAAAACGAATGATTCAGCGCACACCAAAATGATAGTGACGTCATGATCTAATCATTTGTTTGCATTGGTTACATTTTATGTAATAAGCTAGATGCTTGTTACTTGCTACTTGCCACTTGCCATGCCAGTTTGGTGGGCACTCGTCCTTAGAGTTACTTCTATAAGAAGATGATCTGCTGTACTGTAACCCTTTCGGAATCCTGCCTGCTCTACCGTTGATAGCTATCGAGCTTCGACGTTAACCTGTTAATATTACTCTTATAAACAGTTTGTACATTTGGGACAGCAGGGAGATTGGCTTATAGTTCTTCAGATCTTTTCTGTCGCCTTTTTGAAGAGAAGTATTATCAAACTTTCATTCCAATTATCTTGGACTTCTCCTCTGTGAGATATTCGTTAAAAAAATTTTTTAATACTTCGAGAATAATTTCACTACCCCCTGCAACATTTCTACAAATATTCTACAAGATACCGTTCTTTGACCAGTACTATATCTTTTGTATACACCTGACATTCATGGGAGAAAAAAAATTCCACTAGCTACATTGTTCAGCCACATTGAACAGCATTGTTTCTAATAAGAACACAGCGAAATACCTAGGTATAAATAAAGCTCAACTTTTCTAGATTTAATACTTTTGCGGGTTTTTTTTTTATTTATTTACGCTGTAACCACCAGGGTTATTAGCGACCTAAATGTAAAATACAGGTAAAGTTAAAAAAATTACAATAAATGATATAGTCCTGAGTCTTTAAGATAACTTATTGTTTTTTTAATGTTCATATTTTTTTCCTAGTGCTTCCTTCATATTATTTGGTATAGTGTGCTTTTTTTCTTGCTGCTTCATATTTTTTGCACTGAGTTAAGTATATGTTTCACGGAGAGTGTTACTTGATACGTTTCACATATTGGCGCACAGTTCGCATAAAGAGGTGTTTTATGTGTAAAGTTACTATGTCCAAGTCGCAAATGTGTTATTTTCACTTGGTCGTGTCTATTTGCTGTGGGTTGGAGCCACGGTTTCACTGATTGTTTAATTTCTTTGAGTTTATTTTGTGATACACTCCACTTATTTTGCCACGCACTTAACACTTTATGTTTTATTTATGAGAATGGAGTCCTGGCTAAAGGATGCTAATCGGGCTAGTTCATCTGCTTCTTCATTTCCTTGTATATTCTGAATGTAACTTGCTTTTATATTGTTTCTGTATTTTGGTTTATCTGTGTCTATATTCCAAGTTTTTCTAAATTTATTTCTATTTTTATTATGTTTTATCTCTAATTTGGCTCCAACCATTCGGTGATCGCTACTTACTAACGCGTATTTATTACTGTTATTCCTGTATGATATCTGTTGTGTTCTTCTTCTTTGAGGTTTTTTCTTATATAATGTGTTCATTGCATAGTATTTGTGGGCTTGTAGGAAGTTAACCAAGGTTTCTCCTCTCTCATTTCTAACTCCAAAGCCGAATTGTCCTATATAAGTTTCGGTTTTTTAAGTTGTTTTCCGATCTTAGCGTTGAAGTCTTCTATTATCATCACTTGCTGTGATAATTCATGCTAATTTCTGCAATTTTCTCATAAAATTCGTCTGTGACGAATTCTCTCATCTAGATGTTGCATACTTTCTTATCTAGACATTGGATGAATCCTAGCTGATATTTGATTATTTCTGTCTTGTCATGAATCCGTTAATCGACTGATTATTATCATTTAGCCATTTGTTTCCTATTCAAGACATAGGCCTCCTCTAAACGTTTCCAAGTTTCTCTATCTGGTATAGTTAAAAGGCAGTTTCTTGTTATCCTCTATAAATCAGTTGTATATTTGGTAGATTGTTCTCCATTTTACAATTATCGTTCTTACCTGTGATCTTTTTTAGATGCAGATCCATCATTTTGTCATAGTGTATCTTGTCTTTATTTTCTTAGGATAATTCCATTTCTTTTTATATCCCTTCGAGAGAAGAAAATAACTTTTTCTCTCCATTGATTCTCCAGTGATTCTGTTCTTGCGTTAATTATGTTATTTTTAAAAGTTTTTTCCAGCTTTTCTTGATGTTATCGTTTTGGAATATGTCATTCTCAGCAATCTTTTCCGATATTCCTTTTCCATGGTAACAGATTTTTGTTTGTGTTGGCACCTCTATCTTGGAGGTGAAGTATTTCATGATGATTCTTGTTTTACACAATACTAGGCTATGGTTTGCTACCTACGTCTGCTAAGTCTGCTAAGTTTAATTCTGGGCATTACTTGGTTGCCTATTCAAATGCTAAAATCCCCCAGTATTATCATCTTCTATCTTACTTGACCTGTTTCTTCTTCTTTAGGTGTCGTGTCCGAATTCAGACGTTAGACGTCACGTTTACAATTTTCTGAAACCGTTCTGTATGGGCTGCTATGGGAAATAATTATTTTACTGTGTTGCCACACTATTGTCTAATATTACGCAGCTATAAAAGTTTTTGTCGACCAATCCATCTCTTTTTCTCCACTTTTCCTTATATTGTAAGGCGAAGTAGATGGTATTTGGGTTCTCTAATTATATGGCCCAAGTATTCTGTTCTTATTTTCTTTGGATGTTTGATTATAAACTTGATTTAATACTTGTAATTTACTATAAAATGTTTCCCTTGTTGTTTAAGGATTGTAATTTTCTGGCCGTATACTCCGATGATGTTCCATTCTGATCTTTGCTGGTAAAATTATCTTTGATGTCTGATTTTTACCGTGTTTGTTACAATGCTCGTATACATTATAGATAAACTATTTTAAACTATTTTAAAACTATTTTAAATTATTTTAAACTATTTTAAACTATTTTAAACTATTTTAAACTATTTTAAACTATTTTAAACTATTTTAAACTATTTTTAAACTATTTTAAACTAATTTTAAACTATTTTAAACTATTTTAAACTATTTTAAACTATTTTAAACTATTTTAAACTATTTTAAACTATTTTAAACTATTTTAAACTATTTTTAAACTATTTTTAAACGATTTTAACTATTTTAACTATTGTAAACAGATTTTTAAACTATTTTAAACTATTTTAAACTATTTTAAACTATTTTAAACTATTTTAAACTATTTTAAACTAATTTTAAACTATTTTAAACTATTTTAAACTATTTTAAACTATTTTAAACTATTTTAAACTATTTTAAACTATTTTAAACTATTTTAAACTATTTTAAAAACTATTTTAAACTATTTTAAACTATTTTAAACTATTTTAAAACTGTTTTAAAACTATTTTAAACTATTTTAAACTATTTTAAACTATTTTAAACTATTTGAAACTATTTTAAACTATTTTAAATTATTTTAAACTATTTTAAACTATTTTAAACTATTTTAAACTATTTTAAAACTATTTTAAACTATTTTAAACTGTTTTAAACTATTTTAAACTATTTTAAACTATTTTAAACTATTTTTAAACTATTTTAAACTATTTTAAACTATTTTAAAACTATTTTAAACTATTTTAAACTAATTTGTAAACTATTTTAAACTATTTTAAATTATTTTAAACATTAATATTTAAAACTATTTTAAACTATTTTAAAATATATTTAAACTATTTTAAACTGTTTTAAAACTATTTAAACTATTTTAACTATTTTAAACTATTTTAAACTATTTTAACTATTTTAAACTATTTAACTATTTAAAACTATTTTAAACTATTTTAAACTATTTTAAACTATTTAAATTATTTTAAACTATTTTAAACTATTTTAAACTATTTTAATAATAACTATTTTAAACTATTTTAAACTATTTTAAACTATTTTAAACTATTTTAAACTATTTTAAAACTATTTTAAACTATTTAAACTATTTTAAAACTATTTTAAACTATTTTAAACTATTTTAAACTATTTTAAACTATTTTAAACTATTTTTAAAACTATTTTAAACTATTTTAAACTATTTTAAACTATTTTAAAACTATTTTAAACTATTTTATAAACTATTTTAAACTATTTATAACTATTTTACAATTTAAAACTATTTAAACTCTTTTAAACTATTTTAAACTATTTTAAACTATTTTAAACTATTTTAAACTATTTTAAACTATTTTAAACTATTTTAAACTATTTAACATTTAAAACTATTTTAAACTATTTTAAACTATTTTAAACTATTTTAAACTATTTAAACTATTTTAAACTATTTTAAACTATTTTAAACTATTTTAAACTATTTTAAACTATTTTAAACTATTTTAAACTATTTTGGAACTATTTTTAACTATTTTAAAACTATTTTAAACTATTTTAAACTATTTGACTGATATATTTTTTTTTATTTTGATCAAATTTTAAGGACATAAGACATTCAATGTAATATGAAGGTCAAGTTCATTTTTAAAAAAGTTGTTAACATTTATAAAAAACCGAAATTTTTGACTTAGTGTGCAATTTTCCAAGCAACAAATAAGGGTAGAAGCATTTATAAAACGCCATTTTGAAGGTTTTTATGTAACTTATAAGATTATTACCCTCAAATTTGTTTCAAATACTTAAATTTTTGCTAATAGGCGAAAAAAGCAAAAATGGACCGTTTTTGACCTTCATTTGTTAATAACTAATTGAGTCAAAGAAATAGACAGCAGAAAACATATAGGTTCTTGTTATACATGTTCATATTACTCAAAACAACTGCTGTTTGAAACTTGAATTTTAGCAGCGTATTTGTCTAATATATGTTATCTACGATGATGTAACAGTTTTCCCTCTAATTTTACCCTACTAAATTAAGCATCTATTATATTCAATGATATTGTCTGTGAATACTAAAGTTACGACCCCTCATTCTTACTTTGTCAACCGTCATTCTTAAATTTAGCAGATACGTTTATCACGTGTCAGACATCAGACAAATCTTGATAATTTGGATTCAAATGTAATTTCTTTAACTAAGAGAATAATCTTAAACCTAAAATAAAAAAATGGTTCCATACATTTCCATTTTGATACGCCTCTGTACATTTCGAGATTATCGTACGTATGTATGTAAATATTTTGTACTTGTATGTGGATAAGTAGGCCACTGGATAACAGTTTCCTTCTACCTTTGAATGTTGTAATTAACAAGGCCCACGCCGATTCGTGTTCGCCATTTTTTGTTGCAGAAAGATTCTGTATACCTTCAGACAAAAGTAAGCGATGTTGTCATATATCGGAGGTAGTAATCTGGCATTGGCAAATAGGAAAGGTTCGTAAACCATTCGAAGAAATATTATTCTTCATTTTTGATAAGTACTATTCTTTGAACTTTTTTGCAAAGCTCAATTTTGAGCTTTTTTAATGTCTTTTTTATTTAAAGTTTGATACTATAGTGTATGTTTTCACTTATTTAAATCAACAGGTTGTTAAAAAAAAATAGAGAAACGCTTCTTCATAAAAAAAAACTTACAATGAAGTAGAACTTCATTTTGTAAAACGGTATAAACTTTTATAAATTTTTTTAAAATTATCCAAAATCGATTATTTATTAATCGATTAAGTTTTCAGAACGTTTATCGATTCTATCAGATCATCATCAGTGAAACACCTGTAAATAAGTATCACCACTTAAAAATAAAAAAAGGGTGAAATTTTGACTGTTAAAACAAAAATGTGGTTAATATGGTTAATGTGGTCAAGTAGTTGATACTAGCTACATAATGAGATCAAATGACTCTTAAATTACATAATTAGAGTAACGAAGATTGTAATTCTTAAGACACTAGGTCGACGATAAAGGATTACATTTTTTAAGGTAACTTACAGTTTTTCAGCTCGAAAAAGGTACCTTACTTCCTAAGAGATAACAATCAGCTGTTGGAAGAACTAGGTAAAAATTGTTTTGAAATGACAAGACTTTTAAGACAAGCGACAGGTAGTTTTTTAAAAGGAAAAAGAATAAAATTGTATTATGAATCACTAAAAAGTTAGATTAATGTTTGCCCACAAGTGATGACGTCATTCAATTAACTGACTTATTAAAATAAGGATATTATATTAAATCTAATTTCTAATTTCTAATTTCTCTAATTAGAGAACGCAGAGTAATGAACCAAGGATCCGAACTTCTGCCTACCATAACGATAGAAGTGAAACGAACTCTAAAGGAAATGAAAAACAACAAGGCTCCGGGAGATGACCAAAGAGTAATAGAAGCTGTTTAAGTAGGAGGCAAGAAACTGCTGGAAGTAGTAACTGAACTATTCAACCTATGTTCTAAACCAAGGTATTGTCCCTACAAAATGGAACATGCAATATACTATCCTAATACACAAAAAAGGAGATATATCAGACCTAGAGAATTATAGACCGATAAGTCTGTTGTCACATCTCTACAAATGGTTTACCAAGATCATCACAAAACGTTTAGGAACGAAAATTAGATTTCTATCAGTCTAAGGAGCAAGCTGGGTTTAGGAAAGGTTAGGAACAAATAACCACCTACAAGCACTTAAAATACTAATTGAAAAATGTGTTGAATATAATAAACCACTCACGTTGATTTTCATAGACTTCAAGAAAGCTTTTGATACCGTGGAATTACCGGCAGTATAGGAGCATTAGAACAAAGCCGAGTAGACTATAGATATAAAAATTTGATAAAACATATATACAACAACGCAACAGCATCTGTTAAACTCCATGACTTTACCGATAAATATAGAATTGAGCGAGGAATTAGACAGGGCGACACCATCTCCCCCCAACTATTCACTGCAGCTCTGGAATATGCCTTTAAAAAACTAGATTGTGCTAAAAGGGGAATAAATATTAATGGTGAATACTTAAGCCACTTGCGCTTTGCAGATGATATTGTCATTATAGCCGAGAGTTTAAATGAAGCTCACAAAATGATGGAAGAACTAAAACAGGCAATAGAACAAATAGGCCTGAACATAAACTTTGAAAAAACAAAATACATGACCAATTTAGTTCCAAGTGATGTTATGAGGGTAGATGGGAACGAAGTACATCAGGTCTTTAGTTATATATATTTAGGGCATGAAATTAGAATAGGAAAAGACAATCAAACTTGTGAGATCATAGGCTCACATAGATGCAAATAGGATAGTGAGAGAGAGGACTAAAG
Source organism: Diabrotica balteata (assembly GCA_918026665.1). Taxonomy (NCBI): domain Eukaryota; kingdom Metazoa; phylum Arthropoda; class Insecta; order Coleoptera; family Chrysomelidae; genus Diabrotica; species Diabrotica balteata. The sequence continues at coordinate 33,795,038 of OU898281.1, read as the reverse complement.
TGACAGATGTCATAGAAAAAATTGCACAAGCCAAATGGAGATGGGCTGGACATATAGCACGTTTAAAATGATAATAGGTGGACCAAAAGACTCATAGAATGGAGACCTAGAGAAGACAAAAACACCGAGGCAGACCACCAAAAAGATGGATGGACGACTTGAGAAAAACAGTCGGAAATTGGATACAGAAGGCGCAAGATAGAGAACAGTGGAAGAACATGGAGGGGACCTATATCCAACAGTGGATGCAAGAGGTTGAGGAATGATGATGATGATGATGATTATATTAAATCAATAATAATAGGTTAAATTAAATAGAAGAATATACTGTTGATAGTATTGAGGTTTTGTAAACATGATCGAAAAACTGAAGATTCTGATCGAATTTAAAGAGTGTTGATGGTTGCCTATGTATGAGTATCCATATAAGTTCAAATTCATATGTGCATGGACAACTTGTAGGGTTTCAAAAAGTAAAAGGTATATGAATATTTTTGTATTGTGACAATCCTCCTCCTCCTCAATTGTGGCATCTCTTTATAAAGAACTTTTGATGAACTCCCCATACAACGTTTAAGACGAAATATTGACTTTTAGGTGAAGACTACTTGTGTCATGGTGAAAATTTTAAATTAGTTTCTCTTAATAAATTTCCTAAAAGAAAGAGAAATTTTTTCGTTAGAAAAAGAGAAGTTAGTTTCCCTTAATCGATTACTAACCGTTTGGTCAAAAACAACTAGTCAATTAATTGTAATAAGAGCCGTTTAAAGATCATTTCTATCATTATATGATTCAATACCTAAAATTTTATGTGTCTTACTGACCTGTCTCATTATATTGATTCCACAAAAGCTGAATAACAGATGGGTTGCGATCCAATATTCTTGCAACTTATCTAATGAGGAAATCAGTCTTAATGTTTAATTGGCTTTAGAACGGTTTGGTACTGTTACATTACCTACCACATCCTTATACGAAGCATAGAATAGTTTGCTATCACATGTTTTTCGTAGTATCTTTAAATAGTTTAATCACATCTCTGTTGAGATGTGATTAAACTATGATGTGTGTCTTTGATTGTGTTCAGCAGTGGCGCACCCAGGGGTTGGGGGTTAAAACCCCCCCAGGACCCTATTCCGACACTGTTATTTACACATTTTAAGGACTTGAAATGGTGGAGGTAGCACAAAAAAATTTCGGTGCCCAACCAAAACCCCCCCAGATTAAAATTCTAGGTGCGCTACTGGTGTTTACTAAATAATTGCAAAGTTATAAAGAATTTTATCCGTAATTTCTGTTCAGAAGTGTAAATAACCTAACAAACAAATATATTTTTAACATGGTGTAATGTCAATAACAAAAAAGATTTATCATAAAGTATGGCACCATCGCATAGATTATGGCTTCTGATGTGTAGACATTTAAGGCACTGTTCATTGCCACTAAAATCGGTTAGTAATATTAACATGCCCATAAAGATGAAGTGGGCCATGAATTTGATTGTGTGTCATTTGTAAATATTATGTGCGACCACAAAAAATAATAAACACAATAAATAACCGTTTGATTTAGGATTTTTATAAGATGATTAATACTTAAGTGACATTAAATATTGTCCCATGTTTGAAATTTAAATAATATTTTTATTGGTAATTGTTAACTGTTAAAGTTGATTGTGTTGGTAGAAGTCACCTACAGCTATCATCCTGGGTGGCATATTCACATTTATAGTAGAGAAAAACGTCCATTTATTACAACCCATAACAAAACAGTTAACATTATTAATGCATATACTTAAGTAAATGACAACATTAACTCAATAATATCTCGTCTGGAATATAAAGAGGAGAAAATATGAATAAAGCTTATAAATATGGTCGAAAGTTCAAGCATATACAGCTGGTGCCTAAAAAAATTGATACGACTTTTAAAACGTATTTTGTAGACAATTTAGTAGTGTATTTTGAAGGATAAATACTTATTATTTACATACTGTCACTGTCACTGTCAAATCTTAAAATTATATAATTAAAATAAATTAATAAAATTAATAATAAATTTAAAAAAAAAATAAATAATAAGATTCGCACCTTTCTTTTGTGAGAGTAAAACATAATGAGACTGAAAGAGGTAAGTTTTATTTATTGCTTAAGTGAGTAATACAATATTTTCCAGTTTCAAATACAAAATAATGCCTTTCAAATTTTTTAATATTGCAACGCCACTGCATAGCTCCTTTATTGTCTATGGTCTACGCGATAAAATATTTCGTGGGACTTTTCGTAACCGCATTTGAATTAAGCTGTACAAGATTTGTAAAACAATAATATAGAAAGACAAGAAAAAGAAAGGCCTGTTTTCTATACAAAATTCTTTAGACATAATATAAAGTTTTGCACGGATTTCCGTATGATTTAATTTAAATTATAAAAGTTGTTCTTAATGTCTTACTCAATCGACTGGAAAAACACATTACACTTACATGCGGTTACGAAAAAAATTACTTACTTGTCAACACATAACTTTTTATAGTGTATTGTTATAGAAAGGTAAATACCTATTGTTTGAAAAAATTTTAGAATTTTCATTTGAAATGTTAAACACCAAACATGTAACATTATCTTTTAAGTTAGAAAAAACACTTTAAGACTTAAAGGTCGTATTTGCTAGTCCAGTTGGGTTAACTTAAAAAAAAGTCCAACTTTGCATGACATGCTACTCCAAATTTTATTATTCTGAGAAAGTGGCGTATCAAGGTTAATGAAAGTAAATCAAACCATGTAACTTTTACATGTAACTAAACCATGACATATCCACCTGTACAACTAAATAATAAAGATATTCCGCAATCGGATAGTGCAAAATACCTTGGTATTCTGTTGATAGAAGACTTGCCTGGAGAAAAAACAACTTGGAATAAAATTAAGACACTTTACTGGCTACTTAGGTAAAGATCTGAATTATCACTAGAAAATAAATTAGTAGTGTATAAAGTAATTCTAATATCCATCTGGATGTATGGCATCGAATCTGTAGAGGTGTGCAAGCGAATCCAATATTGAAATCGTGCAGAAGTTTTAATCGAAGGTTCTTTGGCAGATTGTTAATGCACCATACTACGTCCCTAATGAACTCATATATCGTGATCACTCAACACGTGTTCTGCGCGAAGAAATAAAAAGTGTAGTGATTGACATTTAAAACAGTTAGAAATTCACTCAAATTCTAGTGCTGTAAACCTACTGGACAACAGCAGGGAAGTGAGAAAACTTAAGAGACACAAACCCTTGGACTTACCAGACAATTTTTCATAAGTACATGGTTTAGAATATAAGAACTTTTTTTTAAATATTAGTTTTAGTTAAAATTAATAAGAAAGGTACCAGCACTGGCAAGTGCTTCGCTTATGGTTATTTCTCTGTTTGTTGTCTAATTATCAAATTTGATTATTGTCCAAACAGGACTGATTACAAATCATCATCATCTTCTTCTTTTCTTTTATATAGACATGACTATCTGTTTTTCAATGTGCCTCCAGTAAGTTGCCATTCCATCGTTTTCGTGGTCTTCCTACTGATCGTCTTCCTATTGGGAACCGTTTTACTACTATTTGTTGTCATTCGGCTTATATGATCGTTTTATTCTATTCTATTTCCTACCCCAGTTTTTGATGTTCTCCACCTTGCATCTATATCGTACATCTGTACTTCTAGCTCTGTCCCATAGTGTCCTACCATCAATTTTTCTAACTGTTTTCATCTCTGCTGTTTCTAACATCCTTTTTGTCCTCTCCGTGTCAGGTGTTGTTTCTGCCGCGTATATCATTATTTGTCTGATGACTGTTTTGTAAATTCTGCCTTTCGTTTCTTTCCCGATATTTTTATTTCTCAATATTATTTCATCATTTAGGCAGCCTGCGGCTCTGTTTGCTCTATTCGCTTGATCTTCCACTTCGGTTTAGAGCTTTCCGTAGCTAGATCATGTGATGCCTAGATATTTAAACTCCATCACTCGTTACATTATCTGACCTTCCAGCTCCAATTTACATCTTAGTAAATTTACTGTTGTAACCACACATTTTGTTTTTGTTGGGGAAATTAACATGTTAAGCTTTTTGGCGGTTATATTAAATTGATGCAGCAAACGTTTTAAATCATCTTCACTTTGAGCGAGTAGTATTGCGTCGTCTGCATAGCAGAATATTTTAAGTTGTTTTTCTCCCATTTGGTATCTTTTTTTTGATCTTACTTTTTTTATATTATTTCATCCTTAATCAGTTTAAACAATAGAGGACTCAGGGTATTCCCCTGTCTTATTCCATCTCCAGCTTCAATAGGGTCGGTTAGTTCTTCTTCTACTTTTACTTTTATTTTGTTGTTTTGGTAGATATTTTCGATCATATTGATTATTCCTAGGGATATCTTTCTTGCATACAGCAAGTGGATAACGTCTTTTAATTTGACCCGGTCAAATGCCTTTGTAAGGTCCACCAAACATAGATATGCCGGTTTGTTGTATTCTAATGATTTCTCTTGCACTTGCCTCATTATAAATATAGCGTCGGTGCATCATCCTCCCCGACTTAAAACCTTGTTGTTCTTCTGCTAGGGTAAGCAAACAGGGATCGAAAGTAGTTTACCCATGTTTCCTTCTGAATGTGTTTCGTTTTTATTAGTTCGTTCATCTCTTTTCTTTGTCCTACGATGATTCTCCGTATTTCCTTTTGTGTTCCGTAGAAATTGTGTTCCATCTGTTGAGATGTTTGAGAAAGTCTGCCAGTGTTTCTTTTTTATTTGTCCAACTAAGGTATTCGTTTCATTTCTGATTTGTTTATAGTGGTTGTATGCCTGTTGTGTTTGTTGTGTTCTGTGATCTGTATTGTAAAAAGGCTTTCTTCTTTTCTTAACATTTTGTCTTGACTTCCTCTCTAAACCATGGTGTTTTCTTTTTTGATATGTTAGTGTTCGTTACTTTCCTGTCTCCAAGTAATTCTGTTGCTGCGTTAGTTATATTATTTTTGAGTTTTTCCCAACTTTCCTCGATGTTATCGTTTTCTAACATTTCATTCCCAGCGATCTTCTCGGATACTCTTTTACTGTATTCCGTCGATTTCCTATTTAGTCCTTCGACTTTGATTTTTGTTTGTGTTTAACACCGCTCTCTTGGGCGGAAGGAATTTCAGAATTATTCTTATTTTACATAATACTATACTATGGTCGCTACCTACATCTGCTGAGTTAAGGTATCTTAAGTCGATTATTTTTGATGGATGTATATCTCTGTTGGTTATAATATAATCTATCATGGGTCTTGGTCTACGGGTGTTATTAAATGTATATTTGTGTTGGTCTTTGTAATCAAAAAATGTGTTGTTTTTTCTTAGTTCGTTATTCGTGCAGAAGTTGATCATCAGTTCTCCATTTTCGTTTTTAAACATTCTCGTTATGTTTTTGTTTGATGCGGGGTATTACTTGGTTGCCTATTTGAGCGTTAAAATCCCCCAATATTATGATCTTTCCTCTGATTTGATCTACTACTTGTTGTAATTGGTCGTAAAACGCTTCCCTTGTTATTTGAGACTTATTATTTTCTGGGCCGTATACTCCGATGATGTTCAGGTCTTCCTTCTCCATTCTTATGCTTGTTGTTACTATTCATAAGTATAACGTTGCCGGGGGTGATTACGGGGTGGATTGAGTAGCTCTGCCGTTACCACAGCCGGTCCCAAGATCGGATAAAGTGTGGACTACCAATCGTTAAAACAAATACTGCTCAAAGAAACAATGTAGAAACAATGTAGTAAAGATTGCAAATCTTTACATGCAAAATATTTATTTGCTTATTATACAATCTAAGAACTCTACCTTTTCCATTTTGTTATAACCTCATGATATTTGTACTTTATCACCTATTGGATGTTATAAAACATGTTCTGCTTCAATAATTATCTGTAAAGTTTAACCTTCTTAATTGAAAAACAATAAAATGGAATATATGTAAGAACTGCAGCTAGTCATTCTTAGATCTATTTGTTTTCTAAATATGCAGTGTCTACTTCTATAATTATATTTCTATATCTCTAGTTTCTTTCTTAGCTCATACCAATATACATTTTACAGACAAGTTCCGCTTATACGTTTGCTACCTGGTCCTCTTTGGTTTACCTCTCGTACTCTTACCAGGAAAATGCAACTGCATGCTTGTCATCTTTGTAACGTGTGGTGTCTCACTTTTGCCTCAAATAATCTCGTCTAGACTTCCCCTAATTTTCTGTTTTAATTATATTATTTTCCTTATTCCACTCTAGTCCACCTAATATTTCTCTTTGCGATCAAATTCATTCATTGTTGTTCTTTTTTTAATTGATTAACAATTATTACCTGTCGCTTACTGGCCTGTCTTCTCATATTCTTCCAAATATGCTTTTAAAATGTATTTAACGGAGTATCTTCTTCACGAAACCATTCTGTAGAAGAATTAGTTCTTTTTTCTTTTATCTATGTGTTTATTTGAAGATTTTTAAGGTTTCCTATTGTTTGTTTACTCCTCGTTGTTGTTTTCTACTTTTTTTACGTTGCACAGAAATCCTTTCATTTAGATTAATCCTAGTCAGATAGAATTGTAAAGTACCTAAACCAAAAACATGAATCCAAATCTGAATCAAAATAGTACTAACTACATATATTTAGGTAGATACATATATCTCAATAGCCTGTACATTTTATTTTTATTCTAAGTTATTAAAATACAATAGAAAACAAAGAGTTAAAATAATCTTGTCTGGTAATGCTAAACTTCTAACCTCAAATTCTTCACAATATTAGCATAACAAAAAGTACAAAGAACTGTCTGAAGATTCCCAAGAATGTCGTTAAAAGTAGGTATATACTACCTCCATATCTGTGAGTCTCTGTCTCAAAGGAAATGGGGTTCTTATTGCTGTCAGTCGCTTGTAGAGTGCATAAAGCCATCTTTGTTGTGTCACGTGACTTTCAGAGAGGAATAACCGCTGATTCTGCACGTTTCTTTGTCGGACTGTAGTTAGTAGATCCCGATTTAATCTCGTTTTTTCGTTGGGAGTTATGTCCTCGTTTATAGTGAGACATTGGTCTACTCACAGTGTTGTCAAATATATATAAATTGTAAACTCTTAGGTAATATTAGATAATTTAAAATTGAGTTCTATAAAACGCCTAACAGTTACATAAGGTACTCATCTGTGCATTTGTTGACGGTTTCAATTGACAAGGGATACCGTTATGTTGACGCTAAGAATAAAAAAACTAAGATTGGAGATTGGGGATATCACCAATAAAAAAATCTAGTACAATTTGGTATTTTTATTGGGAATAAAGACTAAGCAACAATTTTACGTTAAAATAAGTTTATTTTGACATTTTGCTTTTTTTCTCTTTTTGATTTTAGATATTCATGCGAAATTGTGGTAATAGATGTCTTCATTTCGTTCCACTGTTCTTCTATGCCTCTAGTAGCGTCTTTAACTATTTTCGCAAAATTCGTAATTCTATTTTTACTTTTTTCTGAATGTCATTTTCTTTTAGTAATCTTATATCTATCTTGGGCCTGATTCTCTTATTCTAGGATAAGGATATAAGACATATCTATCTTGATATTTGCAACCAATAGACTATGATCTGAGAAGACATCAATTTATATTTTTAACAATTAATTTATTGATATATTTTCGGACAAAAGTCACGCTAGGGTTTTTTTTTAAATTGAGCAATACATGGAATGACATGAGATATATGAAGGTAATAAAATAAATATAATCAGATGATTTTATCATTATCTTTGGAGGAGATTACTGGAGTATTCCTTCGAGTATTCAGTATTACTAGTTCATGACATATGCCTTCATTTTTTGAGTGGTTAGTCACACAAGAAATCCAAAACAAATATAAAATAACCTTATTTTTGTAAATAATTACTTTTTGTTACTTTTGTAACATAACGTAGTATCTATTTTTCAGCAATTTAATAAAACTCTAAAAAAGGTCCAACAAAGATAAATCTTATTTGCAATGTATGTTGTTAGAATCGAAAATATACGGCCATGCCATTGGTTTTGTGGTAAAAGAGTGACTACCTGAGAACATCAACTTTGGAACCACAAAAAACATGCGAAAAATTTTGCCACTCCTTCCCCCGGGCTTCCTTCTAAAACCTTCTTCATAGAAAGCAAAAAATTGAGTACTTTTTTAGAATCGCTAAAATACCCTCGTAGGGGGAGCGGCAAATTAAGTAATTTTTTATAAAGCTGTTTTATAAATAAACGTTGCGAATTATGGAATTATGGAATTTTCATGGTTAGAGTCTTAGCCTTCAAAACCTATAGCATGAAATTTCGATTTTGAGTTTTGCCAGTAAATATGAGGAATTTAAAATATGCAAAAAAAAAAGTTTTTCAAATACTATACAACTTCAGCTACAAATTGCACCCAAATGTCATCTGTAATGTAAAAGTTTAAATTTAGCATTTTTAGGCATATTTCAAATGACTCATATTTCTTGCCAAATGTCAAAATAGGGTTTGAAAATTCCTTTAGCAATGGAAATTCCACAGCGGGCCGGTCAGTGATAAATTTTATTGATCTTATCAGAATTGTTAAAAATGGCAAAAATCGCGCAACGCTTTTTTAAATATTTAACAGCTTTATAGAAACTTATTTTAATCAAAGAAAACTAGAATTAAATCAGAGAATATCGAATTTTTACCGTCGGGTTTCTACAAAATAAATTTAAAAATTGATTTCGCACGCGTAAATGATATTCAAAATCGCCGGTCGCTGCAAGCGTTGTTTCTAAAACAACGGTTCATTTTACAGAAAAAGTGCTAAAAAACATTTTGTTCAAAATTATCTCAATTACATTTCTTGTTTGAAATATTTTTTGTGTACTTTTTAGTTTTTGTATTTTTTATGTACGGTGTACATATTCTTGTTAAATCAAAGTTTTCAGTTTCTAAACGTTTTCTATTTCATTTTTTTAACAATAAATATAAAGATATACTCGTAGTATTAAAAATTAATACTTTTTTCTTTTTTTTTCAGGTGAGTAACTGATAGTGGCAAATTCATACTACATATACTACATTTAGTAAGTACCTTATTTTTAATCTGTGCTATATTACAAAGATGACTCAGGTAGCACATCTTGAAGTAATAATAATGAAACATTAACACTGTTTAAGGACGTTAGAAACTAAAGTAAATGTACAAAAAAGATCACTTTTGAAGCTGATGTATACTCCCAATTCAATGGACAGACGACTTCAAATGAATTGCCATCAATTTAATAGCAGAGGCTCAGAATAGAAATAGATAAAATATCTACAGAACACAAAGAGAACTAAGGAGAATGATCGGTGGACAAAGAAAAGAGATGAACTAACTTATAAAAACAAAACACATTCAGAAGTAAACATGAGTAGACTTCTTTCGATTCATATTTGCTAAAGGTTACGACCAGAGGAGGAAGAGGTGAAGTTAGCATTAAGGAAATTAAAAAATAGAAAATCACCAGGAGAGGACAGAATCCTGAACGAACTCGTAAACTGCGGAGGACCAGATCTGACCAAACAGCTATTAAAACTAATCCAAAAAATAATTCAACAAAACAGAACTCCTCAAGAATGGGGTTCAAGCACCCTAATACCTCTCTTCAAAAAAGACCCGGAAAATTACAGAGGAATTAATTTATTAAACGCAACACTAAAATTAACAACCAAATTGATAATAAATAAACTGAATGAAATTATAACACTAGCAGAAGAACAACAAGATTTTAGGTCAAGAAGATCATGCACCGACGATATATTTGTAATGAGGCAAGTGCAAGAGAAATCATTAGAATACAACAAACCGGCATATCTATGTTTCGTGTACAACACGAAGGTATTTGGCCGGGTCAAAGTAAAACACATTATCCACTTATTGTACGCAAGAGAGATACCTCTAGGAATAATCAAAACGACCGAAAATATCTACCAACAACACAATCAACGTAAAAGTAGACGAATAACTAACCGACCCTATTGAAGCTAGACGTGGGATAAGACAGGAAGATTTCCTAAGTTCTCTATTGTTCAACCTGATTATGGATGACATAATAAAAAAAGTAAGAACTAAAAAAGGATAGCACATGAGAGAAAAACAACTTAAAATAATGTACTATGAAGATGACTCAATATTACTCTCTCAGAGTGAAGATAATTATAATTGGTTTCAAATGAGTGTAGAGTAATAAATCATGAAGTGTCATAGAATTTGCCTGAATTTCGGTGTCGTCAAGGGCGTAGGCAAATGGACGGATGTCAACTTCGTCGTCAAAAATTGATGTACCTCAAAATATCATATTTTGGATATTTTGTGATAACCAATTTTATTTAATTTTTCGATTAACTTATTCTTCAAAACTCGTATTCCATTATATGGTCATTAAAGCTAATTACATTTTTATTTATAAAAACAAATTCACTTCCTTACTGAACGAATAAAGGCATTAGAAGAAACTGATAAGGGTATGACGCACCTCCTAATATTACTAAGAACTAAAATAAATCAACATGAAGACTAATAACGCGTAATGAGGTTTTACTTACACTTTCATTATAATCCCTCTTTTATTTTATTATTATCATTCGACATTCGACATTCGAGTTAGTAATTGTTACTACACCAATTAAAACGTACAGTAATATTGTGATATAGAAATAGTGAAAAAGTTATAAAATGGCGACATTTACTCCAAAGAAAAGAGGTGTAAAAAATTCTCCGCTATCTGTTAGTGAAAAAGTTATAATTTTAAATGTATATGATTGCATAAAACACGATCACCCTAGTTTGTCTGTTCAAGAAAGTGTTGAGCGATGTGCCCGAATGACTGGAATTGGACAGTCCACGATTTTTAAATTATTGCGAGAAAGAAAGATATCAGGCCAGTTAAGTCCATGCAAGAGAAAATCAGGAAGACCCATAAAAATCTTAGGTGAAGACACCAAACGTGACATTCGAAGAAAAGTTCATTCGTTTTATTTTAAAAAGGAAATACCCACCCTTGACAAAATACTAATGGAGATAAGCCAAGATAACGATATTCCTTTGATATCCAGAAAACTTTTATGGAAAACTTTAAAAAGTATGAATTTTTCCTGGGAAAAGCACAATCGAAAGGCACTATTACTGGAAAGTGATGAAATCATTCGCTGGAGACGAAAATATTTGAGAACTATAAAACAGTACCGCAGAGAGCACAAGAAAATTTTTTATCTTGATGAGACGTGGATAAACGAAGGTTATATAGTCCAAAAAATGTGGCAAGATAAAAATGTAACAAGTGCTCGCCAAGCTTTCATAGAAGGCCTTTCGACGGGTATTAAAGTGCCTTCGGGAAAAGGGAAGAGGCTTATAATTGCTCACATTGGAAGCGAAGAAGGATTTTTAAAAGAAGGTTTGTTAAGCTTTGAGTCGTGTCGGACGGGAGATTATCATGAGGACATGAATTCGGATGTCTTCGAAGACTACTTCGGGGAAATGTTAAAATTTCTTCCAGCTGATTCGGTCGTGGTTATGGATAATGCAAGCTACCATTCAAGGCGCATAGAGAAGGTACCAACTTCAGCTTGGAGAAAGCAAGAAATTATTAACTGGCTGTCAAATAAAGGTATTCAGTTTGAGACGAATTCAATAAAGAAGGAACTACTAGCCGTAGTAAAACAACATAAATCTCGCTTCATAAAATATGCCGTAGAAGATGTAGCAGAAAAGTATAAAGTAACTGTGCTACGCCTACCGCCATGTCATTGCGAATTAAATCCCATAGAACTTATATGGGCACAAGTTAAAGGATATGTTGCAAGGCACAATACCACATTTAAAATGAAAGATGTCAAGGTATTGTTTGATCAAGCCATTATGGAAATCACATCAGAAAACTGGCAAAAAGCAATCCAGCATGTTTTAAAAGAGGAAGATAAAATGTGGGAACTGGACAACTTGGTCGATCAGGTGGTTGACCCTATAATTATAACACCAGGGGATGATGACAGTTCTTCGGATGAAGACTATAGTGATGTAGAATTGTAATAACGTATCCAGTAATTTCCCCAAAAAAGATAAAATGCATGGTTACAGCAGCAAATTTACTATGATTTAAAATGGAGCTAGTAGGTCAGATAATAGAACAAGTAATGGAGTGTCAATATCTAGGCATCACATTATCTAGTTACGGAAAGCTCGAAACTGAAGTGGAAGATTAAGTAGATAGAGCAAACAGAGCCGCAGGTTGCCTGAATGAAACAACATGATGGAATAAAAATATCGGAAAAGAAATGAAAGGCAGAATTTACAAAACAGTCATCAGTCCAATAATGACATACGAGTCAGAAATACGACCTGATATAGAAAGGATAAAAAGGATGTTAGAAACAGCAGAGATAAAAACACTTAGAACAATTAATGGTAAGACATTATGGAGCAGAGATAGAAGTACAGATATACGACGTAGATGCGAAGTGGAGAACATCAAGAACTAGGTAAGAAATAGAAGAGTAGAATGGAACGATCATATAAGCAGAGTGACAACAAAGAGTAGAGTAGTAAGTAAAGTAGTAGAGTAAAGTAGTAAAGTAATAAAGACGGCAAGAGACTGTTTCCCAATAGGCAAAGACCAGTAGGAGGACCGCGAAATTAATAATGTAAGTCTAAATATGTGGGAATCGTTCTATGATAGAACATCTCAATCCTGTTCAGGAATAAACGCAAAATTATTAAGTTATAATAAAAAGAATCACGATCTCCAATCTGTCGAATATAAGAATTACATCCACAGAGACGTATTATGTGTTTTGGATCCGAGTCCCATGAAAAAATATAAAAATCAAAATAATCGTAAAAAGGTGTTCCCAGTGGAAGTAAAAGAAGTAACACCAAAGCTGTTTTGTCCACTTTTTTTATTACGAGGTAGACAAAGAAGCTGCAGACACAAAAAAGAGACCAGTAATACCTAGATGTGGGAAGTGTGAGACTCCCAATGAAGTGAATGCGGGTTCAGAAAAAATATGTGATCTGTTACCAAAGACTTCGATATCACAGCTTAAATCACCGTTGAAAACAACCACATCCGAACTATCTTCAGAACTTCCAAAACAACAAGCACCTAATGACTTAGAAAATTCCGAAAAAAACAAGTCTAAATCATCTTGTAGACCAATTTGTCAATTCTCAAAAAAAAAATTTTCTACTTTGAAAAATGATAGAGCGAGTTTTATTTATGGCGAGACAAATCAAATTCAGCCGAAATTATGTACGATAAAGACCTGTTTAAGGAAAGAACGGACCAGATTGGTAAAAAACTTACATTGAAAAACAGACAGAATCATCGGTGTTTCACAGACATTTCCTTCAAGGAGAAGGAAATATCTATAGGAGTCCTATGTTTAACAATTAATAAATCAGGACTTATTGATGATGATTACTATGCTAAGGTCTTTGCATATACTATACTCAATTTATTATTTTTGTGCCTAATTGTTGTATGTTTATTGTAAATTTTTAATCGATGTTGTCTTTTCAGATCTTGTCTGACGTTAACTGTTTTGAACTACATTAAATTGTTCTTAAAGTTAAGATTTTCTAATTTTTTTATTTTTTTCAGTTTGTGAACATCTAGTACAAAGTAGTCATACTGTAAATTAGAGAATATACTCATTTTATAATTTTCTTATTAAATGCAGTAAATTATATTAACATTCTGTTCTTGTATTCAATTGATATTAAATAAAACGCCGCGACTATTGTAACTTAAATAAATATTCCTTTTAAAAACCTCAGTCAAAATATAAGTGAATGATCTAGATTAAGAAAATGAACTGTCTGGTAACACAGCTGCCCGAATATTACCCTCTTCTCATAACCCACCTGCTTTTTACTTACCACCTGTGTATGTCGTTTTGTGTCTCGACAGCTGTATGATGTACCTTTCTTTTCATGTCTTCAACCCTGGCCGTCAGAATATTGAACCAAACAAATTTTTGACAAAAATCATATTTTTTGTATACAATTTGATGATTTTCGATTTTTAAAAGTAGAAAGTGCACCATAAAATCGTTAGTCCTGTTAATAAATTGGGCTTTACAGTAATTATTAGATAAAAATCCAAAACTAATCTTCATGTTTTATGAATATCAGTGACTGAATTTTTTATGCCAAATTATTGTAAATGTTTTTTTATAATATAACAGAATGGTTCGGGAAAAACATCAATTTTAGAAGTTAACAATCCAGAAAAAAACTAAACTATAGCTAATGATCTCAACGAGAAATTCGTGTTTCTGTTTTTTCCTTTGTTGTTAAGTTAATTAAGAGCAATACGAAAGGCACCAGGACAAGACTAATTCATAAAGTCCTGAAACACATCATAACAAAAGCACTTTAAAAATACATGACATTCTCAGAATGAAACAAAATAGCCCATGATATAAAGCTTTAAGTAAGGTTGGTGAACGAGTAATATAAAGTAGATAAATAGTTTAGATAGAAAGACTACGGAAAGGAGTACTTGCGAAAGCGCAATTTGGATTTAGAATCCCTTATTCCTGCGTATTCCAAATACTGAGACTAACTGAATGTATCTCTGCAAGATTTAACAATAATCAATATACAGGCCACTGAGTACAATAAACCAGCATATCTATGTTTTACAGACCTAAACAAAGGCTTTCGATCGCATCCAAGTCGAAGACGTCTTACACCTACTATATAAAAGAAACATACTGATTAATAATATACAAACAATCGAAAACATCTACTTCCATAATCTAATACAGGCAAAGATAAATGGAAAACTAACACAGTGTATATCAGTACAAAGCGGAGTCAGACAGGGTGACTCGTTAAGCCCACTTCTCTTTAATATACTAATGGACGAAATCATACAAGAAATCCAAATATTATGTTTTGCAGACGATGCCGCATTAATCGCCGAGACAGAAGATGAGCTCCAAAGATTAACACACATCTTCAATACAACAGCCAAGAAATACAATATGATAATATCAGTAGAACAAACTAAATATATGACAATATCTAAATACCAACTTCGTAGCAAGGAAGCAAGGCTTAGATACCTGGGAATAGATATAACTAACTCCGGAGATGTTACGACAGATGTTACATGTACGGAGAAGAAGTACGACAACAAAGCTTAAAAGCAAGTAAAGCGGCGGGATCTTTTCATGAAACAATCTGGAAGGACAAACACCTAAGGCAAGACACAAAAACAAAAATCTATAAAGCAGCAATTAGACCTACATTAACATACACGGATAGATTAATAAGAATAGGCATATTTCTTACCAAATGGACGAAGAATTATTGGCAGACCAAGAAAAAGATGGTGCGATAATCTAAACAATTTGGGAGGCCAACATTGAAGAAGAAACAGGCCTTAAAGCCTACATACAAGAAGGAAAAAGAAAAAAAAGACAATATACATGGATAGTATTTCTGGATGTCAGCAAAGCGTTCAACAGAATTTAGCATGAGGGTCCAATACATAAGATGATCAACTATGGGTACAGCAAATCAATTACTAAAAAGACAGCCTCTTACCTAGCCGACAAAAAGTTTAGGGTCAAATAGAACAAGACCTATCAGTAGTCAAAACACCTGAAGCAGGAGTACCACAGATGCAGTACAGTAGTTACTCCAAGTACACAAGGGATTCTCTTAGCCTTTAGGTGCTCTAACGACACAGCAATAGCAACTTAATCTTTGAGACTACCGCTGTATAAAAAAGAGGAGTACGATAGTAGTAAATCATTCAAAACCCATAATGTTCAAAAAGAAGAGAAAATTTCCAGCTCCAAGACCCAAAAATTCTCGACTACCAAATTAATTAATAAAACTAAATATCTGGGAGTCACACATTTACATCTTAGCTTCTTCTTCTTCTTCTTCAGCCTGTGTTCGTCCACTGCTGGACATAGGCCTCTTCCATTTGCTTCCATCGATTTCTACTTTTGGCAATTCTCATCCACTGCTTGCCCGCGACTTGTTTGATATCGTCTGTCCACCTCTTCTGCGGTCGGCCTACTCCTCGCCTGTTCTCTCTTGGTCTCCAGTTTGTTAATCTTTGTGTCCATTTTTGGGATTATCTCAGGCAACGTGTCCGACCCATTGCCACTTGAGCCTTGCAATACGTTCTGAGACATCAGTAATTTTTGTTCTTTCACGAATGACGTTATTTCGAATCCTGTCTCTCAAACTAATCCCTAGCATGGCCCTCTCCATTGCTCTTTGGGTTGTACTGAGCTGCTCTAAGGTTTTCTTTGTGAAGTCCATGGTCTCCAGTCCATATGTAGTTACAGGCAAGATACATTTGTCATAAACTCTACGTTTTAGACACATTGGTATATCTTTATTCTTCAAAATAAAGCTTAATTTGCCGAAAACTCCCCAAGACAGTTGTATGCGTCTTTTTATTTCGGCTATTTGATTTTCTTTGCCTATTTTAATGGTATGTCCAAGATATATATAGTGGTCTACATTTTCAAGACTGACGTTGTCAATAACAAGATTAGTTTGTAAATTACTCATTATTTTTATTTTCTGAAGGTTCATTTTGAGACCTATTTTATTTGACTGCTGGTTTAATTCCTTCAACATTTGCTCCAGTTCCTTGATATCTGTACTAAATAATACTATGTCATCCGCAAACCTCAAATGACTCAAATGTACACCATCAATGTTTAGACCTTTTTACTCCCAGTCAAGCTGTTTGAATACATTTTCCAATGCTAAGGTAAAAAGCTTTGGTGAAATAGTATCACCTTTGTCTAATACCTTTATCAAGGCGCATTTTTTCAGTTTTTTTTTTCTAAGCTAAGCTAGCAGAATTAATTGGAAGAAGCAAATTATCATTTAAAACCATAGCCAGACTTATAAACAGAAATATGATGTAGCATGGTGTCACACCTGTAGAATAAACAGAAAATAATCCAAACCGCTTAGAACATATGTTTTTGAGCAGCAGACGAAGTGCCCAAACTCGTGGCGGGCAAATTCGTATCAAGCATGAAAAATTACATAATCACATATCACCTGGCTCATCACTAATATAGATTATTCATAGATCTTGCAAAAGCGCCTCACGGTATCGCAAAAGAAGTTATAGTCCCCTACTGTTCAGTATGAGGTGCAATAGGGGAACGTCTGGAAAGAATAGAAATTGAGAAGGTTTATCTCTGGCTAGCAGAGGTACCAATAGTCCTTAAGGATAGTTGCAAAATGTATGTATGTGGAGTTGATTAGATGACGTAAGATATATAGGGATATTGTTTGGGAATTTTGTTATTTTGGAATACTGACTAGTTATCCTAGTCTGATAGGTTTGCAGTATTTAATATTTATTTAAAAATGCTAATATTGTGCAAAGGGAAATACGAAATAGAGGAATTCCAAGATTTTACAGGAATAGATAGACAGAGACTAGCCGGATAGTGGATTTTAGACGAAGACCAGACCATCACGAAGATATGGCAAATATGTTGTGTTAAAGTCATTTAATTAATAACGATAATAATTAATCCTAAAGAAACTTTTATTGCGAAACAATTTGAGAGGTGATGTGGATATTGCAAAACTCTAGAGTTCACGATGTTAATATTAATAATATTAAAATTACGAACAAGGCTATTAAATTGCTATGTATTGTTGTATGGTGTTGAAGCATGTGCGTTAGAAGTCTTCGAAAGATGGTGCTACCGTAGAATGCTACGTGCATAGAACATATTACAAATAAAGAACTATTACGAAGAGGGAACAAAGAATAGAGAATAAGACGAACAAAAAAAATATAAAACTGGAGTGTTTTGGTCATATAATGAGGGAACCAGATATGGAGAATAAGATTCTACGTCTAATAATGAAAGGAAAGATAAAGGACAAGCGCAGCATAGGAAAACGGATAGAATTTCTTTGCTTAATAAATTAAGGGACTCATTTAATATAAGTTCAACTCAGTTATTTTAAGCGGGGCATTCACGTTCCGTTATTTAGTCCGACTTATGGTTTAACCTAAGAAGTTGGATCCGGTATCGAACTGTGAGTGGGCTTGTTGGATTGTGGAAAATCTAGTTGTATGAATCAGAACACCATATTTATG
The DNA here is from genome assembly GCA_918026665.1 of Diabrotica balteata. Taxonomy (NCBI): domain Eukaryota; kingdom Metazoa; phylum Arthropoda; class Insecta; order Coleoptera; family Chrysomelidae; genus Diabrotica; species Diabrotica balteata. Next base: position 33,776,852 of record OU898281.1, on the reverse strand, counting down.
AGTAGGATCGTGAATGGATGGGTTGGAAGAAGGATCAAAACCTTCCTCATTCATCGTTTAACCTTGGATGCCTACTGCATGCCTTCCGTAATGAAATGTATAAGAATATCTGAATTTATTAATATTTACAAAGATAGTCTCTTTTTGTGAATGTGATGTTGAAGTACGAAAACACTGCCAACATAGCGTTCTGCGGTAGTTGCTGTTATCATCCTCTTTCATGATAACTATTATGCACTTTGGTATCGCAATAGATTACACCAACCACGAATAATTTTTTCATCCAATATTTTTTTTCATTCTTTTCAAATGGTAAGGCTAACAAGCACAATGCTGCCATTTTCCTTCTCCTAATTATATTTTCCGTACACTTACTGGAACACAAATTAGAACTGAAGTTGGAAATCTAGTTCGATGCCAAGTTGAAGCGTAAGTAGTCGATTATCCAATTAGTAGTCCCACTAAGTGGAACTTCAAATTGGAACGTGAATGCCCTGCTTTAGGAAAGTTGTAAATGGAATCGCCATAATGATTTACAACCTCCGATGGGATAAGGAATTTCAAGAAGAACAACTTCAAATTCACTACTGTAATAAACTAATTTAAGATTCTCCTAGTAGATGTTAAAAAAATAAAAATAATTAGGAAAATATTGAAAATTACGTGGTTAAATGCCATCGGAAATTAATTATCGCAGAGGTTGAAAGCATCTGCCAAGAGACTAGTCTACATAAAGAAATATAAATTAAAAAATGATTTTGGATTCGTTGACACCACGTTCCTGTGACTAGCTTTAAAGATGGGTTTAGTGAACTAAAAATTTCAAGGTCCATAAAGTCGATTTTAGACTTTTTACACACTCTGGGTGTGTGATCAGATATCATATTTATCTAAAGTACATCGAATAAAGTAATAAAATAATTCAACAATGGGAAACACAATCAGGTCAGTTAGAAATTATTCATTTTGGACACGATCGTTTAATAAATTTTAAATAAATATTTATGAAGACGATATAATGTAACGCCTGGTTAGATTTAAAGTATTAATATATATATATATATATATATATATATATATATATATATATATATATATACAGGGTAAGTTGACATACATTGATCGATAATTCCATTATGGCACCGTCAAACGGGGTCAACAGAAACAGTTTTGAAGTTTTCAGGCTTTGTAGTTAGGTTGCTATTTATCTAATCGGCCACGAAAAATATGCAAAATGTGTGTCACGGCTAATACCTTTAAGGACCTTGTGATCACATTTGAAAAAGTTTCCCAATAAAAAAAAATTAAAAAAGTAATGTTTTCTATTCACCCTTCAAACGGGGTGAAAGGAAACAATGCTTTGTTTTGCATTAGTTTGGATTATATACCATTCCGGAGGTCAATAAAGACATTTAATAATATACAAGTAATAGGTGCCATTATTTTTTTTAGTAAAAAATATAATAAATGTACAAATTTGGAATTTATATCGTTTATTAGGTATGAAAATATAGAAAAATATAACTACCTTACTGTAGGGAACACAAAAGACCCTGTTACGTTGCATTAATTCTCATAGCATAACTTTTGTACTGTTATAAGTATAGGAACAAAAACTTACATGTGTAACCAATAATAAAAGTTTTAACTTAAATCTAGATCTGCTGCGTTAATTCTCGCAAGAGAATCTTCGTAAAAATAACAGATTGCATTAATTAAGATCATTTTGGTTGATGGTAAATTTAAGAATCTCTCTATACGAACTGCTTGGCAGCTCGGAGTTATCAGATAGATAGATTTGACCAACAACTTGGTCTAAAGAGAAATAGTAAACGTCTGGTTTCGTGGAGAATGCATAAATAAACCATAGAGATTGCTTGGTTTGACGATGCCTCAAAAAAATTCCGTAAATGTCATCGTTTTCATCAATGGTTTTCAATACTTTTCCAATATATTACTTTAATCTTTCGTTTCTCCTAAAACTGGTTTAAACCGCAATTAGCGGTCAATCTGATAGTTGACTAGATTCTTTTGAAACGGGATAAATCTGTTTAAATATTCTACCTTTGTAGGAAACACTAGGAACAGAAACACTTGTCTGTCCACGTTTTTGATTTTCAGCAATCTGCCTTAGAGGAATATTCATCTCCTCATCATGTGATTCGACCTCCCCTTCACTTCTGTTAATGACCTCTTCATCTATACTCGATTGATGCTGTCCATCAGCTCTCTACCAAAATAAGGAAAGAGATCTTTGGGTATGGTATGGTAGCTGCTCTTCTTCCTTCACCCATTTTCCACTTTTCAAGAATTTTTCGCCATACTTCTTTTAAAGGGTAAAAAAATTTCACATTAACAGGCTGGGTCATATGTGTAGAATTTGGCCGCAAAAAATGAGTGAGATATCATGTTCTAAGCACTGGGTTACAGTTTTGGGACCAAAAATTGTAGCACATTGCCATCAGCAGATGTCGCAAACATGACGGACGTACAGCTTTTTGAAGAGTTGCACACTCGTTCGAGGCAAAGGCATCCCCATTTTGTAATTATTTGTTTCCTCCCGGGATCGTCAGATAAATTCGTCTAATCGAAGTTTACAACATTAGATGGCGGTATACCTTCCAGTTCTAAACCCAGGTGATCAAAATACACATTTAAAGTCTTGGGTGAAACCGCTGCTAAAGATCCTTTAATGTTTTGACAAAGCCGTGTTCGTAGTCGGGTCTTATGTCGCTTCAAAAACCCATGTACAAAATCTTTTCCCGGGAAGTTATTGTTAAACTTAGGTACATTTTTACCCCGAGTATCTAGGTGTGTTTTTACCATTACTCTAAGATCGTATTTATCTAAGGGATAATCCCAATCAGCACAGGTTATCAATTGTTTCAGTATAACTTTCTTTTCCAACTTTGTTAGTGTTAAGTTAGGGTTTTTGGGTGCCTATAGAGCACTGAATAGTTAATTTGTGTCGTTTAATACCCTTTCAAGAGCCTCACGATTGTTTTTTTTTTGTAAAACTGGAACCTTTGATTATGTACATAGTCTCGTGGCACGGTTAATCTGAAACTAAAATAAAAAATACTAGAGAAAAAAGAAGCAAAATAAAAAATACTGAGAAAAAAAGAAAACAGGTAAGTGGAAACACAACAATGGGTGAAAAGAAACGGCGGGTGATTAGAAACTGCGGGTCAATAGAAACAGAATAGGTTTTTATAAAACAACATTTAAATCAAATTACTGGTCTGTTATTTATGTTAAGTAAATTGTTATACACATAAGGTATAACCATGTTTATATCGAAATCGCTATAAAATAAACTCACTGTAGATAAAGAAAGAATTAATAAATCAGTATTCATTGTACACAATAAGGTAAATAATACGTACTAATTTTCAAATTAATTTTAACAAAAACCATTGCATTTCTCATAGCAATATACAATGAATGTAACAATTAATGTAACGTTTATGCAAGTTTGTAACCGATATTCAAATGACTGACCCACATTTCTTTACATTTGTAAGTCAATATTAATAAAAACTTCTCTTTTTCTATTTTTCATATTATCTGACATTATAGCTGGATTTTGGTACACAAAACAAAAAGACCCAGATAACCGCCAATACTACATGCAAAATAGCTCAGATCAAGTATAGAGTCTCCCAAGCATCAGCAACAAGGTCACTGCCAATCGCAGAGACGTTCAGTTGTGGCTATGGCTTCATCCCCCAAAATCTTCATAGGCACATCCTTCCTGAACGTGGACACGAAAGTTACACCTAAAACAAATGCATAAGAAATTATCGGGATCCAAAATTCATGGAAAAGAATAGTGTGTATCATTACCATCGAAAATATCATCGGTCAAGGAAAAGTGACTAGTAGCCGAATCAGCGTCAAAAATTTAATATTAAGATTCAAGAAAAGGCCTTTCTCCGTATATATAGTACAAGTTATGACATATGACAAAAGTTCAGATAACTGGAAGGACAAATGGTTCTAACAAAATATAACACCGAGCTACGGAGGTCTAAAAGGATAACATGGAGGCAAATCTGCGTAGGGATCACCTATTTAGTCCCCGCAGTGCGCTTTACTGCTTAAGCCAAATGGTAAGTTTATGGAAACCAAAGAGAAAAATATAAGATGCCTTTTAAAGGCTTACTTTTTTTATTCAGTATTTATTAAAGATAAAGCATGTAGTGAGCTTGATAAATCTATATGCAGATTATCAAAAACATCAAAGAGTCTATTGAAAAATCTTCACAAAGAATAGAATTGAATAGATCATCAATAGTATTAAGCTCTACAACTCCCCTAGCAACAAAAATAATTAAGAGGAGCTTCTTCTTATTTGTTATATTCTAAAAAGATAGCAATAGGTGAGAGTTTGCTTTATTTCTAAGAGTGGCAAACACCCTGCTTAGGAACTTTTTCTTAGTCGTTAACCTGATGCAGGGATCGTGATATCACGAAGTAACCTAACCAAAGTCATACCATTGGCCTAACTCACATTCTTCTAAAGAGTATGAAAAAAGACTAAACACTTACCTAAGGTAAATACTTGCCAAGTGTAACTCTTTGCCAAGAAAAATTTACCTACCAATCAGGCAAATTCAGAATAGATCTCCTGCATTGGCTAGTAAAGGAATTCGAAAAGACCATATCATCAAATAAGTACATTACGTGCATTCATAGACATAGAGGGGGCATTCGATACCTTATTTGAGTCTATTAACCTAATACATAACAGAAAAAGGTTAGGTTATGCCACCTTCCATCATCAAATGAATAAAATCCATGCCCAGTACTATATATATATATATATATATATATATATATATATATATATATATATATATATATATATATCGGTTTTAGAACGTCTTTCGACGTTGTCCGATGCCTAACTTCCATGTCCTTCTATCATCCCATTGGCCGTCTCTAAGATCTCTTGTACTCATTGCTTTAGTTACCCCTTCTTTCCATGTCTTTTTGGGTCTTCCTCGTTTTTTGCGGTTTGGTGGTACCCACTGCATAATCTTCTTGGGTAGTCTTGTGTCTTCCATTCTTTGAACATGCCCATACCAAATCAACTGTTTCCTCTCAATGTCTGTTGTTAAGTAACCATCTATTCCAATTCTTCGTCTTACTTCCTCATTTCGAACTCTTTCCCTTCTTTCCATGCCCCGTACTAAAAATATATATTTACATACCATAGAGATAATCATCCATTATAAGATCAGTAAAATTTGTCCTCAAGGAGAAGTCTTATCGCATCTACTGCGATCGGTAGTGGTTGATGATATTTTAACAAAGATCAAGAGAGGAGGATCTCGTGCTCTGGATTATGCAGGCGATCTAGTTATAGGCTTTAAACTTTTGCACGGCACGGCAATACTATTGATGATCGCATTAAAGGTGGTTTAAACCTAGTGAATACCTGGTGTTCATAAGAAGGACTTTGAGTAAACGGTAAGAAAACGACACTTGTTTTATTTACAAATTAAAGGAAAATAATTTAACCTTTGACATAAGTAACACCAGTATCATTCTCATAAGAGATTAAGTATCTGAGTTATTCTATATGCGATAATTACATGGATTACTTACCTCGCAAATATCTTAAACAACATGGGCTCTTTGGACATTCCGTAGGATTTGTGGAAAACATGGGGTCTGAAACTCTGGGGTCAACTTTGACATGAAACAGGAAACAAGATATTTATACACAAATGCACAAATTTAGTTCTAGGGATAAAAGTCTTAAGTTAAATTTGAAGATCGGTCACTGAAACTGATATAATGAAGCAAGATAGAATATTAAGATTATTTCGAGAAAAATCAATAATAGGACAAAAAAGCGTTGGGTCTTTTAAAAAACCATGGTATTACTGTTGCAAAATACGGCAGAATAAACAGACACTTATATTTATGAAAAATGAAGAAGAAAAAGAAAGTTAAAAGATACAATAGATTATTAAAAGTTAATATGTTACTGTACAAATACAAAACATGAAATATGAACAAAAAATATCTAAACAAAGTAGTGATATAGAAAAAAATATGGAGGAATAAACAGAGAATGCAGATAATTTCTTAATGTTCTTTGCCAACTAATTTGAAGATGAATATAGAAATACAGAAAGTCAGAATAATAATGGACACCACAGACCTTGGTAATTAACAACTGAAATAACTGAAAGATAGATAGATATATTAAGTTATCCAGGTCACGTTCTGATTTTTTAACAGTTTGTAAAAATACTGTAATTAGGATAAAGGTACACGCGCTTTAATTATTTTTATATGGAGCATATGGTTGGGATCATCGCGACGCTGTGAACTATTTTTTTAACTGGGATGACCTATTTTCTAACTTTTTTACTGGCAAGATTTGCGGACACATTAGTAGCATACGTGTTATAAAGCATCTGGTAACAATTTATCAATGGCAGCAAAAAATTTTTATAATTCTACACTACTGAACAAAATTAAAGCATCCGAATTTTTTTTATCAATTATGCAGTAATACTACTCTTGTCTTTTTAAGTTTTCTAGCTCTCCATGAAATCTTTAGGGCATTATCTCTGTTTTAAAGCGAGGCGGCCAATAAGGCCTTTCCGTCGCAGTTTTCTTCTTGTTTGTCGTTGCTTGCTTATGTTGATTTTGGTTGCCAGCCCCAAGAGTTGGATGTGTCATTTTCCCAGTATTGTTACTTATTTCTTTTAGTATCTACAACTGGGAAATCATGTGTTGACCACATCTATACTATACAACAGCTAATAGAGAAGAAGATGGCAAAGAACAGACCAGTCCATCTAGCCTTTATTGGCCTAAAAAAGGCATACGACTCTGTGCCCAGACAACGACTGTGGTAAGCCATGCAACAAATAGGAGTAGAAGATAAGCTGATCCATATAGTGAAGTCCATGTACACACATAATAATGTCAAGGTAAGTAACAATTATTAAGAGGTCATCGTTATGGGCTACTACGTTTGATTATAGAGGGCAAAATAAAAAGTAAAAGAGATGTAGGAAGAAGACGAACCTCCTGGCTACGAAATCTAAGGGAATGGTTTAGTCTGAGCTCTAGCCAACTATTTAGAGCTGCTGTAAGTAAAATAAGAATTGCCATGTTGATATCCAACCTTCGTTAGAAGATGGAACCTTAAGAAGAAGAAGTAACAAGTTTGGAAAACCATTTAAAACCACGAAAGTTCTCCTACAGGGCTGCTCGACATTACCTACACTCTTTAAAATATTTCTTCAATACGCCCTAAAGCCATGGAAAAGGAAATGTGAGGGAATGGGAGTGCCCATAAGGAACGACCATCTGTATACCCTCAGTTTCGCCGATGATCAGGTCATAATAGCACAAGACGAGGAAGATCTAAGTTATATCGTTCGAAAACTAGAAGAAGAATATACTATAAATAACCTGGAAATAAACATTAACAAAACAGAATATCTGAACACAACACAAGAACCAACAAGAAACCTGGAAGTGGATGACGGGCGTGAAATAAAGGGGACCCATAAATTTAAATAGGTGGGGTTCATTATATCAAATATAGGTACCTTTATATCAAATAAAGGTACTACAGAAGAACAAATTAAAAATCGAGTGGGTCAAACCAGAAACTCTATAAGACAACTGAATCCAATCCTATGGGACAGACACATAACAAAAAATAACAAAAAAAGAATTTTTAACACGATTATTCGCAGCATTCTAATATATGGAGCAGAAAATTGGGTCTTATAAAAAAAGCAGCAGAAACAAAATAAACGCCACAGAAATGGACTCCTGGAGAAGAAGCTGCAGAGTTTCCAGAATGGACAAAATAAGTAACGACGAAATCAAAAGACGAATGGATATAAAGAAAGACACCTTAAATTACATTGAAGAAAAAAGATTAACGTGGTACGGACATGTCAGACGAACAGACCCAAATCGATGGATAGCAAAAATAACAGAGTGGAGCCCCATAGAAAAACGCAAAAGAGGCAGACCAAAAAGATCTTTCTTTGTGCACACTTTGTGATATCGCGGCAATTTGCCTTGTGTCTCCTTGTATTAGTACTTGAGATCTCCTGCTGGCGTGTTAAAATAACTGATAATTGTATTATTGCATTGGTTTTGTTTCGAGATCAGTTATTGACCGGTGGACAAAAATAATTTTGGAATGGAGACCCCGAATACAAGCTTACAGAAATAGAGGTCGACCCCCAACGAGATGGACAGATGACATAAAAAGAGTGACTACAAATTGGATTCAGATGGCGCAAAATCGGACTAAGTGGAAAAGCATGCGAGAGGCCTATGTTCAGCAGTGGACGTTAGAGGCTAGTTTATGATGATGATAATTGGTTTTGTTAGTCTGTTTAGATTTTCTAATCTCACTTTTAAGTACTTTAATGTGGTCACTGTTCTAAATGCTCTTTATGACTTATTGATTGGAGATAGTAGATTTCAAACAAGCCGATTGGTCTCGATAACCTATAAGACATATTTATAAATGTCTTAGTCAGTTATTATTAACTTAGGGTATTTACCAGATTTTTCGATTTTAAATGAATGTTTATTAAAATTTATCTTTGTTTATAAATATCTCTGTCTCTCCCTCTCTCTATCTCTCTCTTCCTCTTTCTCTCTAATTCTCTCTCTTAATAGCAAATAATGGGTATCCACTCACCCAATTACTGACTGGAATATAAAGATTAATTAATCTAATTGTTTATATTTTTATAACCGTGTTACAATCTCATACAAATATCATTTGCAAATATTATACATAAAAAAGTTAATAAATAGGTCAATCGAGTTAAAATAGTGTACACCATCGCGGTAGTTCCGAACATATGTTATATGTATATCAAACAAATTTTAGCATGTGCACCTCAAACCCAATTAACCGTTGTTTTTCCTAAATGATTAAAAACCGAGACGACAGCACATGGCTGAACTGGTCTACTTATCTAACCGATATGTTATTGTCGTAATAGGTGCTCCAATTATTAAAACTAGGCTTTATTAAACGATGCTCCTTTCTAAGCCTTATATTAAGAATTAAGGTCTAAAAAATATCTTTCGTACAAGGAACTAAACTAACAAATAATAATATCTATTTTTTTGTCGCAGTAACTTTTTCAAAATGCTTTGAATGCCGAAAAACATCAAATTAATAAAAATAATACTACAAAAGGCAATTAAAATCAAATAACAAGAGCTATAAAGAGTAGGATACATAATCAAATCCACTTGGTATGCCCAAATAATAGCATTCAAAAATGTATGAGCAACACAAAGTTTATATATATATATATATATATATATATATATATATATATATATATATATATATATATATACATTAATTTTAACAAAAGTTAAAAAGTGCACTAATTTAAGGGATATTTTTAGTATAAAATTCAATATAAAACATACGAATCCAACACCAAACGTGTTCAATATTCTGTGTTTCCTCCAACAGCATTAATTACAGCTTGAGGCAATAGGATCCATTTCTGTGTAAGAAGATCCTGAAGACAATTTCTAGTGTGAACAATCCGTCTGTGAAGCATATTCCATACATGCTCCATGGGATTAAGGTTGATTGATTGTGCTGGTTGCGGTAAAAGTGTAATATCCTTATTATGAAACCAAGATCTCACTGTTGCTGCAGTATGTGGTCTTGCATTATCCTATATATATAACGCAAATTAGGACCTGCAGTAGGTCAACAGGTTCTAATATACGATCAGTATATTGATACTGAGTAACGGGATGAACTAAAAAATCAATCCAGACCGCATCCTAATTTGTAAACCACTGTATGGATAAATGCTCTGTACATGCCTGAGTCTCTTTTGTTGACCAGGTCTTCTCCAAACTTTCCTTCTTCTTGAATCAGGGTAGAGGCAAAACCTAGATTCACCTGTGAATACCACAGAACTCCATTCTTGTAAGCCCCACTGAGCATGTTATTGTGCCCACCTTAATCTGAGTCCACGATTTTCATGACGTAACATGAGAACTCTAAATGGACGTCCGGCTTGCAGGTCACTTTCATGTAATCTATTACATGAAAGTCTATTTATTTTCTAAAACCCTATTACGACATTATCAAATTGTTCATATCGACGCCACAATCGCTAAATCACGCTTCAAGATGCATCACAATGACGTGCAAGATATACCTAATGTATACTTTGTAATATTTGTATTTAATTTGCTATTATTGCAAGAACTTTTTCTTAGTACTAATTCTTTTGGATATTATTATTTTTTAATTTGTTAGAAAATTTGATTTTTTTGTTTATTTGATGTTTGATATTTTTAGTTTAGTACCTACAAATATTTTGTAATCTGGGTTAGATAAGAGCGAGCATTAATCAGCATCATCAAAATGAGAAAGGTTCAATACTTCGGTCATATAATGAGAGGACCTGAATATCGCTTCCTCCGGTTAATCATTCAGGGCAAAATCGAAGGAAAACAGGTCGAGGAACTGTTTCATCTAGCTGCCGACCGAGAATCATTTCATCAGCTTGTCAATATGACGATAGCCAACGCTTGAATACAAACACGGCACACAAAGAAGAAGAAGGCTTGTTACTAAGTATCCCATTCATTACGTCAAGCAATACATTGACTTAAAAGACAAAACCTTTGGAGTCAAACAAGAAAACGAATATTCACAATGACGACTAATAAAAGCAGGAATCATACGAGGCAGTATACTCGGACCAATACTGTAGTTTACTATATACTGGTAATATCCCCGTTACGTTAAAGTTAAGCTGGTCATAGTTGTAGATTGTAGATGATACTGCTTTACTAACGGTTGGAACGTCATTCCAAGAGACAACCAGATACTTCTAAGATGCAGTGAATAAAATAGATACTTCGAAAAACAAATAGCACCTAAAATTAATATACGAAAACCATATCTATTTCACTAAAAAAGTAAATAATCAAAATTATACTAAACACACAGTTTAATATCAATGGCTATTTCAGGATAGTAAACTAAAATTGATACATTAAAAAAACTAAAGAACTATAACTGAAATATAAGAAGCTCACAACTTAAAATTAAAAACAAAATATTAGTATACAGATAAATACTCATCCTATGGTCTACAAATATCGAGCTGTACTAGTGAGAGTAACTTTACTTATCTTCAAAAAGTCCAAAACAAAATACAACGGGACATATGCAACATTGTGATTACGTGGTATATTTACAACAGAGATCTACATAGGTAACTTCACGTGGAATCAATTAAAAACCAAATAAAGAAGATTACCAAAGGACACGAAGAACAGTTGGTAATCTTCTTTAGCTATAACCATATTTTCTGTAACCGTATAAACAGTGAAGTGTTAGAACTGTTAGTTAATCAAAACCTAGCCCACAAAAGTTAGATAGTTAAACGCATCAAACCTTGTAACAATAAAACACTGAAAACTTTGTTTTCAAACTTCCACAAAATTTATGTTAAATCTTATCACTACAGCTGTTTCGGCTGATAGCCTTTCTCAAGTGATCTATTTTTGACGTGTGACGAGTGATTATTATTCATCAAGATGTAAGTGAAATCTTACATCTTCTTGAAGTTTGCATAAACCAGGACTACTTTGAATTTAATAATAAAATATATACAAATAACAGTGCAGGACTTATAATGGGTAATCCTCTAAGCTAATTGCTATCAGATATTTTTATGGATCATCTAGAGAAAAAGATTTCAAAACATCTCGTATGCAAACAGTTTTTATATTGGTGGAGATACGTAGACGACGTACTGGTATGTTTCACAGGAACTAACAGGCAACTCGACCAATTTTTATCGTATATTAATTCACTTCATAGTCATATTGAATTTACAATAGAAACAAAACAAAATCAAGGCATAAATTTTTAAGATTTAAAAATTAGCAGACTTCAAAACAAACATGACTTCTCCATATTTCATAAACCTACCCATACTGACACGACTATACACAATTCATCATCCCATCCAACACAACATAAACTGGCAGCTTATCATAGTATGTTACATAGATTAATAGAAATTCCGATGTCAAAAAACAACTTTGAGACAGAATTAAATATAATTAAGCAAATAGCAGTAAACAACGGATACAATAAACAAACAATTAATAAAATGTTAAATCAAAAACTACACAAGAAAGCCCTGAAATTAGTATTTCCAACACCAGAGAAAAAACCAAGTACCTTCTGCTCGATTACATATACAGGCAAAATAACAACAAAATTTGCCAAGCACATAAAAAAGAAAGGAATAACACCAGCTTTCCGAACAAATAACAACCTAGGCAAATATATTAAAAATAACAAGAGCCAAAATAAAAAATACTTAAATAGTGGTGTGTACAAACTTCAATGTGGCGACTGCCCAAAAACTTACATCGGTCAAACTGCTAGAAACTTTGATAAACGAATAGCAGAACATAAAAGGGCTTTTAAGAATAGAAAAACAGATTCGACATACGCACTTCACCTTCTAGATCATAATCATTCTTTTAATGACAAATTTAAAATTCTTCCTATTCAAAATAAAGGCCTTAAGCTATCTTTGTTAGAATCTATGGAAATCAACAAATTAAAAAACACAGATATAATTCTGAATGACCAACTTGAGACAAACAGTTCTCCCCTCCACAACCTATTTTATTAGAGACTATAAATTTGTAAACCCAAGTCAAAAATAGATCACGTGAGAAAGGCTATCAGCCGAAGCAGCTGTAGTGATAAGATTTAAAATAAATTTTGTAGAAGTTTGAAAACAAAGTTTTCAGTGTTTTATTTTTACATAAAATGAATTACCATCAAGTAACGGTCGAATCTATCAATTATGCATCAAACCTTTCTTACTTGTGTCATAAAAGTATCAGTTTAAACCTAATAGTGAAGTGCTCAAATACAATTACACATTAGTTTTTGTGGTAAACCAATAGAAATATTATGAACTTAAAACACAAATGTAGTGGACTGCGATATAGGACATCTGGGTGCAGCACTATGGGTAACAAAGAAAAAATTTGACTTATGGGCACTGTAGAGATGAGACTGGTCCAATACGAGAAGTTGTTGATAGCTGTCGTTGATAGTCGTTGAGAAAATGGGAAAAAAATCCCTCAAAGAAATTAAGCATGACATTGTTTTGGAAGACTTCAAAATAAGTTATTTAAATTCTTTATTGATGAACCCACGACAAAGTTAAAAAAATGAAAACATTTTAAATGTGATAATCGGTCTGCTGTTCTTTTAAAAATGAAAATTTAGAACTTTGTTTACCAATTTATCGGATTTCCAGATGGTCTCTATCGTATTTTAAGATGATTTTACGAAAAATTTTTGAAAAAATAGCACCTGTTTTTTTTTATTCTGTTGAAAAATGTCTGCCGAAATGTCTAATCGTGCCAGGAGTATATTTTTTATAAAATTCCTGGAATTAATATTTCGATTTTGTTATTTTTGGCTATGAACTAATTGTCAATATGTAACGAATAAACGGCTAGACGAATCATGTGATCAATCCGTTACGTTAGTGACTTTTATTACTTTTTAACGGTCATAACTTTATAGTATGATTTGTTATATACGAATATTGCCACCGATAAGTTATTAAAATATTGTTTGATACACTTTGCCAAAATTAAGTCCAAAAATATTTCAAGAATAAATGGCTCATAAAAAAGTTGGCGGCCAATCAAAAATTTATCATTAACTACAAATTTAATCACTTTTCTGTCGATACATATGTATGCGGCTAGAAATATTATAAATATGTTAGTTCCGGGGTGAGTGTCATTTTTTCCGTAGAACCTGTAGCCGTATTCACTTTTTCATGTAGGCTCAATCCAATATTCAACTGTTTAGTATGTTCCTCCAAAAACATTTATCCAGTTTCTTTATTATGTTATATTTTTGAAGTTTTTACACAAATAATTCAATAGCATATCTGCCTATCATTTCATTGATAAGAAACTGATACCTAAACAAACCAACTAAAAAATTCAAGCAAGATACAGAGCAGAATGGCGTAGAGAGCTTGAGAAGGTCGTGGCCTTTTAAGGGCTATAGTACCGTGATTATGACCTAAACAAACTGAATTTAGAGCTAGGATATATTCTTCTTCTTTAAGCGCCATCTCCGCGACGAATGTTAGCAATTATCATGGCTATTCTGACCTTCGAGGCAGCTGCTATGAACAATTGCCTTGAGCTGCAACCAAACCACTTTCTCAGGTTCTTCAGCGAGGAAACGCGTCTTCTTCCTACGCCTTCCCTACCCTCTATTTTTCCTTGAATTATGAGTCTCAAGATGTTGAATCTTTCGCCTCTCATTACATGTACGAGATATTGCAATTTCCTTTCTTTTATTGTATCTTCTATTTCCCTCTCTCTGCCTATCTACCCATGGACTCCTTAACAATCTTCTAAATGTCCACATTTCAAACGCGTTAAGTCGATTTATTGTATTCCGGTTCAATGTCCATGATTCAGCTCCATAGTAGATTATACTGTGTACATAGCATTTAATTAGCCTTATTCTGAGGACCAATGTCAGATCTTTGCTGCATAAAATATTTTTCATTTTCACGAAGTTGGCACGTGCTTTTTCAATTCTGACTCTTATCTATGCAGTATAATCGTTATGTTCTATGATTATCGTTCCCAAGTAAGTATATTTCTTTACTCTCTCAATCTGCTGGCCGCCTACCGTCAATATTTCATTTGTATTGTTGTTCTTGCTAATTTTCATCAATTTGGTTTTTTTATGTTAAGAGAGAGTCCATATTCTCCACTATATCTTAATATTTTGTTCATTATTCTTTCCATAAGTCTTCCAAGTTGTCGGCTATTATGACTGTATCGTCGGCATATCTAATGTTGTTAATTATACTTCCGTTCACTTTTATGCCGACTGTCTCATTTACCGAAGCTTCTTGTATGATTTTTTCAGAATAAGCATTAAACAATAAAGGCGACAATATGCAACTTTGCCTGACCTCTCTCCTTATCTCTACTTCTTCTGACACTTCTCTTCCAATTTTCACATTTGATCGTTGGCTGTAGTATAAATTTGATACCAATGTTACATCCCTCACATCCAGATTCTTGTTTTTGAGTACTTCTATAAGTCGGTCATGTTTTACTTTCTCAAATGCCTTGTTGTAGTCTATAAAGCATACATAAAGATCTCGATTAACATCCAAACATCTTTGGGTCAGCACGTTAAAAGAAAATAGTGCCTTTCTTGTGCCCACTCCAATCCGAAATCCAAACTGGGAATCACTAATATCCATCTCCAGCTTAGCGTGTATTCTATTATGGATGATTTTTAGCAGAGTTTTTAAGGTATATGACATTAGACTGATCGTTCGATAATCACTACATTCTTTGGCATTTACTTTCTTTGGTAGACAAATAAAGGTTGATGTCAGAATTTCACGTAAAATGATTCCTGTGGAATAGATTGTGTTCAGTAGTTGGATTAAAAGATCGATGTTTTTTTCATTAGCCAGTTTTAGCAATTCACTTGGAAATATTGGTGTGGACAAATATTTAACTTTTAATAGCATATTAAAGGTAGCGGGTCTATGATCCATAGAGAGAAAAAATCTACCTCAGGGATGCTACTTTGCCTATTCTTACATCTCTAGTCTCAGGTGAGATCACGTCAAATATATTTCTTTTATATCGATATCGCATGAGACTGACGAAATACCGCAGGACTGGTGGTTCCAGTCTATCTTTGTATACCGAAGAAACTTAACGCAAACAGTTATGACTGACCAGTTTTCAATGATCAATCTATTAATCAGGTCCTAAAGCTATTAAATGTAAAGCTGTAAAATTATAATGCGAAGCCCTCTTCAATTTGACTGTATTGCTGAAAAATGCAGAGACTACCGCGAAGACGTTTTCCTATACTTCATTGATTACCAAAAAGTGTTCGACTGTGTCAAACATACAGATCTAATAAAACTGCTTGAAGTTAGAATAAAAGACCAAAATGACTTAAAATTCATTAAGAATTTCTACTTAAATCAAACAGGAATGCTAAAAGTGGGAATGAAACTATACAGCTCTTCTCAATGGAGAAAGGCGTAAGACAGGGTTGCGTTTTGTCTACCCTACTATGCAATCAATAACCTAAAGCAATTTTTGAAAATGCCTTGCTGATGCTGCAGAATAACAATTTGGTTTAAGATTAACACAGATAAAACGAAGGTAACGGACATTAGGTTAGGTTAGGTAATGGCATATACATAATACAAATAGACTGAGTGCTACAATACAGTCGCATTCTCGCAGTGAAAACTGACGCAAAGCAGTCGCTATATTCTTTTCTAATTTGTCAGGTTTATCGAACACATGACCTAATTGACCAATGAGAAGATCACGTCGTTGATAAATCCGGCCCATTAGAAAGACATGCAGGGATTGCTTTGCGTCAGTCTTTGCTGACGCACTGGAGGAACGCGACTGTATGGCAATAGGCAGCAGTTATTCGATTTGTATTATATGTCTATTCTTCTTCTTCTCGTGCCACTCCTAGCGGAGATTGGAAATCATCATGGCCACTGCGACTTTGTTAGCAGCGCGCCTAAAAAGTTCAATCGAACTACACCCGAACCATTCACGTAGATTACGAAGGTATATATGTCTATGGGTAATGGTAATATACATAGTATAAATAAGTAAGAGAATATTATTTTTCAAGTCTTAGTTTAGATATCTCGGAAGCTGTATAACTGATGACCTTGACCCAGACACAGTGATATGCACCAAATTGAACAGGCAAGAACAGCATTTATGAATATAGGTACGGTACCGTTTTGTGAAATGCTACATTTACTTAGTGCTGCTGTATGTGTAATGGACTTATACAATAAAAGCTAACGTAATAAATCGCCTGGAGGCCTTCGAAATGAAGGTTCTTAGGAAAATCATTAAAATTCCCTGGACGGATCATATAACTAATGTCGAAGCATTACGCCTAATAGAGAGAGAAAGAGAACTAATGCAATTAAATAAGAAAAGGAAAGCAGCCTACTTGGGTCACATATTGCAGTGTAAGATGTAAGGAAAAAGAAAAAATTCACGTTAAAAAGACGATAGTATATTTAAAACATCTTCCATGACATTTTATGGCTAATTCTGCTTCATTTTAATGAAGCACAATTACGATTCAATACAGTGAGCTTTTCAGTTATTCATTTCGTTTGCAATGTCTTCATAGAATGTTTTCTTCTTTATCGCTATGCGAACTACTATATTTTAATATTCTACAACTTGTTCGGTGTTACAATACCACTGACTACTCTGGTGTTTACGTTTTTTATTTCCACATATCTGTCCTATTGGCTCTCAGTTATATTCAGCGTATTTATCAAGTGTGTTTGAGAAATTACTTCATTTATTATTGTATTAACTGAAGTATAACGCTTGTAATATTTTTTCCATGGACTATTTTAGATTAATGTTTATCGCAATAACTAAAAGTAAATTAAATCATCCGTTTAGATATATGTATTTTATAATACTCCTTGATTTGAGCGCCACTCTCTTAATTAAAATGAACCGTTAATATTAATAATCGTACTGGAGGTTCAACAATTCATTGGTCTTTATTAGTAACCGACAGATTTTATGATTTACATGTCTTTTATAAGTTCAAGGGTTTGATTAATGAAACAATTATTTAAATTGATAGGTCATACGGACAAACATATGGTCTGTTGCCACCACATGACACATTTTTATTGGAGACATATCTTTTCTCATAATCGTCTAATACTCAGTTGATAAGTTTTTTTAAACTTTTCTCTTTGCATACTTGCATTTAACCTTTAAACTTTTATCAATTATTATGAATTACTTCTTTAAAGATTTATCCAATACCAGTATATTACTTATATTATATTCTTGTAACGTACGTATAAAACATCAGAAGAACAAGATACCGATAAAGAACAAGAAATCAAAAATATAAAGACAAAGATGTAGCGTACAAAAAAATAATAATTTAGAAATAACGCAACATTGACAGAAGCAAAAAAAAACAATTTATCTCTTTGTTTCTTCCTTTATATTCACTAAAATGCACTTTTGCCTTCAGAAGCACTAGTAATATCAATCTGGGTGAGTAAACTTAACTATAGATATCTTCTTCTTTTATTTGTCTCTATCTTCTGCTTTTCTTAAAAGCGTCTGTGTGTCAGGATATTTGTATTTTACCAGGACCCCTTTTTCCTTCGATTTTACCTTTCATAATCAGCTGCAACAACTCGTACTTCGCATTTCTAAGTATGTAAAAATCCACTAGGAAACTAAGTTCCTGTAGCTGGCTGTATACCATATATTACAAAAAATTTATTTTAAATCCTTTATAACAGGTATTTAATAAAATGCCCAAACGGGCTATCACAAATATATTACAAAACGTTTTCGGATTGTTAAATCTATCATCAGTGTAAACCTGAAAGTAAATAACCACTTTAATTAAAAAGAACGTTGAATTTAAATTGTTGACTAAGGTTAAAGAAAATTGTCGTTAATACTTACGAGGTATACATGCTATGAGCCACTAAAATATATGGGTCAAAACCCTTTAAATGATATAAATTTACAGTTGCTTTACATTATATGTGGTTACAAATTATGAATTTATATGTGGTTACCAAATTGTATGTGGTTACCAATTCCAAGAATAACTTACTTTACAGTTGCTTTACATTATATGTGGTTACAAATTATGAATTTATATGTGGTTACCAAATTGTATGTGGTTACCAATTCCAAGAATAACTTAAACATCATAATTTGTAACCACATATAATGTAAAGCAACTGTAAATTTATATCATTTAAAGGGTTTTGACCCATATATTTTGGTGGCTCATAGCATGTATACCTCGTAAGTATTAACCACAATATTCTTTAACCTTAGTCAACATTTTAAATTCAACGTTCTTTTTAATTACAGTGGTTATTTACTTTCAGGTTTACACTGATGATGGATTTAACAATCCGAAAACGTTTTGTATGTAATATATTTGTGATAGCCCGTTTGGGCATTTTATGCAAGATGCAAGAAGAGGTTGCATGCTGCAATTTCTTAAATATTCGTTTAATTTCGTCCATCCAGCTAGTTCGTGGTCGTCCTCTGCTGCGTTTGTCTTCTCTTGAGCGCGTCAATTAGTTTTCTGATCCATCTTGAGTCTTTTAGTCTCGCTATGTGCCCTGCCCAATTCCATTTCAGCTTGGCTATACGTTCGACGACATCAGTAATACCAGTTCTTTTTCTTTGGTCTTGGTTCCTTATTTTGTCTTTTTTGTCACGCCGAGTCGATGTTTCTATGCGCCTTTGTGCCACTCGCATTTTGAGTGCTGTTGTTTTTGTGAGAGTAAGAGTTTCTGCTCCGTATGTCATAATAGGAAGAACGCATTGGTCAAATGTCTTCCGTTTGATATCTATCGGGATGTTGCTCTTAAAAATCTCTTGGTGAACCATACGAGGCCTAAGCAAAGCTCTTAGTCGTTAAATTCACAGATCTGATTATCCTGGAGAATAGAGAATATTTATGGTAATTGTGTGGTGTATAAATGAGACCCTTAACATACGTCGGTAGCATATTTTAAATGCCTCTAACCGTTTTATCGTACACTTAATATTGGAGAATGCTTATGCGTATATTGATACTTTAAGATAAGTTGCAGAGTTTTCTTAAGACCGTTAAGCGACCTTCTGATTTTCCAATTCGATTTTTAATTTCTTAACTATAATCCCAAATATCTTTGATATTACAGCCTAGATAGTACATTTTCTCCAATTTTCTAACGGTGTATCTTTTATTTATCATAATGTAGGCGTTTATCTTGGTATGTAATGATCAGTATTTTTGTCTTTTTACCATTTACCTTTAGGTCATATTTTTAACATCTTTCTACATTACTCATCATTCTTTGAAGCCACTGCGCACTATCCGTCACCAATAGGATATCATCTGCATATCTAGTATTGTTTACAAGTTGGCCATTTACTGTAATATCATCTGCTGATTCATTCAGCGAATGATAAGGTCCAGAATGTTATACGGCATGGAAACATGGACGTCAAGAGTACCTTCCATTAATAAATTGGAGGCCTTTGAAATATGGACGTTGCGAAGAATGTTTCGCATACCATGGGTAGATATGGTGAGAAACGAAGAAGTCTTAAGAAAGGCAAATAGTGAGAGAGAACTACTCAATTTCATCAAGGTACGAAAAATTGGATACCTTGGCCATATTCTGAGAGGAAAAAAATACGCAATCCCTCGACTAATAACCCAGAGAAAGATTGAAGGCAAGAGACGAGTAGGTAGCAAACAAATGTCGTGGCTACGGAATATAAAGAACTGGACAGGCATAAATAACACTGGAGATCATTTGCATGCCGCGAAAAACAGACGTCTGGTCTTCAGATAATTCGCTAACGCACTATACGTGCACGGCACTATAAGAAGAAGACGAAGAAGATTCATCTAAGACTTTTACAAAGATGTTTTCAAAGTATACATTAGGTAAATAATGCTGGTGCAACCCGATCGAACTTCTTTTCTGACAGTGACGATCTCGGAGAGTTCATTTTCAAATCACACTGAAGTCATAAGAAAAATGAAACCTAAATTAGAATTTAGATATTTATATTGTTATTTTACCTTAGTGATGATGATCATTTCTTTTTTTTTTGTTTTGTTTTGAGACTATGTATTACATTAATATCGGCCTTCCTATAAATTTAATCATATTGAGCTTCTTTATATCGGAAAACATGGAAGTGTGACAAAGCAGTTGCCACTTAATAACATTAAAATCTATTTTCGAGAGCTTATATTGCAGCGACGGTCAGAAATAACTTTTAATGTTTATTCCCGTACTATTTTTAAAGAGAAAGCTGGCTTAGTGTTGAAAGTGGAAAAACATAATATTGATTATAATTGTAAGATGTTTCAAATCAATTGAGTTGGATATTGCGTCTCTAATTATACTATTGGTAACTAGAATTACGAAGTACTCGTGTATAGTAGTTACATCCACTAATATTGTAATTACATATAGCAAAAAAAACGTAATTTTTCTGTAATTGAGCATTAAGGCTGACGCATAGTTCCTTTCCGACTTAACCTCAATTACTGTAATCAACGTTTAGTAAGAATGGTAACAACTATTAAAACTCCTTGATTTAAATAACAAATGTATAGTAAATATTACAAAAAAGGAAGAAAAGCGTCACAAAAAATTCGCCACATTGGAATATGTTTGTGGAAATCATAAATATACAGTATAGTCAAAGGATAAGATAGATGTATGAACGAAATTCGGTGTTCGCCAAAATAAACAGGGCCAAAATTTAGACGGTTGCGAAATTTCGGAGGCAATATGTATAATCATCTGATTGGGCTCATTTGTCAAGAACTGTCATATTAATTGTACTCTATTATTTACTGTCGTAAAAATGGTTCTACCAACTAAGAATGGGGAAAAAGATCATTATTCCTGACCATACGGAAATGGACGGAATAATGGTTTAAGTTTAAAGCACGTGTGTGAAAAATATCAACAAGTGTTACAGTACAAGGAGGACTTTAATACAAATTTTTTGTTAGCAATCGTGGAGAAATTTCGTAGTAACGGATTTTGGAGTAACACCAGCGTGTTACACGTAGTGTGTTGAGTCAGTGCAAGGGCTCCTCCGGTCATCTAAAAAAACTGTTACCAATAATAATCATGATTGCATCTTAAATCAAATCTTACAGTGTTGAAAACGAAGCCTTTGAGCTGTATATCAGTGAAACATCCACACGTCGGCTGTTCAACTCTATTAATGGTTATCCTACTACTACTAACTGTCGGTTAATAACGTTCTCCGCCGTTTTCAGACTTCCAATCGCCAGTTAGTCTGGTTGTTTTATAGGTCTCCTTCTATAGCCCTCTCTGTCAGTTCTTTATTTATTCCTTCGCTCCAACTTGTTTTCGGTCTACCTAGTTTTCTCTTTCCTTCTGGTTGCTATTTCAATATTTTTTTTGGTATTCGTTGTTCATCCATTCTTTGTATGTGTCCGAACCAGATAAGTTGTTTTGTTGTTAGGTCATCTGTGATTGTTCGTTTGATTCCCATTATTTCTCTAATGCGTTCGTTGGTAATCCTTTCTCTTCTAGATCTTCCTGCGGTTTTTCTCCAAAAATCTATTTCCGTCGCTTTCAGCATTGCCAGTGTTCTTTCTTTCAGTATAAAATTTACAGCCGTATAAAATGATACTTTGTACTATAGTCTCATATATCCTTCTTTCATTTTGCTTTGCTGATGGATTTGTCCCATAAAATGCTGTTTAACATTGTGATGACTTTCTCCCTTGCATATTTCTCTCTCTTATGGCTTTGTCTAATGTTTCATCTTGTGAAATAGTGATACCTGGATATTTGTAGTCACAGCAGTGCTTTATCGTGGTGTTATCGTCTAATATGAGATCTTTTTGTTCTACTCCAATGCGCAGATATTCGGTTTTCTTTTTATTTACTTCTAGACCCCTTACACCATACTCTTCAATTTATTTTGGTGCCATATAGTTTAAATCGACATAATCTTAAGCCATTATTACTTGATCGTCTGCAAAGTTGAGCGTATTTAGTTGGTGAGTGGTATCCCCATTTTCCTGCATTTTTGTTTCCATCTTTTTAAAGCACTTTCGAGGTATATTTTAAATAAAGTGGAGGATAGACAACATATTTGCTTTAATCCTTTTAATGTAAATCCTGTTGTTTTTTGTGTCTCTGCTTTTATTTCTGTTATTGGTTAGTTGTAAAGCACTTTGACGGCTTATATTAATTCTACATTAATATTCGTGCTTTCCATTGATTGCTACAGCTTCTACAGTGGAACGCTGTCGTAGGCTTTCCGTAGGTCGACGAAAAACATATGAATTTATTGATTCATTGCCATCTGGTTTTCTATTATCTGGATTAAGGAGAAAATGTAGTCAATAGTGAATTGACCTGTACAAAATCCTGCTTGTTCTTCTGCTTCATAATATAAGTATGCTCTTTCGATTCGGTTCTTTAAAACCTTTCCATATATTTAACTAATAGATCCGGTTGCAGCTATTGCTCGATAATTTTCACCATTATTTTTATCATCCTTTTTATATATATTACTGAGGTATGATATCTTTCATTCCGTACGAATTTCGCTTGTGTTTATGTATTCTGGAGATAGTTGTCGAAGATATTCGTACAATCTGTTCGTTCTGTACTTAAAAAATTTTCTGGGTATATCCCCTGGTCCGGATGCTTTGTTCCTCTTCAGCTGTTTGCATACATTTTTAATTTGCTCTGTTGTTAGTCTTATTGGCGAGCCGACTATTGAAATTCTATCTTGGTTTTGATTTCTTTGTTCTTGGAATTCGACTCTATTCTCTACCAAAAGTTCTTTGAAATACTCTTCCCAGTCTTCAGGTTGTATGCTCTGTATTACTTACTTTGTATTACTTCTTTATTCTTTTCTAAATTTTTTATCAGTTTCCAGCTTTCTGTGCTTCCGGTTCCTCCTACATATGTATTTATTCGTTGGCAGTTGCTTTCCCAAGACTCGTTCTTTTTCTTAGAGGTTCCTTCGTACTTCTGTTTGTTTATCTTTATATTTTATGGTTATCTCTCCCGCGTTTAAATTAAACAAAGACAAAGTATATTCTCCATGTATAATACGCCCCAAATATTATCTTTTTTTCATCTTTGTCTCCTATTTTTTCACAGTTAACGTTGAAGAGAAGTGAACACAAGTCTATCTCATCCTCCTTCTAATTGTGATACCTTCTTATCTGTGTTTATTCTTATAATATAAATGCCAATTACCATAGAACTACTCTGCGTTAACATATATAAAGAAAACAATATTGATAAAAATGAAACCTTAAACACACTATCGTCTTAGCTTAATCATGATAACTAAATACATCACCAAGGAAGTGTTTACAAATTGAAAAAGAACGTGCGCTGAATGTACGTGACAACATTTGGCACTGGCTATTAATTTGTGTTAAATTAAATTTATGTGAAAACATTTTTCTAGCCACAAATTATTTACATAAAGTACCGCACACTTTGAAAACGGACACACACAAATTTATTTGTGAATATCTTAACAAGCCATGTCCAACATTTTAACGAGTTAGTTTTTCTTAATATTAGACCACCCAGGTCATAAAGCCTGTGGAAATTGAAATTTATATTGTTTTTACCATCGTATTGACTTCTATGTTTAGGTAATGCCCGATTAATATTATTGTCTTTGTGGTTTTGATTATTTTATTATGGTCACGAAAAAAATGTTATGTTTTTGCCAATAAGATTACTGATTACTGTGATTACGGATCTAAATCTGATCTAATTTTTGACTTCTATAAATTAATGCATGTAACAAGCAAAAACTCATTTATATTATAGATATTATTCTTGTAGCTCGTATTGTTTTTATCAAAAACTGGCAGTTATTTTGGAAAATCTGTTTGTATTAACTGCTATTTTACAAACTGTTTTTAAGTCCAGGAGAGTCCATTATCTCTTTTTCTTAAGACATGTTATCCTTGTATACCTTACACCAAATTTGCTTATTCCACTATTGGGTCCAGTATTTCTAATATCTCATTAGGTATATGTCTAACATATTCTACTTTCGTTAAATAATATCGAAAATGGTAGCTTTCTTTCCTGTACACATTTTTCTGAGATCCTTCTTATTGCTTATGTATTTAGCCCATGATATTTTCAATATTCTGGTGTAAATCCAGGTCTCCAATGCTTCTAATTTATTTAACAATATTTCGATGTTTCGACGCCTTTTAATAAAAAGGAGCACATACATATTTAACAATCATTTTTTTGGGTATATGAGCCATACCAGTCTCATGGATGTTGTTTGAATATTTCTTCTCTCGAGTATATTCTCGTCATGTATCAGTTTTATTACTTATCCTGTGCCATATGGACGGCTTTATGTAGGGATTTTTTCACCAGAATCTTCATTTGGTCTGCTCATGGTGTTGGAAATCTTTCTCTTGGTCTTTGGTCTTCTACCTTTCTTTCTATTATCAATAATTTTTTGGTCCTTGTTCTTCTAGCTATGTGGCCAGAGTAAATCAGGTGTGATCGATTTACTTTTTGTAATAGCCTGTAGTTTATATGAAGCTCTTCCAGAATTGACAGGTTCATTCTATGTTCTGTCCAGGACACGCGTAGAATTTTAATAGACCCACATTTCGTAAGCTTCGATCTTATTCCTATCGATTTTTTTGAGAATCCATGTTTCAGCTGCGTATGTAGCAATGGGGAAAAGGGGATTCACCAACCCGAGCTTAGTATTTCTTGTCATTGTTCGTTTTTTCCATATTTTAATCCATTGTTGCGGTTCGGGCCATTGCTAGTCTACGATTTATTTGTAAGGAGTAAACGCCAGGAATTGGTTATTAGGGAGCCCAAGTATACAAATCTGTCTATCACTTCGAAATTCGCAACTTGATATACTTGCGGTATATCATTGCGGTTTCATTATTGTTTTTCCGATGTGTGAAGTCCAAATTCTTCGCTTATCCGGCTTAGCCGTTCAGTGATGGTAATCATTTCGACTATTTTGTATACTGCTGGAATAATTGTATATACCCACTTGTGCTAGCTGTTTTGTATTTTGAATTTTCATTGTTATTTGTGTCTTTTTTGATGTGCGGTCATGGGTTTCATTTTCTCATATTTCTCACAGTAGTTATTTCAGTTTTTACCCAGCTTTTGAAGTACTATACAGTAGAACCTCGATTAGTCGTCAGGGCACCGGACCAAGGGTATGACAGATAATCGAAAAGACGGTTAACAGAACATTAAAAAAAATCATAGTATAACTCTCAAATTTTATTTGTATGTTTTATTTGACAATATAAAAGGGATTTATGTTAGTACAGTCGAATCAATTTGATTAAAATTATTCCGAAATATTTGTTTGTTTTATTGTTACTTCACATTTTGCAACGGCTGAGTTTCTTAATCGACGAAGAATTATCAAATTTAGCTTGTTTGCTTCTTCTTGCCGAGAATATCACTTGATGAATTATTGTGAGCGATGCAGCTCCTCTAGCTTCTTTACGCAAATCTACGTGAGTTGTAATAGCATCATCAACATCGCCACCATCAGAGTCTCTGTCAGCTTCTGAATCAGTTTCGTCCGCCCCTGTCGCCATTTCAACGATTTCATCATCTGTCAGCAATCGTTGGCGTCCTTATCACAAATTAACCATTCGTTTATGTCATCTTTAGGCAACGAAAACAAAACAGTTGATTCAACCACTTCATTTAAGGGGAGCATTTTCATCTTTAGTTGATTCAGGCCATAATTTATTCCACACTCTTTTTAGCGTTACTTCCAAAACATCAGCCCAAGCATCCACAGCATTGTCGACTGCGTGTTTTAAATTGTAAGCTTTCCAGTATTTTGGCAAAGAATATTACTCTTCCATAACTGGGTTTTGAATAATTTTTTTTCTGTATATTCTTTTGAATGTTTTTTAATAACCGAATAATCCATTGGCTGTATCAATGATATTAAATTCGCAGGCAGAAAAGAGTACGTGATATTTTTATCGTCACTCCGCAGCATACCGGCTTTAGGATGGGCAGGTGCATGGTCCAAACAAAATGAATTGATGACTAAATTTTTACTTAATTTGTCCATATAACTTATGTATGGACCCTGACGGTTAACAGAGGTGACGGTTAATAGAGAGACGGTTAATCGAGGTTCCACTGTATCTGATTCTGCACAAGAACTGCATCGTCAGGATATCGAATCATTTTTGCGTCTACTCTATTTATTTTTATTCTTTTGCATTTTTTTACCGACGAAATCATTATTTCCGAAAATACGTTAAATAACATATGGGAACTGAATAAGGAACGTCATCTTATTGCACGCTTTTCTTCTCTTTTTTCTTTACTTTGACGTGCATACCAGTGTATCGCACCCTTTTTAGTATTTCAACATCTTTAAAGAAAACACTATTCTTTTATTGACTTTTTAAATACAGATTTTCTATAATCTTGATATCATTTTTATCTAATTTTTTTCGTTTTTGTCGCATTATGTTCAATACTTTTATTTAAGTTCTATGATGGACTCGAACGAAAGCTTTATCGATATTTATGGGTGTTGGCTGAGCCGGTTTGGTTTTCAGTCTATTTACTTCTGCTTTTTTCTCGTTTATTAAGGGCGGACTTCTCTGTCTGATACTGGTTTGATCCAGTAATACTTCATTCTCGTTTAGCTTCTCTACTTTCTGTTAAAACTTTTCTTTAAATAATATCTTTGATATTCTTTATAACGGTCAGATAGCCAAGCTGGCTGGACGGCCGGTTCCTCATTCGCTTCACTGCGAGTGATGTGAGTTCGATCCCCAGGTCGGTGTACAGAAAACAAAAAGTCTAACGCAGCAGTTTAAAATTCTAAATGAATTTGCGGCTTAGACTAGAATATGCTGGTATCTGATCGGCCTATGGTGGAGCAGTACGCCAAGAGATAAGCGCTTGCGTCTCATTTCATTTTTTGGTACAATTTCCTAGCTTCTCTGACTTATTTATTACCTACTTATTCTCTTATACTCTTCTGTCCTCTTTGATCTAGTGATTTGTGGCATTGTTCTCATA
The DNA here is from genome assembly GCA_918026665.1 of Diabrotica balteata. NCBI lineage: Eukaryota > Metazoa > Arthropoda > Insecta > Coleoptera > Chrysomelidae > Diabrotica > Diabrotica balteata. The sequence continues at coordinate 33,749,082 of OU898281.1, read as the reverse complement.
TATGCTACATTTTCTCTCTTATATTCTGGCATTGTACATCAAACTATTATAACCTTCTACTCCTTGTTTTCCCTGTTTTTTGTTTTGCCTTCTTGTATGAATTTCTTACAGGTTCCACCACTTCATTTATATTCTCGCAAATTTAGCGGTTTTCCATTTTTTTCTTCTGTTCTAGATTCTAATTAATGATTTTTAAATAATTTACGCGAAGAAGAAAATTAAAAGCCGGAGGGATCGAATTTAATGCCCGACGCTTCTTCTTCTTCTTTTGGCATCATAACTCAGAATCTGTTGGACCTTTCTCCTCCATTGTCATATTTCCCAGCCATGACAATCTTTGACTTTTCGCAAATCTTACAATGTCATATCCTTCATTCAGTTCATTTACCTCGTTGTTTCTCCTGATTCTCCATGTGCTGACTTCCTCTTTCACCGGGCAATATACTTTTCTGAGTATCTTCCTCTCGAATGTACTACGAGTTGGGCTTACTCTTTTTTCGTCATTACCCAAGTTTCACAACCATAGGTTACTACAGGTCTAATTAAACTTCTGTAGGTAGTCATTTTGATTATTTTGCCTAATAATTTCGATGTCATCAATCTTTTATTACCATAATATGTCACATTTTCACTAGAAATACGTACATTACTTTCGCTACTTACGAAATTCTTGTGATTGATTTCTGTGCCCAGATACGTACCCCAACACTAACACTAGCCATTTAAAACTTTTAATTTAACTGAGTTGCCACCGTACTTCGGAGGGCACGTAAAGCCGTCGGTTACGGCTACGTAAGTGGTCATTACTCTATCTTAGAGGCGCTTGCGCCATAATACCCCTAAAACTCTAACATTAGACTTGAGCCTGAACATTACAAAACCTTTTCTTTTTACCATTTTCTTCTTTTTAAGACTCTTAGCTTTCTTTCGACAAGATTGACAGATTGGACTCACGTCTGATGCACTAATTTTTTTACGTCTGATTGATATCTGATATAGAATCTGTCATATTAAATGTTTTGCTATTTGCTATCTCTGACGTTTTCCGTTTATATTCTTCTTAGGGTGCCTGTCCATTCCGAACGTTGGCGGTCATTTTGGTTATGATGACTATATACACGTATATACGAGTATATATGAATAGAGTTTTTTTTCCTATATATATATATATATATATATATATATATATATATATATATATATATATATATATAATCTATCTTTACAAAAACCGCAAACCAATATTATGTTCTAATGGTTCTTGAACTCACTATTTTATAAAAACTGACCAACTTTCTATATAATACAAATAAGTATCGGCTTCTTAGCTAAGAATAACACTTCTTTGTTACATTGGAAATGAAAACGCGGAAGTAAAACTTCAACCACATATGCTCGCTCCCACATGCTTTTTATAAATCTTCAAACGCTCCCACGGCTTAGATCTTTTCAGGTTAGTTTGACTTGAATAAAATAAACTTTAACTATTCCCACATCTTTCGTAGACCAACAGTCTGGCAAGTTCAGATTCAGAAATTATATTTTTGCTATATTCTAAATAAATCCTTGAAACATTGGCGTTCTGTTTTTTTTATACTGTAATAAGTTTTAAAAGATATAATTATGAAAATGCATAAAAAAAATGAGAACACTTTATAAATAAAATATTCAAACAAAATGGACAAGGTATGTAATACTGAAAAGAGCACAGGTAGGCGAATATATGAATATTATTAAACGTGACGTTAAGATAACAATAATTATTTTAACTTTGATGGTACACAAGGCAAATATCGAACACAGTAGTTAATCAAATCTTGTCCAAGTACTTTCGATCACAAGATCATCCTTAGGGGCATTTCGTCAGTTGTGGCCTATCCAGCAGTAATAGAATGTTATAAATGTAAATTGGGACATAACAAATACACTAAACAAAGACAAACAAACACTTTAAAATTTAAGAAATGGAGAAGCTACATTTTATATAGAAGCCGGAGACAGAAAGTACTTGGGCAAGATTTGATTAACTACTGTGTTCGATATTTGCCTTGTGTACCATCAAAGTTCATTTATTCGAACATTCAACCTTTATTGGTTGAATAATTATTTTGATTGATAAGCCCAACTAAATGGGATATATGTAGTATCATAAGAAAGAGATACGCTATGTAGTAATAATAGAAATACTTTTTAGTAAGGAAACGGTACTAAATAAATACAGATTCGTTTAAATCATATATAATCTCAAAATATACAAATGACCCAGACAACATTTATAAGATTTACTAAACAAACAATGTTTAATTACTGCCGATCACTGCAACTCTCAACCAATACCAAAAAGGCTAAACATTCTACATTATCTTAGTTAATTCATTACCTTTTTAAAATCAAAATGACAGATTTCAAACTGCTTTAACTGTTGATAAAAAGGCGCCACTCGTCCGCTGTGTATTTGAAGCATTTTTAAAGTATCTCCCAATTATTTTTGCACATTCTCAACCCATTCACGTTACATACTGCTTTTTTTTAGTCAAATACTGAGTTTCTTAAAAAGACAAAGTCCCGTTAACTCGAAATGGTTCCCTGTGCGAAATGATCCTTCTTTACAGCAATCAGAGCCCTAACTATCTAATTAATACGAGATTAGTTTACTGTCGTCTTAATTTTTGCACAAGAAGGTCCAACTTGACCGATAAGTTTATTTACTCATATTATCTATCTTTTAAATGTCCCTCTAATTTAAATTATTTAATATTATCTTCGACTTTGATGTCAATTCTGTTTTTCTCAATAGTTGCCGTTGTTTCTGTTACCGCAAACTGCTATCGTTGTGGAAAATTTTTCCACATTGGTCTTGTATCATTAGAGAAAACCAGGTTATTTTCTTAAGAAAAAAAGCGGCATATCTCTCTCACGATAACTAGTATCTAGATATACTTCAGAAGCTTCTTTGGAAGGTTCAGCTTCCCAGATTTGCTTGAAAATAACTGTCGGTTTTTAATATCAAATACTCATCTTCATCACACGTTAATGTTTCTTTGTCATCTTCAAGGACCGTATTTATTCAGAATGCGATACTGTCTTGCAAAATCTAGGATAGGATATGCACATTTTTGTTAATTCCTCTGATTAATGCCTATATTATTTACAATACAAAAATGACAGTCACCTTAATGATTTTTTTGTTTTATCAAAATTATTGAGGCAATTATTACTCCAAATTTTAGGCATTTCTTTGTTTAAATCATGGTTTACATACCAAATGTGGAGCACAAGATACACCCTGGTCTAAAAAGTGAACGCCAAAATAAGCAAAATAGGCCCTATAAGCTTTTTCTATGTTTTTAATACCAAAATTTTTCTTATAAGGTTTTCTTATAAAGTCTGAACACCGTAAACTAAAACTTGTACGTGATGTAGGTACACATTAAGTATAAAGCTCAGTTAGTGAAGTGTGTTCATGGAGGTTAGGAAGATATCGAAAATTTAGATTTTACGATCATTGGGATTTATAAGTATCTAAAACAAGGTAAAGGTCTAAAAATTAGTTCCGAAGTTTTTCTGGAGTCTTCATTCACTGAATATATAAAATCATTTTGTATATTAGGGAAGAAAGCAACAAAATAGAATTATCCGAATGAATTGTACAATTGTACAATTGTAATTACACGATCATTTTAAATTTCCTTTAGTTTCAGATGAAAGTGAATCATCGTGACCTCTGAAGAAAAGTCCTAGTTTCAGGAGCCGAGACGTAACTCTTAGGACAGATTCACATGACAAGCGCTTAACGCATGTTTACAACTACATAGTACATACTTTTTTTAGACCTTTCACATGCTAACGCGCGTTTTAACAAAGAGCGTTGAACGCTGCGCTGGTGCTCGACTGCTTGCAACGCTTGAAAATGCATGATTTGAGATAATTGGTTTTCTGTGTTACCGTTGAGTTGACCACGAGCTTTTGACGTGGATAGACATATTTATTGTTTGCTTAATTCATCCAAAAATCGTTCGAATTATTTACAGATGACATTGAAAAAGGTCCTGTTGTATGAGACATGACAATTAGCGTTTATTCAGAACTTAAGAGATGGGCAAAACTGTTTCTACGCCCATCTTCAACAAAAATGTAGAATTCAATCTAAATCAGGGCGGTCGTGGCAACGCACATTTCCGCTTGACAAGCGGGCATTATGTGAACCTGCTCTTACATGTCCTAAAATGTATTTTTTGGTGGATTATTTCGTTATGGTTACTAAGGAATGAACATATTATTGTTTATAATGGATAATCATACTTCTTAATCGTTATTAGAATCTATTTTAGGCTAGTCATACTCAACTTATGTAATTTAAACAACATGCTCCTTATTAAGTGGTATACAAATTGAAAAGCTGTATAGGACTTGTAAAGCATATACATAGCTATAGTTGGTTTGTTGTCTTCAATACATATTCAATAATTTCAATAGTAACTATGTATTACTAAGAACTGATTATGAATGGTTCGTTTTATTGATTAGAAGGTGAGTAGAATATAATGTGAGTATAACTAAATAGTATGTATCTAGTCAAAAGTACCCAAATTAATCAAATTAAGTAATTTTTGTTAAACATATTAGCAATCGCATCTCAGTCACATATTTTACTTGGATATATTATAGTAACGAATATATTAGGTAAGGTCAACGAACGCTGACCAAACTGACGTACTAAACGAGTTATTTGTATGTAACGTTGATGCAACGATCTGTATCACATCATTTAGGCACTGAATAGCAATTGCATGAAAGTCGATAATAATATATCGTATTTAGGTGGTGAGACTACTCTGTCATGACAGTAATTTTAAAAGGATACAACATGTTCCTCATATCCATGCACATTACGAATTTGTTTAGTTTTTCACTATTGTGTGTATACCGGAATGCATGACAGAACGAAACTCTACAAAAAAGAAGAAAGTCGAAAACACTGAATGACTCAATAAATACTGGAGATCATAAATTCTTCTTCTTTTTGTGCCACTCCTATCGGAGATTGGAAATCATCAAGGCTATTCTGACCTTGTTTACGGCTGACCTAAAGAGTTCATTAGTGGTGCAGCCAAACCACTCTCTCAAATTCCGCAACCATGACATTCTTCTACGGCCTGGATTCCGTTTTCCTTCTATTTTTCCCTGCATTATATTTTGAAGTAATGCGTATTTATGTCCTCTCATCAGGTGACCAAAATATTCGAGTTTTCTTCGCTTTAGCGTTAACAAAATCTCTGGGTCTTTTCCTATTCTTCGTATTACTTCACAGTTTGTTATTCTTTCAACCCAACTAATCTTCAGCATTCGACGGTAGCACCACATCTCGAAACTTTCAATATTTTTCATGTTGTTCTGTTTGAGAGTCCAGGCCTCTACACCGTATAATAGCGTGTTAAATACATAGCCTCTCAGCATTCTTAATCGTAGAGGGATGCTTATATTTCTGTTGCAGAAGAATTTTCTCATCTTTATGAAGGTGGCCCTGGCAATTTCGATACGTCTTTTTATTTCACTGTTTTGGTCTCCAGTTTCGTTTATTAAAGTTCCCAAGTATTTGTAGTTTGATACTTTTTCAACTTGAGTGCCGTTTATACTAATATACGCTGGTTGTGTCATGTTTTTACTGAAGACCATATACTTGGTTTTTTTAATATTGATATTTATACCATAATTGTTGCAAGCAATATTTATGTCTGTAAGTAATCTTTGTAATTCTTCTACTGTTCTTGCAACTAGTACAGTGTCGTCCGCGTATCGAATATTATTTACAATCTCTCCATTAATTACGATTCCTCCGTTTGCTTGTAAAAGGGCTTCCTGACAGATGCTTTCACTATATACATTAAATAACAGAGGTGACAAAATGCAACCCTGTCGTACTCCTCTACGTATTTCTATTGCTTGTGATGTTTCAGTTTCTATTTTGATGTTAGCTTTCTGATTCCAATATAGATTGAGAATTATTCGCAGATCTTTATTATCTATGTCCTTCCTTTCAAGAATCTCTCTAAGCTTATCATGGCGTACTCTGTCAAACGCTTTTTCAAAATCGATAAAACACGTATGTACCTCCTGATTAACGTCTAGGCATCTTTGTGTGAGAACATTCAAACCGAAGAGAGCTTCTCGAGCACCAAGCCCTTTTCTGAACCCCATCTGTGTATTACTAATATCTGACTCCAACTTTTGATAAACTCGGTTGTGGATGATTTTTAGAAATATCTTTAGTAGGTGGCTCATTAAAGATATTGTTCGATGTTCTGAACATTCTTTAGCATTAGATTTCTTTGGCAGTGTAACGAATGTAGACAACAGCCACTCTTGAGGTATAATGCCAGTATTGTATATTGTATTAAATAAGTGCAATATTATACCTATTGATTCATCATTCAAGAGCTTTAGCAATTCGGTAGGAACCTCATCCGGTCCATTTGCCTTCCCAGTTTTGGAATTTTTAAGTGCCATTTCTACTTCACATTTTAGAATTTCAGGTCCCGTTTCGCCATATATCAGAACAATGTTATTTCTGTTGTCCTCAAATAATTCTCTTATGTATTCACTCCATCTATTAATTTTCTCTGTTAAATCTATAATAATCTTTCCATCTTTGTTCTTAAGCAAACTTATTTGACGTCTTCTTTGGGTTCCTGTAATTTCTCTTACTTTTTTATGTATATTGAACGTGTCATACTTTCTTTCATAGTTTTCCATTTCTACACATTGTTCTGTAATCCATGATTCTTTGGCATTTCTTATTCTTTGCTTTATGTTCTTATCAACCTCTTTGTATTTTTCTGCATTATTCTTCATTTTACGTCTTTCATCCATTAGTTCTAGAATGTCTGGTGTCATCCACACCTTATGTTTCTTTGCAGATTTGGTTAGGTGTTTCTTTCCCGTAGTTCTTATTATAGTATTTATATACTTAAGTTTTTCATCTATGTTGTCTGTTCTGCGGATTTGGCTTTCTGCTACACTGAGGCTGGTGTTTATTTCTTCTCGCACTGTTTGTCGTAGATGTTCATTTTTAAGCTGGCTTAAGTCTAATGCTGGAATGATGGCTTTTCTTATTTTCTTTGGTCTAGCTTCTATCACAGATACTACTGGATTATGATCCGAACCGATATCAGCTCCAGGGAAAGTTTTAGTAGATTTTACGGCATTACGGTATCTTTTTGTCACCAATATGTAATCTATTTGGTTTCTGACCACTTTTTCTTGTGTATGTTGAGGTGACGTCCACGTATATAGTCGCCTTGGGGGTAGTTTAAAGAATGTATTAGTTATTATTAAATCTTCGCTTTGACAAAACTGAACTAAACGATCACCCCTTTCATTTCTATTACCTAAGCCATATTCACCGACATTTTCTCCAACTTTACCCTGACCTACCTTGGCGTTCAGATCGCCCATTACTATGTTAATGTGTTGTCTCTTTGTTGTTCTCATCACCTCTTCTAAGATATTATAGAATTGTTCTATTTCCTCTTCGTCTTTGTCTGCTGTAGGAGCGTACACTTGTATGATGTTTATCATGTTCTTATTATCTTTTAATTGTATTAACATCACGCGCTCTGAGAATGGAGTAAAGTTTATTACAGCATCTTTCCATTTTTTTGAGATGATGACTCCTACTCCGTATCGATGGGTTTTGGTGTCACTTCCGGCATAATAAAACATTCCATGATTATTTGTGGGACATTTGCCGTTTCCTGGCCATTGTGTATCGCTCATGCCTAATATGTCTATACCCAAACGATCCATTTCCAACACGACGTTATCTAATTTTCCCGAAGAGAATAAGCTCCTTACATTCCATCATAAATTAATAAAGACCAAAATAAAATTACTATTTTTATTGGGAATAGGCCACAATTTAAGTTTAAAATAAGTTTATTTTTTGACGTTTTAATTTAAACCTCCACAAGGAAAGTAGACCAATAAAAGGAGAATTTGTATTGAAATCAAACAACATTAATTTTAGTAGACGGTATGGAATCACAATATGACTCTCCTTTAAGCAGCTGAAACATGGACCCTTAAAACATCAACAGTAAATAAATTGGAGGCATTTGTGAAATGTGAATTACCATAAAATCCTCAAGATTTCATAGACATTGCATAATTCAAACAAAGAAGTGTTGTGTATAATAGGAGAAAAACGAGATTTTTTTAACTCAGTGAAAGTTAAAAAAACAAAAGACAAGGCTAGGTAGTAAGAAATAGGTATCAATATGCTCAAATAATAGTGAAAGGAACGGTCGAGGCAAAGGGAGGATTAGAAAGGAAAAGACTATCGTGGTTAACATACATCCGACAAGGGACAGGGCTACATTTTGAATAACTAATAAGAACACCTGAAGACAGAGATTGCAAGTTTAGTAGTATTTTAAGAATAAGAATAGAATCACAAATTTTTAATACTAAAAGAGGAGTAAGACAAGGCTGCATTTTGTCGCCCTGGTTTTTAATGTTTACTCGTCAAAAATTTTCAAAAATACACTTTTCGAAAATCAAAAATGCTTACTTGTGTATGGAGATGTAGTCAATAATTTTCGATATGCAGACGACACAATACTCCTAGCTTATAGTCAAAAAGAAGCAGACAACACTCTAGCAAATCGAAATGATTGGAATCCTTTCAACCCAAACGAAAGACCACCTACCATCGAAAACGTTGCCCAAGTCATTAAAAAGCTTAAAAATAATAAATCACCAGGAGTTGATCAAATTTGCAGTGAGCTTTACAAGAATCGTGGCGATGCCCTACTACAGACACTGCATAAGCTTTTACTTCTTGTTTGGCATAATGAGACCATGCCTTGTGAATGGTCTCAAGGCGTGATATGCCCGTTACATAAAAAAGGTGACCAGCTCCAGTGTGACAACTATAGAGGTATAACCCTGTTAACAACTGCTTACAAAATACTAGCAAATATTCTCTACGAAAGGTTGTAAGTTTACACAGTGGGCATAGTTGGTAAATATCAAGTTGGATTCACTCCAGAAAAATCAACGATTGACCAGATTCATTCAATAAGACAGATTCTCGAGAAAACATTAGAATTCAATATTGAAACCCATCACCTATTCGTCGACTTCAAGGCCGCATACGACAGTGTCAAGAGAACAGTGCTATACCAATCAATGCATGAGTTTGGTATACCAGAGAAACTTATCCGACTAACGAGAATGACAATGTCTAACTTAGAAGCCACTGTTGGAATACAGGGAGAGAGTTCTAGATCCTTTGAAATAAAGGATGGACTCAGACAAGGAGATGCTCTGGCTTGCCTCCTATTTAATATTGCCTTAGAAAAGGCAGTCCGAGATACACGAATTAGGGATGGCGGTACTATTTACAATAGATCGATATAAGTCTTAGCATATGCTGATGACATTGACATAGTAGGGCGTAGCAAGCGAGATGTTGAGCAATATCTCCTAGAATTGGAAACAGCGGCGAAACAGGTCGGTCTAGTCAACAACGAAGACAAAACCAAGTACATGTTGGTTACAAAGGATCCGATAGCAAATGAGGAACGAGAAACAGTCTTTGGAAGTCATACCTTTGGACGTGTTGACAACTTCACATACCTTGGGTCGCTATTGACTGCTACCAATATAACAAGCGAAGAAATCAAAAGACGAATAAATCTTACAAATAGGGCATACTATGGACTCCAAAAGCATTTCCACTCAAGAAACATTCAAAGAAGAACTAAAATTATTATATACAAAACATTGCTGAGGCCGGTCCTCACATAGGGAGCAGAAACATGGACACTAACGCAGAAAGATGAAAGACTTTTGGGAATATTTGAGCGTAAAATACTCCGCAAAATATTTGGAGCTGTAAACGACCAAGGGCAGTGGCGCAGAAGATATAATTTTGAATTGTATCAGCTCTTTGATGAGCCAGATGTCATAACGTTTATTAAAACACAGCGACTTAGATGGGCTGGACACATAATACGAATGCCAGAAAATACCATTGCTAAAAAGCTAACCACAGGAACACCTGTAGGAAAAAGAAGTAAAGGCCGACCGCGAATTAGGTGGTTAGATGGAGTAGAAACCGACTTACGAATATTAAAAATCAGAAGATGGCAACATGTTGCCAAAAACCGAACAGAATGGCGACGAATCTTAGAGCAGGCCAAGATCCACAGATGATTGTCGAGCCAAAGATAATGATGATATAGTCAAAAAGAGCTACACTTCTTGACAATGTCGTTAAGAACTGTAAAGAAACACCTCTGGATATAAACATATGGAAAACCAATATACTCGTAGTGGGTAAACAACAAAATATAAAACCGTCTGTACATACATGAGCAAGCTGATTATATTGTTTATTGTTACTATCAGTTAAATTGTAACGCAGAGAGTTACGATGAAATCTGATTCGGAATTGAGCATTGACCTTAGAGTTCGTATGATATCTTGCTACATCTTTCCTGTCCTGCTGTATGGAGTAGAAGCGTGGACCTAACTGAGGCTATGCTTAAACGCTTGACAGCCTTTGAGATGTGGGTATACAGACGACTACTGAAAATAAGCTGGGTCGACAGAGTTAGAAATGAGGAGGTCTTTAGACGGCTGAACCAAACAACACAACTGGTCAATATAATAAAGAAACGCAAGCTGGAATACTTCGGTCATATTATGAGACACCCTGAAAAATATGATCTTTTACATCTGATCATTCAGGGAAAGATCCAAGGTAATCGTGGTCCTGGTAGAAGAAGAACATCATGGCTGAAAAATCTAAGGCAATGGTATGGAAAATCAACTACATCGTTATTTAGAGCTGCTGTCAATAAAGTCACGATAGCGAATATGGTAGCCAACATGATATCCAACGATCGATAACGGTCATGGAACTAGAAGAAGAAGAGCAACTTTGGAAAGGATGCTCAAGGTATTATGTAGCAGAGACAAAAAATTGTGATCGCAGATCCACCTACTCCGCTGCTATCTGTTTTCTGTCTCTCTCTGGTCTTATTTTATTGTGTTAAGTCTTGGAATATGAATAAAAGTAATCTAAAACGCATCAAGCCTTTCGAAATGATCTGCTATAGAAGAATTTTGAAAGTTTCTTCGGTGGAGAGGATTCGAAACTCCACAATACTAGAATGTCTGAGCAAGACCACCGACATTATAAAAATTATCAAGAAGAAAAAGCTGGAGTACTTTGGGCTATGAGAGGTCCTAAGTCTAGAAAGGCGCCCCAAATCTAGGTCTAGGACAAAGAAAGACTTGGTTGAAGAACTTGCGAGATGGATATGGTATTGATACAAGCATGCCGCTTAGGGTGGTAATTTGTAGTATTTATATAGCTATGATGGAAACCAACGTTCTGAAAGGATATGGTATATGCAAAAGAACTATTTTAGTAACTATTACATACAAGTTTTTCGTGTGTAGTTTCTTCTTGTATATACTCATCTACAGTGTTTGCCATCTTTTACTTGGATTTTTCTTTCTTATTTGCAATCCAGACCCGTGTTTTGTAAGATTTTATTTTTGCTGTATAGACTATCATTTTACACTGTATTTTTATAATATTTTAGTTAACATTTTCCATTATAAATATAAATATTTCTTTGATTCAAATCTAATAATTCTTTTCTCGTTACGCCACTGGAATTAATTTAAAGGCCTATGAAGAGTGAAATGAAAATAGTGCTCAATTTTTCATCGGCAAAACCCCACTAAGTTTATCTAGTAGACGTATTTTATATTTTTAGTTTTATGTATCATGATGATCCAGAATTATTGGCGTTACTAATGGTGTCTGTTTTATATTTTTAAAAGATCAAATTAATGGGAAATATATTTGAGAAGTTGAAATAATGTTTTTGTCACTGGCTATAAGGAAATAATTTTAAATTCACTGCATAAAATTAGCTAATAAAAAAGTTTTAATAGTTTATCTTGACATAACTTAGTATTGGTAAGAGAACTCAACAGATGCAAAACAGTAATTGACGACGAACTGATCGAACAAGTATTTGGAAGTAGAAATATCCAGCAATGGAAACCTTAAAAAGAGTGTAAGAAAACAAGCTAATAAACACTGTAGACTAGCACGAACTTTAATATTATGTTTTCTGTATTTTTAAATTTTAAAGAATATTTTTAAAATTGATTAACGTAATTTTATTATTTATTTATAATTTTTTTTATTTTACTTGGGCACCAGGCACCTCGAAGACCATTACCGTCCATGATATTCGTGTTCAGCTATTCGAAACACCCCGGAATAACGAGTTTGCACTGATTTTGTATGGAATAATCAAGGAGTTAATAACATTTTTACAAAACTCCCGGTGACGAGGACACCACGTGCCTTGCAGACCATCGTCGTCACGATATTCGTGATCAGCGACCCTAAAATCCCCTCGACTAAGGAGTTTGTACTGATTTTGTATCAAATTTCCATAAAACGCCAGGAGACGAGGCCATCCTGGATACCAGGTGCCTCGAACATCATCACCGCCATTATAGTAATGTTGAACTCATTTCCTTCAATTATTGCCTAATTACAAATTTACAATTTTTCATCACTTCGAAATGCAGTTTGGAAATTGTTCAATAATGCGCTTTTCATTTTGACCTCATTACTTTAGTTCAAAAAATTCTGAGGAGTCGAATGCATCAAGTTTTATTGAGGTCCATCCAACTGCAAAAAATTGGTAGGGTTATTGCTTCATTGCACCGCCTAAAAGAAAAAGGAAATTGGAGGTAATCAAACAATTGAAATAACACAACCAAGAATAATAATAGTTGGACAAAACTATTTTGTCATGGTAAACTTCGCTATCGAGTTTAAGAATATATAGGAGTTGCCGTCAACAACTACCTTCAAATATAATGACTCTGGATATCTTTTTCTAAATGTGCCTATCTTCTACAGATGTTGGCGACCACATTGACCCATCTTATTCTATTCACAGCAGCTCGAAATAGATCAGTTAACGTTGAATCCATTTCCTAAGATTGGCCAGCCAGGATATACGTCTACGTCCAGGGCCTCTCTTACCCTCAATCTTGCCTTGTAGAATCAACTGTAGAAGTCGGTATTTATCATTACGCATGATGTGGCCGAAGTAAGCCAATTTTTTGTTTTTTATGGTGTTAATAATTTCTTTGTCTTTTCTTAGCCTCTCGAGAATAGTTATGTTACTTATGTGGTGTATATATGAGACCTTCAGCATACGTCGGTAGCACCACATTTCAAATGCCTCCAATCGTTTTATGGCATCTTCTGTAAAGCTCCAGCTTTCTTCTCCATAGAGGAGGATACTATAGACGTACCATCTAAGAAATCTTATGCGTATATTGATACTTAAATTTAAGTTGCAGGGAAAGCTGTTGAAAGAGCTTCTGGCTTCTTCAATACGAGTTTTTATTTCGTAGCTGTGATTCCAAGTATCCTTAATATTGCAGCCCAAATAGCATATTTTTTCGACCCTTTCTAACGATGGATCGTTAATTGTAATTTGATAGTTTATGCCGGTATTCTTACTAATGATCATTATTTTTGTCTTCTTGCCATTAAGTTTTAGGCCGTATTTGTTACATGCTGTTACAACGTTATCCATCATCCTTTGAAGCCTCTGAGCACTATCTGTCAGCAACACTGTATCGTCTGCACATCTAATGTTGTTTATAAGTTGGCCATTTACAGCAATATCATCTTTTGATTCGGCCAAGGCCTCTCTAAAGATGTTTTCAGAGTATATGTTAAATAATGCCCGTGACAATACTCGAGATATAGGAAACCCTAATTGACAACAGTTTGTGTTGTCAATTGATAACTGTGTAGTTGACAACAATTTCTTATCAACATAACGCATCTGTCATTCTGTTACATTTAAATATTAATGCCTTTACGCGGATAATCATAAAATATTCGCTACTTTTTCTATATGCAGTTTAAAAGTATCGATTACTTTTTTTTCAATACAGTTATTAATAATTATCCGGAAATGGTATGCCATTTAAAATTTACATGGCGTATTTTCGATTAGATATCATTCCGTTACTAAAATTACTATATTTTTATCTTTGTTGCGTATTAACTTACACAAAACATATAGAGAAAATTCTTTTAGCTCGTTTTATGTAAATATGATATGGATATGCCCTGAGGTTTAAAGCTTGGAGGTGTTATCTTATCTGTTTTTGCTTACCTTAATATTATATCTGGATCCATTATTTTCACATAGTATACCGATTTTATCCTTCTAAAAGGCACACCTGTCATGCAGCCTTTCGATGCGACTACTATCATACAGCCAGCCGGACCACTATTCCCATAGGTCTCGATGTTGATTCTGATCATACTCCGGAATTGCAGACTAAAATTCTCGTATCCTTGCTGCGGGATGCTTGTCGTTTGCTGTTCAAATTTTACGCAGTATTATTTTCTGTCGGTAATTCTAATAATGATACATACAAAACCGGAGGAGCTAATTAAACGACTACAAAGAAAATATCTGGAAAAAATTGCAAAAATACTCAATATTTAAGTTTCAACTTATTGAACGTGTACATCGGCATTCTGCAACAACGAAAAAATTTAGTCTGGTCATCTAACATAAAAGTAATTGCTGTTTAAATGGGAATAAGCCACAATGAAAGGTTAAAGTACGTTTATTGACGTTTCAATTTCCATTTTGAAAATCGTTCTCAAAATACAAACATTAGTGCAAGTACCTTTAATTGTGGCTTATTCCCATTAAAATAGTAATTACTTTAAAATGCCACAAGGAAATAGCTTCAGAACAACATAAAAGTGTAGCAAACTGTCATTCTTTGTGTCATTTTTTTACACATCATGTACCCAGTATTTATGTTCACTACTCTTTATCAAACAGATAGTCACAATAGCTAAATTTTTGGTCTTGGTGTGTTCAGATCTTTAAACACATGGTTCACTTGCAGTTCTTCTCTCGTGGTACTGCTATGCATTTAATCCCCAGTTGACTAAGGATTACCTTCCCAAAATCTGATAAAGACACTTTGACAAAGACTTCTCAATTATTTTAAGGATTTTATTTGTTATCCAGTGTTTGGTTTAACCGGATTATTTACCTTTGGACGCTTAATTTTCGTTCTTACGCAATGTTTAATAGTCTCCTATATCTCTTGTGATGTACCCTTACCAATAGATGGCATACTTGTTTGCACTTCTTTCTTAGTTCTATCCACTGTGTCCATTATTCTCTGTCCGTTTGTTGTGTGCTTTAAGTTTGAGCTTAACTTAAGCTACGAGACTTTGATTTGATCCACATATCGGCCCTGGATATGATCTAACTGTTTGAATTGATGATTTCCAGCGAATATTAGTAAGGATGTAGTCAATATAATACACAAATATTAATCTACCGCACATACATACAGCAAGTGGCGAATTTCGAAGTGGTAGACAGATTTATATACTTGGGCTTCCTGATAACCAACAATGGCGATTGCTCCTCAAAAATCAAGCGTAGACTAGCAATGGCCCGAACCGCAACAGCTAAACTGACTAAAATAGAAGAACACCGAACAATAATAAGAAATACTTAGCTCAGGTTGGTCAATGCCCTTATTTTTCCCATTGCTACATACGCAGCTAAAACATGAACACTCAAAAAAATCGATGGGAATAAGATCGAAACCTTCGAAATGTGGATCTATAGAAGAATTCTACGCGTGTACTAGACAGAACATATAACCAACCTGTCAATTCGGGAAGAACTTCATATAAAAGACAGGCTATTAAGACAAGTAAAACGGGCATACCTAATTTACTTCGGCCACATAGCTAGAAGAACGGGGATCATGTCACTATTGGTATTAGAAGAAACAGTAGAAGGCCGAAGACCAAGAGGAAGATCTCCAATACGATGATATACCAAATAAAAACTCTGGTGAGAAAATCCCTACATGAAGTCGTCCATATGACACATTATAGCAACCAATGGAGGCAGCAAGCCAATAATATTTAGAGTGTCACCACGCCCTGACAAGGACACAAGGAATGAGGAGGAGTCAATTTGATTTCTAGATCTATCTCCTGGACTTTTCCGTGTATAAAGTCGGCGTACATGGTGTTTAAATCGAGTATTCTTAATAGAATATATATTTGTAATAGCAAACTCGATTAAGTGGTTTCCTCTTTCGTTTCTCTGACCTATGCCAAACTTTACCATTACATTCTTTAGGTAATTTTGTGTAGTGTGCCAACTTTTGCGTTGAAGTCATTATATATTAAGGTAAGCTCTTTATTTGAAATGTTGGTAATTGTTGTTTCCAATGTTTCCTAAAATTCCTCGACTGTTATGTTGTCTGCTGTACTGGTGGGCGTATAAACTTTAAGTGGTTTGACTTCCAGTTTAAGAAAAAGCATCCCCGCAGCTGTTAAGTCGACAACATATTTTTGTAATTTTGGTGAGACCAGAATGGCAATACCTGTATAGTTCTCGATCTTACTGCCAAAGGAGTAAACAGAATTGCCCCTATGTGTTCTAAAATGGCCCTCTCCTAACCAGTGTGTTTCAGCTAGTCCAGATATTTCATTGATATACCTTGCCATATATCTTTTAATAATTGACAGCTTACCTGTTATTATCTTTAGCCCTTGTACGTTCCACGTACCGACATTAATTCATTTTATGATTTTTAATTTCTGTGGACCAGTAGCTGAATTTCCACACGATGCCTGATTACTAATTTCGCACTACGCCGGTGGCCAATTTCGCACTCCTGGACCCGGACTCAAGGTACGGACTGAGTGATAACATTTGAGGCATTCTCTTAGATATCACGCATAACTT
Organism: Diabrotica balteata; assembly: GCA_918026665.1. Lineage (NCBI taxonomy): Eukaryota > Metazoa > Arthropoda > Insecta > Coleoptera > Chrysomelidae > Diabrotica > Diabrotica balteata. The sequence continues at coordinate 33,732,208 of OU898281.1, read as the reverse complement.
TCTTGGGAATGATAATGTAATATATTCCCTTGTCCTGTTGCGTCGTAGTATCACAACCATTTTGCAAATATAGCTCCTCTTGTGAAAATCCAATGATATGTGGGTCTAGGATCATTTCCTATATGCCTTGTCTTGGTACTGTCAGTCGCTACTGCCCTCCGTCAGGAATATTTAACGACCTTCCGGTTGAGGTATGGGAAGAGAAGGATATATGGAGGTTAGATGAAGTACAGGATTTGGACCCGTTTTCTCCTAGGGAGAGCTTAAGATAGAAACAGTAGCTGGCATAGGGGCAGGGTTGTCAGTCCTTTACTGGGAACTGTAAAAGAGTACTACCCGTCAATCCGTCACCATTATACTCTAAAATGCATCCAAATTTATTGGTTTACATGAGGTTAAAACCTTAGAGATTTATAATTTTTATTACTACTTCCATCAACCGATTTTTTTATGACTAACTTTATTCAATATTTGGTCTCAATCTAAGTTGATATTTAAACAGATACGTATTCGTATTTTCTGCTGTAGCTATTATTCTATGAACAATGTACAATGATTATTTATGAACCCAAATTGATGATTGGGTATTGTCAACCCGTAACATTTTTAAGATAACCAAAACTTATTTCATTTTCCAGAGTGTTAAAACATATCTCAGCCTAAAGACGGTATTTATTAAATTTGTCATTTTAACCACGGGTTTTCGTGGTAGATATTCCTTTGATATCCTTCCTACATTTTTGACAGAAGTGATCATGGATCAAAGGGTAATAATTTTCCTTTTATTTTTCTGAACTTTTTACATTGAAAAAATATTTCTTGATATTTCCGAAAAATGTTTCTAATTGATAAGTTCTTGTTTTCTTTATTTAATTCGCTTGGTATTCATATATCTTTTTTATACATCTTTAATAAAACATTCATTTTTCTTGACAATTTGGGCAAGTAGGTTTCTACGATTTTTAAGTGTTGTGAATTTTTAAAATAAACTGCTGCTAAAAATAAATCCATTCTATTATAATGGACACTTATCTGTTTATGGTTTTAATAACTAACCGTTGCCTAACTATTGAGTTATTACCTGCTTAGTTTTTGCCGAATTAACGAATAATGATTTTTAGATATCCTAGACAACAATGATCCATTTCTTAGAATTTTTACGGCAAAAAACAAAGAGTTAAGCATCTCGTCTTCTTAGGTAAATAAACCTTTATCCTCTAAACTAAACTTCTAAACATATTGAAAGGTATATGACCGTGAGACTGAATACGGCTCTACCTAAATTTTTACCGGCATCCCATCTTCATCTGCGGTTCGTTTGACTGGAAAATACATAATATCACTGACCTCTAAGCCAGGCAAATATTGTCGGCGGATATTCACAATGCTGAAAAGTCTGGCACATTAACCCAATGTTAACGAATTTGAAGAAATTGACGTGTCTAATCGTCCAAACCGCTATCGTCTTATTTACGTCCAAAATTATTTCCGCATAAGAAATAATTTAGTTTTGATACTATTTTAGATTAATTGCTACATTTTTTGGGAATAAATTGCTTAACTGTGATCAGAATTATATTAGTTTTTGACTATTCTGGATTTATTTAGGATTTTTAACCATTTTTGAGAAGAAACAAACATCTCCGGGCGAAGCTCAGTTAAAGATGAAATAGTGGTAGCAGTAATAAAGCATGGAGTACAAACATTACTTTAGAATAATATAATTAACAATAACAATAATAGTACATGTTCACACCAGGTCCAGATGACCTACCACTACGATTCATTAAAAAACTTCCCATAGTAGCAAAAGAGTTTCTGCTTAAAATTTTTAATATTATTTGGTCACAAAAATCATTCCCAAAAATCTGAAAAAATGCCATAGTTATTTTGATTATCAAAGCGAATAAAGATAAATTACAGCCAGATTTATATCGTCGTATCTCATTAACATGTTCCTCATGTAAACTTATGGAAAAAATATTTAACAAAAGATTAATGTGGACAAGCTGGATTTAGACCAGGCAGATCTACAAATGACAACATTATCGATCTGAAAACCGCTATTCACGAAGCTTTTAAAAATAACCAAAAATGTATGGCAATTTACTTTGACATAACTAAAGGATTTGACACAGTATGGAACCGCCGTATATTGAACATTCTAAAAAAGCTGGGATATCAAGGAAATATTTTGGCTTACATAAGCAATTTTTTAACTCAAAGAACATTTCAAGTCCAAGCAAACGGTGCTATATCTTATATTAGAGAACAACAAAATGGAATTCTATGAAAGGATCGATTATCAATCCTACTCTATTTGTAATAGCAATAAACGATATAATAAAAATTATTTCGAAACCTGTTCAGACAAGGCTATATGCTGATGACCTAATTCTTTACATTAAAGGCAAGAACGTTAATAATATGGCGTCAATATTACAAGAACACTTAAATAAACTAGTAAACTGGTCCCTAAGGTATGGTTTTAGTTTTTGTTCCAATAAAACAAAATGTATACTATTTCCCCCCATAGTAGTCACATTACGAACCAAATTAAAACTGGTTAAAAAACCCACACAAAGTAGAATTGATATTAAGAGATTAAGAGAACCACAAACAAAGGAACAAACTGTAAAAACTCTCACTGAAAATCTACGTAATGCCCAAGAACTGAATAAAAGTAGCTATAACATTGATCAGAAATGGGAAAATATAAAAGGAGCAATAATTAAAACAGCAAATGAAAACTTAAAACCAAAGAATAGAAAACATAAAGATTGGATGACTGAAGAAATACTACTACATATTAATGAATAAAAGAAAATCATTCAAAACAAAAAATCCAATTAAATATAATGAAACTGATCGATTAATAAAAAAGAGAATAAAAGAAGCTAAGGAGAGAATATTACATGAGCAGTGCCAAGAACTAGAAGAAATTGAGAAAAAATATGACTTTTTTAACATGCATAAAAGAATTAAAGAATTAACAGGAATGAGAAAAACACTTCAAACTAGGCAACTAAGACATGAAAATGGTGCACTTATAACAGATATAAACCAAACAATGCAGAGATGGACACAATATATAGCACAACTGTTTGAAGACAAAGAGAGAACAGAAGCACCAAAAGAATTTAAGGATGACACTGGGCCTGACATTATACGAGAAGAAATTGAATATGCAATGAAACAAGCTAAAGGTGGCAAATCTCCCGGGCCTGATGGAGTTCCTATCGCATTACTTAAAATTGTGAATACTGAATCTATTGATCTTCATTTGGATCTATTTAATACCATATATAGAACAGGTATAATACCTAAAGAATGGCTCCAATCAACATTAATACTGCTTCCCAAAAAAGCCAATGCAAAGGAGTGCAATGAACATCGCACTATAGCCTTAATGAGTCATGTCTTGAAATTGTTTTTAAAAGTAATTCACAATAGAATACATAAGAAATTAGATGAAGGCATAAGTAATACACAAATGGGATTTAGGAAAGGACTGGGAACACGAGATGCACTGTTTGCAGTAAGTGTTCTTTCGCAGAGATGCTTAGATATTAATCAGGAAGTATATGCCTGTTTCATTGATTTTGAGAAGGCATTTGACAGAGTGCAGCATAATCGACTTAAATAAATTTTATTAAATAAAAACATAGACAGTAGAGACATTAGAATCATCTGTAACCTCTATTGGAATCAAACAGCAAAAGTGAAAGTTGAAAACGAACTGACCGATGATATCCAGATTGCCGTGGAGTCCGCCAAGGGTGTATTTTATCACCCTTGTTATTCAATTTATACAGTGAAGCCATCTCAGAATTAGCGCTTGCCGAGATCAGTGAGGGCCTTATAATAAACGGTGAGCCACTTAATAACATAAGATATGCTGACGACACCGTCCTTCTGGCAGGAACACTAGAAGAACTGCAACACCTTGCTGAACAACTAAATATATATTGCAACGATTATGGACTAAAAAATCAATTTGAAGAAAACCAAGTTCATGGTATTTACAAAAGCACAAAACATCAAAGTTAAGCTAGTACTAGATAATACAGAAATTGAACAAATATCTTCGTACAAATACCTTGGAGCATGGATCACAGAAGATACTGATCAGACAAAAGAAATAAGATGCGCATTGAAATTGCGCGGTCAACTTTTAATAGAATGAGAAAACTTTTTTGTAATCGCGATATCAATATATCGCTCCGGATAAGAATGCTTCGATGTTATGTTTTCTCTACCCTTTTGTATGGAGTTGAGCTTGGACACTTAAAAAATCCAACAATAAAAACCTAGAAGCATTCGAAATGTGGTGTTACCGACGTATTTTGAAAATATCATGGATGGATCGCAAAACAAACGAACAAGTTCTCGAACAACTAGGAAAACAATGCGAAGTTTTAAATTCCATAAAAATCAGGAAATTGGAATACTTGGGGCACATCATGAGAGGTGAAAAATACGAACTACTAAGGAATATAATGCAGGGTAAATTCAAAGGTAGAAGAAGCGTAGGAAGACGTAAAATCTCGTAGCTACGCAATCTCCGTGAATGGTTTAGATGCAGTTCAATTGAACTATTCAGGCGCGTAACCAATAAAATTATAATTGCCAGAATGATTTCCAATCTCCGATAGGAGTGGAACTTGAAGAAGAATAATACTATTTTCAAAGAAACATGTCGAGAATAAACTAAGCTCACTCTTGAGAATCAAAATCTTTTTTATACAAACGAAATAAAATTCCTAGGAATGATATTTGATCAACAGTTGAATTTGAACAGTTATATTCAACAGTTAGTTCGTCATGTCGAAGTGGCCTTCACAGTAACCTTCAAAGTACCTAGCTCACAGAACTAGGGGTGCTGGTGGTAAAACACTGCTCATGTTATATAGATCCTTAATTCGTTCCAAGATGGATTACGGATGTGTAGCATAGCATATGCATCTGCCAGCAAAACAATGTTAAAACCTTTGGATGCGTTTCCTAAGGATTATAATTGGGGTATACAGAACAACTCCGATAAAAGCATACAAGATGAAATAGGTGAGCCTACGCTAAAGCTTCATAGACAGCTGTTAACCCTAAACTACGCTTCTAACATACATGTAAATAAAAGAATTGGACTGTAAAAATTCTAATACTCAACTGTAGTCTATTATAATTCCAAAAAAATAGCACTAACTACCATCTTATCATACAACACTTCGGAGATCTAATTAACTCTCATTCCGATTACGATTTTTTGCGTACATTACGAATATGTATTATTTAAATAAATAAATTATTAAGCCATCTAATTTGTTTAAACAATTTTTTTCATCTCAAATTAATTTATTACATATTTTGCAACTTTCTAAGCAACAAATAGGGATAAAAATAAATTTAAAAAAATGTCATTTTAAAGGATTTTGTATGACTTATAAGTTTATTGTTTTTCATTTTGTGTCAAATGCTTCCTTTTTGGCGATAGACGAAAAATGCAAAAAAAAATAATACAAATATTTTTTAATCTAAATTAATTAAGTTTAAAAAATAGACTGCTGGAAACATATAGGTTTTTGTTACAGAGGTCCATACTACTCAAAACAACTATCGTGTGCCTGGCCGGTTCAGTGTCACGAAAAAAACCGTATTTCCCTGGTCTAATCTTAGGACAATGCAATCTACAAATAGTATATTGTTAATGATTAGAAAATTTGTAGTCGTTCATTTATTGTTTAATACTTTCTGGATAATTTCTTCGATATAAACGTTAAACAGAATAGAAAAGATTCGTTTACTATACCATAAAATAATATTCTAGTCAAAGTAGAAAAACTATAGCACTATATAACTAAAACTATATTATCGTGGAGTAGTATGCACTCCTAAATTCTGTCTTTTGTTTTTTAACGTTTAGGCTGTTTACGGTCTATCAAGAGGAAATGAATATAAGGATCCTATGTCTGCCTTATTTACATAACTATTTATACTTTGATGAATAATTCCTTAGAAGGACTTTGTCTACCATTTGGGTCGGTAGTTTATGGTTTAAGGTAGAAAAAATATATTAGACCAGATAAATATAATCATATATCGACAACGGTTATTTATGAAAACAATATTATTACTGCAGGTCAGGTAATTAAAAATTTAACAAAAAAAGGTCTGTTAAATAGTTCGAATTTTAACCTTTTAGTTTTCAACCTTGAAAATATCCTTTGTATTTGTCACAAACTATTATAAGACGCGTGTTATATATCATTATGAAATGTTTCAACGTTTATTATAATATTGTTAGTGTCTACCTAAAGAAAATATTTGGATTTATGTTTAATACAAATATTTGACTATGACGAGTTAAATATTTGACGAATTTCTATTTGTAGGGTGGTGTAATAAATTAATAAAATAACGAGCCGAGGAAGGAACGCTAAATATTTTTATTTATTTCATACCTAACTACGATTCACACATTACAGCTTAAAAGAAACTCGAAAGTCTATAGCATAGGGTATTCTCCTTCGCGTGGTTGAGACTTCAAATCGCTGAATGCGGAATGAGAATTTCTCCGCTGAATCGTGCTTTTATAGCGCCGTCCTCCGGGAGGCTCGGCAGTGGGGAAGTTCGACTGTGGTCGACCCGTCTCGCTGGAACTCGGGAACTCAGCGCCTTGGGTGCGCGTAGAGGTAATACAGGGGCGGCCTGCTACAATCTCCCCCTCTGACTGCGAAGTCGCCTCGACGAGCTGTCAGAAACTGCAGGGCGACTCTGTGGATCAGGAGTAACAGAGGAGTCCGAAGGACCTTTCTCCTTCCTAGGTCTGCCGCGTTTGTGTAGCTTCCTTACGGCTGGAGGTGGAGGTTCAGTATCACCCTTATAAAGAGTGAGGTCCGAGGCGTGATATACCCCCAAAGGAACGTTCGGCTCGTCCGGGCTGGCGATGGAATAACTACAAGGACCTCGTTGGCAAACTATCTCATATGGACCGTCCCTGCGGGGAGCTAACTTAGCAGAATAGCCCTTTGAGGCGTTACTAAGGAAGTGGCAGCGTAACAGAACCCTATCGCCTGGTTTGTAGATTGGACCAGGCCTGCGTTTCAGATTCTCGTATTCTTGGTTGCGGTCTTGCGTCGCTTCCGTAATCTCTTTCGCGAGTACAAGTGTGTCAGCTAATCGCCGTAACTTTGGTGAAATTTCGGCGATAAAATTCTCATTCTGGACAATCGAACTGAGATCGTCCGTAACATCGGATGGCGTCCGTAGCTCTCGTCCGAAGGTCAAATAGGCAGCGCTGTAACCTGTGCTGTCACATCTGCTTGAATTCATAGAGAATCGTATCGCAGCTAAGTGTTTACTCCAAGAACGGTGCTCCCTTCCAACTAAGATGGAGAGTTGGGTCTTCAAATCCCGGTTTTTCCTTTCCACTGGGTTTGCTTCCGCGTGGTACATGGGAATAAACGATTGCTTGATACCCAGGCAGAACGTGAGCTTCTGGATGACAGCGGAAATAAACTGAACGCCGTTGTCGCTTACTATCCGACGGGGTAACCCATAACGTAGAAACACATCATCCAAGAGGACACTGGCGCATGCTTCCGCAGTCGCTTCTGGGAGCGCAAACAGTTCCACCCAACGACTTGCGGTATCTTCTACAATAAATATCCAGGTATTACCATCATCGGAAATTGGTAGTGGACCAAAAAGGTCGATAGCCAGTACCTCAAAACGCTGGTTACTCGCTGAAGTCTGCATTAGTCCAGCTGGTTTTCGGTTGGCGACTTTGTATCGTTGACACTCTAAACAAGCGGCTACATGCTTGGCGATGTCCTGTCTCATTTTGCTCCAGTAGTACCGTTTAGAAATTCTGTGGTAAGTTTTGTCGATGCCATAATGGCCAGCAGTCTCTGCGCTGTGGTGTGCCTCTAGGATATCTGGTCTGTCAGAGAGAGGGACCACTATCTTAGCGTTGTCATCCTCTTCTCCCTCACCATAACGATAGAGGACCCCTTGGTGCATAAGGTAGCCACGGATAAACCACTTACGATCGGTCTCTTGAAAATCAGGGTTCTCTAGTGCTGATATGATGACCATAAGTTCAGGATCGGAAAGCTGTTTCGATCTCATATCCTTCTCAGTTTGACGAGGAAGGTCTATAACTACGTTGCAAAGGCGGCAGTCCTCGGAATAGGTGGCACATGGCGGTCTGGACAGAAAATCCGCTACTACGTTGACCCTGCCGGGTGCATACTGAACCTTCAGGTTATACGGCTGCAGCTGAAGTGCCCATCGAGCTAGTCGACCTGTAGGAGTCTTCAGGCTCATGAGCCACTTCAATGGCTGGTGGTCAGTAATCAAAATCGTCTCGGACCCCTCTATATACCCTCGGAATTTGGACACGGCCCATACAATGGCCAAAGCTTCGCGCTCCGTGGTCGAGTAATTCTTTTCCGCATCGGTCAACAGTCGGCTTGCGTATTCTATAGGGTGCTCGTTCTCACCCTCCCCCTGGACTAATACTGCCCCAAGAGCATAGGAGCTGGCATCTGTCTTTATCACAAAAGGGAGACTATCGTCGGCTTGTCCTAAAATGGGTGCGGTCATCAGACTTTTCTTAAGCTCCGCAAAGGCGTCCTTCTGGGCCTTTTCCCACTTCCAGACAGATTTCTTTTTCGTCAAGTTCGTTAGGGGTCTCGCCTTCCGGGCAAAGTCTGGGATAAACCTTCTATACCAAGAACATGTCTGTATGAAAGAGAGAAGCTGCTTGACGTTTTTAGGCTCTGGTAGTAACAAAATTGGATCTACTTTCGCTGTGTCCGTACTGATACCAGCCTTGGTGATGACGTGCCCTAGGTATCGGATGGTGTCGCAGCTAAACTTACATTTTCGGCGGTTGGCCCTCAGTTTGAACTTCCTTAGATGAGTGAAAATTACTTTTAGATCGGTTAGGTGTTTGTCGAACGACGCTGATCTCACTACAATGTCATCTAAGTACACCAGAATGGATACCGAGTCGAGAGTAGCTTTAAAGCGGTCCATTAAACGTTGAAAGGTAGCTCCTGCATTCATCAGCCCAAACGGCATTCTGTTGAAACGATACACTCCAAAAGGCGTTATGAATCCAGTTTTATCTTTGTCCTCATCGAGGATGCCGATCTGGTAATATCCAGATTGAAGGTCGAGACTTGACATGTACTCACATCCCTTGGCAGCGTGTAGTAAATCGTCTATTCTCGGTAATGGGTAGCGATCTGGAACAGTAATCTTGTTTAAACGACGGTAGTCCACGCATACCCTTATATCGTCGTTATCTTTGGGGACCAGTACTACAGGTGACACCCATGCAGTATCACTCTCTTCTATGATCCCCTTAGCCAACATATCATCCAGCCTCTCTCTCAGCTAGCTTGGCGTGATGGGCTAAGTCGGTATGGAGCACTGGCAATCGGTAAATGCTCCTGTGTCTGTATTCGATGTTGAGCGTAGGGCGTAACTGGGCCGGTTTCACCAAATACATCATGGTGCTCTCTCAACACATTATTTAGTGCGATTCTTTGCTGCTCATCTAATTCGGTAGCTTCGGTAGACCTCAGTGTCACGTCGACGCTACATATATCTAGTTTTGGTCGTTTGCGTCTGGGATCTTTCTTTATAGGTGAGTAGGACAGTGGCATCGCGTCTCTGAATATGCTCTCAATGGCGTCCGGATCGTAGCTCTCAGAATCTCCGGTTATGTTGACCTGATCGTCGATCGGCTGCAGGATCCATGGAACCTCATCCGCTTCTTCATGTGGAAGGGGCGATGCGTGAAACTCCAGGAATGGAGACCTGGGTTTCTCTTGTTCAATTAAGTGAATATTCGACGAGTCCAGTGCCGATATCTCGGCGGTTGGCTTTCCGTGAATAATTTCTGGAGTTCGGCCCTGTTTCGAATCTAAGAACTCATGTATTTTGCTTGGAGAGTCGGCGAAGAACCAATATCTCTGCGGGATGTTGAGAACCATCGCCGCTTTTTCCAAAAAGTCTATGCCGAGTAGCGTGCGATTGTCTTCGGCGTCAGGAAGGACTACAAAATCGGTGTGGATTGTACGGCCTCCTATTTGCACCGAAATTGTTGTCGAGAGTATATCCTTTAACTGAGTGTGGCCATCTGCTAAACTTATCTGGGCTTTTTGTTTCTTAAAAACGCAGGATTTGCTCTGCTTCAAACAATCGTAAAGTGTCTGTCCTGCGACACAGGTCTTCGCGGCTGTGTCTATGTAAGCTAGTCCAGTAATTCCAGCGGCAGTAATTGGTATCGTTGGTACTTGAGAGGTGAAATTACTTAAACCGCTCACTGCATAGAAATGGATCGATTGAGTTGTGACGTCTTTTCTGTGAGAGCAGTTCGGACAGTTACTCCTATAATAACCGCTTTTACCGCAACCGTAACAAGATACAGTGGGTTGCTCAAGTGCGTTCTCTTTATTCGTCGCTTTTCTCTCTGGACCTGGATTACTCGTGACCTCCTTAGTCTTGGTTGCCGTCTTGCTCTGACGCTTTCTGCATTCCTCTGTCGTGTGCCCGCGGAAGTGGCAAAATCCGCAGCGCAAGGGCTTGTTGCGTTTAGACAGGTTTTCGGCCTTCGTGGTTTGCGTCGCCTCGAGTATGACTGGTACTCCAGCTTCTCTCTGGATCTGTTCGCATTGCCTGCCTCGTTCTAGTAGCTCTGCGAACGTTCGAACAGAATCTCTAGGCATCTCTTTCCGTAAATGTATACATAGGAGCCCATAGATAATGTCGATCTGTGTTTCTTCGTCGTGTCTCTGTGACGGGAGCTGTGCAAGTAGTGCCCTCTTTTTGGTTATAAATTCATCAATCGGGACGTTTGGGTCTTGCTTCACAGAGAATAGGTCGACATAGATTTGGTAGGGAGGTTTACTGGGGGAAAATGCTCTCCTGATTAGCTGGGCAGCCTCTTTCCACGTGTTTACCTCACTTTTGACGCCTTGCCACCATACTGCTGCGGTATCAGTGAGCAATAAGGGTAACCCTGTTAAGGCATCGGCGTCGGAAATCTTTTCAATATCTTTGTAGATGTTAACGGTAGTTATAAAGGCTTCTACCGTTGTATGGCAGCGTGAGCCATTAAAACGAGCTGTACACTTGCTGAAGCTGCCGCTGTTGCTATTCGTATTGGTGTTAACCGTTAACGTGCTAATCAATTGTCTGAATTGATCTTCTGACATCGTGACGGTCGCCATTCTTTCTAGTAGTCTTGGACTTCTCCTCACTTCTCGCTCCGCCACTGTGCTATCGTCTGAGGTATCCCAAATGGGGTGGACTACGTGCCGATAGTGAGTACTCTAGCGAAACTGGCAAACAAAGCAACCCTAGCGAGTGTTCTATCGTACTTTCTTTATTTAATAAAAGGAAGACAAAGCCAAGCTCAGAATAAGCGAAAGCTCAATTCGATCCTTTGAAGTTTAAATCTTCACAGATTTCGACAAAATACAGTCCAGACAAAATACTGATTAAATTTATTTCGAAAGAATGACACGGACACTGCCTGTATAAGCGAGTGCCTGTATCGATTCTTTTGTTAAGAAATTCGACTAGTCAAAGTCAAAGTGACGAATGATTTGTCTAAAATTCCTAACCTTAATATCGCGATAATTCTTTTATCAAGAAATCCGACTAATTAAAGTCACGGATGACGAATAATTTGTCTAAACTCCTTAATAATGACAATAGAATGTTTCTTTTATTAAGAAATCCGACCAATCAAAGTCATTGATGACAAATGATTTGTCTAAAAGTCCTTAATAGTTATAACAGAATATTTCTTTTATTAAGAAAATTGACCAATCAAAGTCACTGGTGACGAATGATTTGTCTAAAATACTTAATAATAATTATAACAGAATATTTCTTTTATTAAGAAATTTGACTAATCAAAGTCACTGGTGACGAATGATTTGTCTAAAATACTTAATAATATCGAAATAATAATTCTAAAATCGCTAAGTAAGTAGACTAAACAAAGCCAAGGTTGCAACCGCTTTACCAGTCCCCGCGAGAAAACTCGATATTCGGGATTCTTCTGATGTATAAATGTTTAATAACTAAACGACTGCAATCGACTTGTCAAGACTTGAAGTAGGCTTTACGTTGGGGCGCCAGATGTAGGGTGGTGTAATAAATTAATAAAATAACGAGCCGAGGAAGGAACGCTAAATATTTTTATTTATTTCATACCTAACTACGATTCACACATTACAGCTTAAAAGAAACTCGAAAGTCTATAGCATAGGGTATTCTCCTTCGCGTGGTTGAGACTTCAAATCGCTGAATGCGGAATGAGAATTTCTCCGCTGAATCGTGCTTTTATAGCGCCGTCCTCCGGGAGGCTCGGCAGTGGGGAAGTTCGACTGTGGTCGACCCGTCTCGCTGGAACTCGGGAACTCAGCGCCTTGGGTGCGCGTAGAGGTAATACAGGGGCGGCCTGCTACATATTCTAAGTCGTCATCCATCTTTGTCTATTCAATAAATTTTTACACAAGACAGAAGAATCTTTTATTTGGGGATAGGAACTTCCTTCCTATTTTCTACAATTGTCCTAAAATTAAAGAATGATTATTATCATTTTTGGTCCAAGGGTATGAGGTTTTCGTTTTAGCTTAAGGTCAAGCTAAAATGAAATCTGTTCGAGGTCATTGTAGGAAATCAATATAATAAATAATAAAAAAATGTTGTTTAGTTTAGGTCTACAATAGAACATTGCTATTTTTGTGAATATATTTAAAAAATTAAATTTTTTAGGAAAATCGTATTATTATCATTGATTATAATGGTTTATAATCAATGCTACAACTTAGCAGGCTATATATTACTTAAAAAGTCTAGTCGAACTCCCATTTCTAATAAAAAGAAGGAATACCTTGTTTATTCACTTAATAAAAAAATATTTTTAAAGAGTACACATATTTTTTTGTTATTAGTTTTCCATCGATATCAGATTCATTGCAGTTATTCTTAGAGTTTTTTGTTTTTCTTGTTCGAAAGATCATTTTAAATTTAGATACATTTAGACTATTTTTTTCTTATTTAGTAAACTAAATTAACTAGTAATACATATGAGTTAAGTGAAACTTATTATTTTATTTTTTTTAGTTAATTTTTTTAAATCATGTTATCATACAACTATTACCAGTTTACCAAAAATAAATAAACCGCTCAAAACAAAACTTATTTTAAAGAATACTATGTTGTAAACTTTGTTTTTGCAATAAGGTGAAGTTATTTTTCATTTCCATCCCCTTATCCGGACTACTGATGTAGTAGGTCGTAGGTCATCTCTCTCTATTTCTCTCTACCTCTCTCTCTTTCTCTCTCTTTATCTCTGTTTCTCCCTCTATCTCTCTCTGTCTCTTATCTTTGCTGCAGATTCATTTTAAATATCTCCTTCTTTATGACAATTCGAGTTACTGCCTCCAGTATTGTCTTATATTCAGTCTTTTTCCTCATTGCTACCTACATTATGGTATTTGCACTTACCCTACCTACCTTCCTGTGTAATTCGTTTGTGTCCTCGTCGAATATTCTTCACTTGAATACACAGTGCTTAGCCGTGTGAACCACTCCACAGTCTGTGCAGTTTCCTTCCGCAACATTCCCATCAATCTAGCTAGGCCCCGAAGAAGCCGTGCTGGTAGAAACTGGATGAAAAAGTAATTAGTGTCTGTCAACGCAACTAACCCAATCTGCGATATTTAGAATACTCTTTCCGACCACCATATGCTCATTTGTCCATTCTTTCTGCCATTCCCTTATGCTGCTATGCACAGATAATATTTTCTCCCCCTCTCATCCTTTCCGAAGGTTTCCGCCCTTTCCTTCACCATCAGGTGGATGGGTAGCACAACCTCGATCACTTGTATGGCCATCATTAATGTAGTTCTGTATGGACGGCTACCCTTAGTAGTACTCTGTTGCTCTTGGGTGCCGCGTAGAGTATAGTAAAGTGGACCAATTCTATTAAAATTCTTTTTGGTAGTCCCAGATCCTCCCACGTTTGGCATAATCCTTTTCAGCCTCAAAGGCTTCTGGTCTGCCTTACGAACGACGTATTTAACGTACTTACAAAAAGTTTGTCTCGTATCTAAGGCTACACCCAATTAATTATCGGTTTTGACAGGTAAGATCCTATCTCTCTGAAGGACAAAAACTATATGGTCTCTGCCCTCGGCTCATAGCCTTAGTTTTCTCGACTGCTAGCATGAGGTCCCTACTTCCCATCCACTTCTTCACTTCTTTGAGGGCTATACATGATTGACCACTTTTATTTGTGCTTCACAAGCACTAGCAGGTTATCCGCGTATGATATTGCCTGCACACCAATACTCAGGTTGGCCTCCTATATCTCGTTATACAGAACATTCCAAAACAATGGCCCTAGGACGCAGCCCCGAAGCACTTACCCCGTGACCCTCATAGAGTTAGTCCTCGCAATATTAATGTATCTCTGTGAAGTAGTTCCTTACCAAGTTCTGCAGATAGGGAAATATCCTTAAGTCGCTCAGTGATCTGACGATAATTTTCCAGCTTGCTTTATTAAAAGCATTTCTTATATCGAGGAAGAAAGCACCATATATCTACTCTTTCATATGGATATATTCCTCTTGATCATGAATATAGCCTCTACCGCAGATTTCCTATACTGAACCCATACTAGCGGTTTAATATGTTACCTTTCTTCATTATCTTCCTCTCTAGTCTTGTCTTCACAAGAATCCCAAAGACCTTGTCTAAGGTATTTAATAGGCATATAGGTCGCATTTTCTCCTTATTGATCTTCGCTTGAGAATTCAGTCACAGATGTCTCCATCTGGAGAAGTTTACTTCTTCCCTATGTGGTTAAAGAGCTTTGGCCAGTTACTCCTCCGATGTCCCTTTAAAATTCTTGACAACTATTCGGTAGGCATCTCTCAGATAAGATTTTCGAATAGGTCTTTCCAATATCTCCTTTTTTCTTCATTTATTTTTGTGACCATGGATTTGAAGGTTCCCCCTAGACTGACCTTGAACAATTTTCATTTTAGGTTGACTTTTAAAGCTTTGCCAGAACATTTTTTATAAAGCTATCTTTTTCAATGTTTTTTTTTTGACAATAAGTTAAGCTTTATGTTTAAAATGGCGGTTGTTATAATAACCGGCATATTAACCTAGAACAACTATTTTTTTTAATTCGTTTGAAAATGTTGATTCTCATATCAGAATGAATCATTTTTCTATAATAGTAACAAAGTTTTTCTAAATATTTATAAGGTCAAAAATTCTTATTTTTGCAAAAATATTTTACAATAAAATTTTTTGGTAAGATTTAAGATTTTAGATAAACTATTGCATGATTCGATCTCAATTTTTTTTTTTTTAAATAATGTACTGTGGTATCTTTGACGTTTTTTTTTTGTGTGTAAAACCAAAAAACCTCAACCAGATTTGAAGAGCAAAACTACAGATTATATTTGTATGTACCACATGTACCTACATCACTTGTCGGTTATCTGTTAGAAATGGTGTACCCAATACGGTCATTTTGTTGCTCATGTCTCTGGACATGATTTTAGAGACATGATTGATAAAGACATGTTACATAAAAGGTTAAATTATAACTCAAAGGATTTTATTTTTTATCAATCAGTAATTCATCATTTCAAATATGGAATACAATCCATATGCTCTAGAAATCATAACCTTAGAATGACTTTATATACGAGACGGATGCTCGTTATCAATTTTTAATTGTAGCTGGGACACGTGTATGACAAGTCACACTGGTAATTTAATAGATATCTTGAATTATATTTACACAAACATTTTGTTTAGTTATCCTTCGCAATATCATACATTACTAGGCGCCACTTTCAATTGGAAAATGATCCGACAGTTCTGTAAATATAAGTAGACAATCCTCTAAAAATGATTCACTTGTAAAATGTATAATTTTATATTAATTACATCATCCTAAGATAAAATACAAATTGATAAAACTAAGGTTCAATTTGCAATAGGAGTAGAAAATCGTAAAATATTTTTTTAAGGGATAGGTTTTTTTTAAGATTGGTTTTTTTTATTAGCTTTGTTTTAGGGAACAAGCTTGAAATTACGATTTGGCCTGTTCTAGAAATATACAACATCAAATCGGTACACAATACACTGGTCTTTAATTCATACACTTTTTTCATTTAAAAAATGCCTTTATCTCACATCTTATTGAGATGACATCTCAGGGAGCATTGTACGGTTATACGGTAAAAATATATGTTGTCAATATAACAGCTTATTGCTCACTTTAAGACTGCACTTAAGACTTTAAGACTGCGATTCCTGTCAAAATTTTACAAACTTTTCTACTGGCTCTAGAACTGGAATATTTTGCAATACATACATACAAAAGGCTTACAACTTAGGAACATATAAAAGGCTTTTTACGTGGCTTTTGATTCATCAAGGAGGAGACAACATAACTTGTTAATTATAATGATTTCTTAGTTATCACTTCAATAAAAGGTTAAAATCAGAAAGTGAGACACATGACATCTTTTAATTGAAATAGTGTATGCCTTGTACACGATTTATGTATTTCAAAGCTTGAGGATGATGTATTGAATTATCGGTATCACTTTGAAGGTTACAAAAAACCGTTAAAATATTTTTATAGATTTCGCGTTATTGCGGTTCGCGGTATAACCAAGGGTATCAACAATGTAAAGATAAACTGGCAGTTTCGTTTCTAAGAATTTGACATGTATGGTTAAACCAGTGTATAGAGGGGAGTGTCAATCTGTATTCCCAGTAACATTAATACAGTGAAAAAAAAAATTAACACATCATTTAGAAGAATATTGTTTAAAATTATCGAATATTTTTTGTTTTTTATTTCTTAAAATTCCTATTTAACATTTTAAATATATTTTTATTATTTAGGGTAAAAACTACCCCTATTAAAAACAATCGTATAATAGTAAATTAAAGCAGGTAATTGATTCAAATCAACTGTGAATCAAGTGAATGCATATCAATTAACATTAATCAACAATTTAAAATTTAATCACAGTTAAACCCCTAACTTTGCTCCCTAGATTAGTTATAATTAAAAAAATTTCATTGAATACCTTGTCTCTACTGATTTGCATGGAAATTTGCCGTCCACTTCAAAATTGGACTTGTCCCTCTGGTTCAGAATTAATTAATTTAAATTAATTAATTCAATCAATTTAGAACTAATTATACAGTGACATTCAATTTATATTTATTTCCTGTTTAAATTCTTTACAACATAATTTTTACCTCTATAAAAACCACCCTAGCGAAGAAATTCGAATAGTTCTAGTATTGTTTTTTTTTTCATTGAAACTATAAATACAATAATTTTTTAATCATAATGATTATTTTATTTCAACTTAAAAAATAACCCCTATTAGTTTGTAAGGATGGGTGAAAGTATGTCTGTATTTTAATAGCATGTTATGTGTATCTTACAATGCTTTATACGCGTTCTGATATATATCTGATTGATTTTGTACTCGATAAGATTTAAGGTATGAAGTACCTTCTTGAAGAAGATTCTTCTTGTTCTTTGAGTGCCTCTCCTATCGGACATTGGATATCATTATGGCGATTCTAATTTTATTTACTGCTGTTTTCAATAATTCGTTAGTGGTACAGCCAAACCACTCTCTTAAATTTCTCATCCAGGACATTCTTCTACGGCCTGGATTTCTGCGTCCTTGGATTTTTCCTTGCATTATATTTTGTAGGAATGTGTACTTTTCTCCTCTCATCAGGTGGCCTAAGTATTCAAGTTTTCTCTTTTTTATATTGATGATAACTTCTGGATCGTTATTTATTTTGCGTATTACCTCTTCATTTGTAATTTTATCCACCCAACTTATTTT
Organism: Diabrotica balteata; assembly: GCA_918026665.1. Taxonomy (NCBI): domain Eukaryota; kingdom Metazoa; phylum Arthropoda; class Insecta; order Coleoptera; family Chrysomelidae; genus Diabrotica; species Diabrotica balteata. Next base: position 33,714,269 of record OU898281.1, on the reverse strand, counting down.
TAGTATACGGCGGTAGCACCACAGCTCAAAGCTTTCAAGATTTTTAATATTCCTCTATTTAAGAGTCCATGCCTCAACACCGTAAAGCGAAGTACTGAATACATAGCATTTTAACATTCTAGTTCGCAGATGAATACTAATATCACGATTACAAAATAATTTTTTAATTTTTATAAAGGTAGACCTGGCAATTTCAATACGTCTTTTTCTCTCGTGATTTTGGTCACCTGTTTCATTGATGAGGGTTCCCAACTATTTGTATTCGCTTACTTTTTCAAGTTGGGTACAGTTTATTGCGATACTAGTTTCATGTATTGGATTCTTACTGAAGGTCATATATTTGGTTTTTTTGACGTTCATCGTTATGCCGTAGTTATTGCATATCTCATTCATACTTTCAACTAAATAGATGTTGTAGATCTTCTGCTGTTCTTGCTATTATCACAGTATCGTCAGCATATCGAATGTTATGTTGACTTGATTGCTTAAGAGCAATAAGATCATTTAAAATAAGTTTGTTAAATTCTTATTTTTGAAAGGTTTTGAACGAGTCACTAATCACTAGTGAATGCAAACTTTGAACAGCCATAGCTTAACCAATAATTTTTGTCTTACAGAAAAACCAAAATGTTTACAGAAGGGAAACCTATATTATGTAACTCTTTAAGATTTTGCGTATCACTTATACTTTTTAAAACTTAAAAACATTTTTTCAAAATTTCAAAAAATTTTCTTTTAGTTTAAAACCAAGTTTAAAAAAAACATACAAATCTATAAGTTGTATAAACAAAACCTAAATAATTTAAATTGTAAAGCAGTAACATTTTATTTGTGATGCTAATTCGGAGGTGATTTTCACGATGTTTTTACCAAAAAAAAGGGACCAACTGTATTGCTACAACTCTGCTTCTATTGGGTCTACAGACTTCATAAGTACCTACACCATTATTTTTTTTTTATTTTTTAAAAGATACATTTTTGCTACCAATATTTTTTTGATAAATGATTACTTTTTAAGTTATTTGTGAAAAACATTCTAAAAACTTGATTTTATTTTGAAAAATTAATATTTTCAACTTTTAAATAACTTAAAAAGTACTAACTTGTTAAAAACAAAAGTTGCTTAAGATTAGTCAATTTATCTATTTCTGGCTTATCCTGACTTATTGTGAACGTATGTTTTTTCACCCCTGAGAACAGGTGGTTTTACCCACAGGTAAAAGTAACCCCTCGCTCAAGTCCAAAAGTAAATTAGAGGGCAAGAGAAACTTAAATCCAAATTTTTAAGCAAATTCTCGTATATACTAAAACACCGACAAATATTTTCAGTCTTTTTGCGTCGCTAAGATTGATAATATAAACATTTTTAATCTGTTTATAATTGCACAATTGTTTATAAAACACAAATTGGTCTTTCTTTGAGATCTGAAGAGACTGATATCACTCTACGATGGATCGCCAATCCACCAATGGAAGGAGTTGGTTTTATTGTTTGAGTCCGGATTTTTTAATGCAATATTAATCGCTAATGCAAGTTATCACCACAAAATTGTATTTGAGAGACTAATTATTTAACATCTGCTGCCATCGTACACCACAACTCATATGCCTCAAATCTTGGCATCTGGGTAATATTTATAGCCTTTAGTGAGACAACTAGAACTAAATGTTAATATAAACCTTTTTAATAGATACTTCGAGAATGAAAGTGCGCATGTGTTTATAATACTAAATTACGCGGAAGAGGTACTACATACTTTTTAACTATAGTAGAAGCCACCGTTAGAATTCAGTGCAGATAAGATAGGCAATGTATTTCTTACGGGAGAACATCCGACCACGTTGCAGGAGCATCAGGACCGGATTTAAGAATCATAGCACTGGAATATACTCCAACACAATAATTGCCGATGGTTGTATAAAAAAATTATCATGATTGTTTTAACTAAAGCATGATTCAATCATCAATGTATAAATAAGCGAGTTGTATTTAATAATTATAAAATTACTATAAAAAAAAACTAAATTATATCAAAAACTCATTGTCGATAGCTTATCTATATTTATCAATTTTCAATAGCTTCCATTGTAAAAACATTTTTTTAGAAATAAAAATCATTATAAAGTCATTAGAAGAAGCGAATCAGTGTTCGAAAGGAAAACATATATCTTTGTCCATTTGGGTACTGGCCATTAGACCAAAAACTTATTGGCAAAAACTATGAACGCTCAGTTCTATTTCATTTTCGCAAGCGGATGAAAGTATCTACATCATGAAGCCGTTGCCAGTATCTGTCGTGAATTTTAAACAGGGTATGACTCTTAGTGTGCAAGTAAAACGTGTGTTGTTAAATGTATTGAACTATCATCTGAACTTAAAAAATGGTGACAGCTCGACTATCACTGTGGAAAAAGTTTCGAAAATGTGCGGTGTGAGTGTTCGCAAAATTTATAATATCCGCGAAGAGGCCCAGCAGGCGAACTGAAGCCGGTTCAAAAAAGGAAGAAAAACGGTTTTCAGTCTAATTCATGTGAGAATACTTACGATGAGAGAGTTGAATCTCGAATAAGGATAATTGTCCATGGTTTTTTTTTGAAAACATACCAACCGTCGACAGCATAATGAACAGAGTGAAGGATGATGAGGACCTACCAGCTTTTTCAAAAACCCCATTTCGTAGGCTACTAAATGCCATAAGTTTTAAATATGGTACAGGAGGTCGAGGTTCGATAATGATGGAAAGGAAATTTTATATCCTGTAGACATAAGTACTTCAGATAAATAAAAACATTGTCGTCTTTATAAAAGGGCTCTTTACTAGACTTAAAGTTTTAACCCATAGACGTCCCCAGTTCATTTCTCTTTATGCTGGAAGCAAAACTGGTTTTGTGACATGGGCAGAATTAACTTTCTTGACCAAGAAGGGAAAAAACTTGCCGAAAAACCAAGAAAACGTTGTCATTTTGGATAACGGGTCATACCACTCCCGCATATTTATCGTGTCGTGTATAGGGTAAACTGCTTGCATTTTTTGTTTCTCTATATCTATATAAGTCTCTCTCTTCAATTCTGACCCCCCAGGGGGAGCCATTTCTTTTAATTCATGCATAGGTCTTTGGCATATTCCTGTAATTTGATCTATCCATCTTGTTGGGGATCTTCCTCATGATCTTTCCTTGTATTATGAGTCTTTCCATGTTTTCTGTGTTTGCTCTCATAACATGCCCAAAATATTTTAATTGTTGGAGATGGATTGTTGGAGAGTCGTTGGCTAACTTTTAGCTCTCTTAAAATTGAATTATTTGTTCTACGGTCGGTCCAAGGAATTCGTAACATTCGTCTCCAACAGAACATTTCAGTGGCGTCTATCTTTCTTCTCTCCGATTGTCTCAGAGTCCAAGATTCACATCCGTAGGTCAGTATTGGGAATATTAAGCAGTTGATCAACCTCATCTTTATCGCTCTTGCAATTTGACATTCCTTCCATATTTTGGTCATTTTTGCTGTGGCAACTTTTGCTAGATCACATCTACGTTTAATCTGTTCTTGTAATGACCCTGTGGTTGTGATTAATGACCCCAGATATAAGTATAAGCTTACAACCTCGAACCGGTCAATTGTGGTTATGTGTGGATGATTGTTGTGTAGTCTATCCACTATCATAATCTTTGTCTTTGATATGTTTAATTGCAGACCAAATATTTGACTCTCGTTTTCGATCAGTCGTATAAGTTCCATCAGCTCTGCTTGACTATTTGCAAGAAGGGCTGTATCATCTGCGAAACGTAGGTTGTTTAGTTTATGACCATTTATTGAGATGCCCTTTTCCCATCCTTCAAGTGCTCTTTGCAAAATATACTCTCCATATATGTTGAATAATTGTGGAGACAGTATACATCCTTGTCTGGCACCCCGTTCTGGATGAAACTCGTTCGAAAGTGTGTCAAGTACTTTAACTGATCCAGTAGTGTGTTCATATAGTTCAGTTATAAGCGTAATTAGATGTTGTGGTACGCCTACTTCTTTTAGTATTCGCCATAAATGTCTCCACTTGACCCTGTCGAACGCTTTACGGTAATCTATAAAACAGATGTATAGTGGGATGTTGAATTCCCTAGATTTCTCGATTATCTGTCTTATATTCAGCAGGTGTTCTCGAGTGCCTCTACCTTTGGTAAATCCAGTTTGCTCTTGTGGAATTTCTCTTTACAGGAATGTTTTTAGTCTCTCATTGATTATATGTAGCATTATCTTGCTGGCATGGGATATAAGAGAGATAGTTAATCTATATAAGTATTTACGAGGTATTAGATATTTCATGTCTACAGGCATTTTTTATAGAATTAATTTGTTTTTTTGTTTATTCTTTTATTTAACTCAGTTACATTAATGAGTAAAGAGATTTAAAACGAAGCGTGTACGGTCCCTGATTTCTCAGTCTGTCACCAAACTACCACACACCTGCCACTGTGCCGACATAAGAGGCATCGCTGATCAAAGACGAAATCAATTATTATAGGGAAACTGAAAATACGGGAAATACAGTTAGACGCAATAAAAAACAATCTACTAAATAATATAGGCATACCCTGGCACAGCAACATTATACCATACCCAAGGACAGTTATTACAAGAAAAATGAAAACGCCATAATCACGACAATACGTAGAACTACCTACATATCAAACGGCTGGCGCTTTTCGCAACCTATAGCTTCCAACCTCTTCTGTACAAGAGTAAAATAAGTAAAAAACAAAACAACAATGTACGAAATGATTGTCGAAAGTATTTGATAGTATGGAGCCGTATGTGGAAGATAAATAAAAGAAATAGGTCTAAAATTAAAGCCATGAAGATGAATTACTGGAGATAATGCTGTCGCCTTACCAGAAGGAATAGAGTAGATGCTGTATATATTTTTAAGACATTTGCAGCTAAGTGACTCAATTGTTCGGACATCTACCACACCATCTAACTGAAAAACAAAAGAGAAAAAGAACAAGAAGCCCAAAACACTGGAAAAAAATGTCACTGAAGCAAGGCAAACAGAGACCTAATACAATAAGATGGTTGAATAGAAGAATCAAGCGAAGTGTGCTAAATAATAAACACTATAAAATTTAAAAGACTGTAACGAATATAATTCGAAACAATAAACAATAGTTAAAAATTATTATATTTAAAAACTAAATTTGATTTCATTGCATTACTTTTCACGCTGTGAAACACAATATATAATACCACATTTATAGTGAAAGAGTAATTTCTTGATAGCTTATCTAAACATAATGGATGAATATAAATTAAAATCAATTTGTTTCCAGATTATTTTCTTTGTTAACAATGTTTATGGGTCACAAGTGTTCACAAGGCAAACCTATTTGTAATAAGTAATAATACATAGTAAGCGCGTGTTTACTATAAAGTTTTTGATAATGCTCTATTATTTTGAACGTGAAGTATGTATTTTAATTAAAGTATGAACAAACAATTAAAAGTGTTCGAATTATTTAAGGATAAATTAACGTAAATTATTACTATCTTAATATAAATATTATTTATTAGCTCAATAGGCCTTGAACGCCTAAATCTTCCTTCATTTCTATATCATTTATTACGGATCATTATGAAATTTTAAATATGAAATAAAACGTTAAAAATCACATAAACCCCGAATATTCTATTTTAAAATTCTTCTCTACATTAGTTTATTAATTTTTAGTTTTTATTTATTAAATGACTGCTTCTTTCAATCGTCTACCTTTAGACTTGACTTAATTTGACATTCTTTTATTTCCCATTCTTTTTATATAATCTAAACAATCTCATATTCACGAATTTATAAAAATTATATTTATATTAATTGTTATTTATTTTTTATTATAATTTAATTTATTTACTTTTTGTCCATTCTATTTCTCTGTATGTTTCTCCGTAAGCTACTTAATTTTTGCATTTTTTGCTACTGTCTTTCTAGCAGATGCATTTCTGACTTTTTTGATGTCCAAATTTCACAATGTGATCTAACCACTATTAAAGTATTAAAGTTACATGTTCAGCACTAGTGTCCACACGATTCTTTTCAACGATCCAGTACAGAGACCAAGCATACTTAAAAGACCTGATGGCACCTTTACTGAATCTAAAAAGGACGTTAGAACTCTTATTACATAACCAGTTCCCAGGATCAACAGTTACTGCTGAGCATAGTCAAGCTGGCAATCTAGTACGACCCAAACGCCCTAGAAAAGAAGACTGAATGAAGACAAAGAAAGTAGAGTGGGTCATAAATTATTTAGTCCATTTAAATCTCTAGGAGAGAATGGAATATTTCCTGCCCCACTACAAAAAAGGTTGGATTTTATAGCCTATCCTAACAAAGACCTTTAGAGCCAGCATTGCACTAGGATATTTAATTAAGACTTGGACAACTGTAAGGATTGTGAACATACACAAAATAGGACGACAAGATAACACTTTACCTAAATACTAAAGGTAAATTAGTCTTTACCATTTATGTTGTAAATGAATAGAAAAAACTTCTTGGTCGACATATTAAAGAGTGGCCATTGATAGAGCATCCTCTCAATAGTCTCAACCAACCAGCATGCATATCAAGAAAGAAAATCAACAGAAATAGTACTTAACGTAGTTCAGAAAATCAGTCACTTTATTGCTTCTAGATAGAGAACTCGCATTTAATAATCCACTACTAAATTCCCTTCATAATGAAAAATCATCAAAGCAAGCTGGAAAATAGGCTAATTCTAACGGCATTCATTATAGGCATTCTATATGAAATTATTTTATAACGAGAAGTGTCATAAAAATTTAAAACAGGTGATTCAATATTTTTATTAATTGGATGAAATTTATGACTTTTAAATTTTGACAATTGTTACGAATCTAGTCTTTTATTGACATATATTCTTTTAATTTTTTACTTCCTATTTAACGTCTATATTTTGTTGTTATTTTTTATGATGACTAGAAACGAAGTGATCGAAAGTAGTAAATCTATGTGAAGAATCGCTATTTCGTTACGCTACCCGTGACGCGTTCTCGTAGTGCTAGTTCCATGACGCTTGCCTAAGTATTTTACTATAGAAAAAAAAAGTAATTCAGCGCCAGTATAGAAGCTTCGCTTCAAAATTGTCTGTTTTGTAACGAAAACAACAAAACCTATCCCACAAAATTAGAAAACAATTAAATAATTGACTTTCACTGTATCATCCGACACATAAAATAAATATGTTCTGCTAGTTGATCGATTGTTTTTCCAATACAATATTTTAAGATGTGTACATCTATTTATTAGTAGAAAAGAACACATTAATTTGATGTCGATGTTCCTAAAGTGGTTCTTCTTTAGGAAATGTCTTCTTCTGTTTGTGTGCTTCTTATTATGTTAAACGTTCTTCCTGTTTGTCCAATATACATTTTTGGAGTTATCTTTATTTTTTCATCAAAACTTTATGTTGTTAACACTTATTATATATTTACTTTTATATTACTAAAAACAGTAGTCTGTCGCACATTTAATAAATTTTCTCTATATAACAATTATCTCAAAATTATGTATACTGTTCAGATTTCCATTTAGTGTAAATTCTAATGTGCATGATCATTTCCTGCGTGCAATTATATCAAATTAATTTTATTGTAGTAAACATACACACACCCCTTTGTGTACTATTGCTAAAAATAACCAAAAACTGATCTAGAAATAGCCGACAAAGCTGTGTTTATATCGCACGCATGCCATATGGCTAAAACACCTTTTTATCTATGTATGTGTGTTTTCGAAATTCATCTGTAAAAACGTGTTTATTTATGTTATCGTCTATAGATAGTTATAAGAGGTGATAACGGTATAGCAGTTATATAACCAGATTTTCAGTATTAGGTTTTTCAATCTATCTTTCGCTAAAAATAGTCCAAAATTATATGCTGTTAGAGTGGTTGGTAAATATAATTATTGCTGTTTTTGAGATGGAACTAATATAGGTATTTAGATAGAATTTTCTAAACATGAGTTCCTGGTATTTAGTTATTTATAGTTTTTCCTTTTCTCTTGTCTTTGTCATTAATTATGTATACCATTGGATTTTATGCTCACATATGTGTTAAAATTTGTTTATGGAATATAAAATAAAATAAAATAAAATAAAATTTTATAAGATAATGAGTCTTCATTCGGTATTTGCGTCGCAAATTATTAGCAGAGGGAGGCACTCTACTTTTTTCCATATTTGTAAAAGGGACCGGACCAAAAACACCAAAAAACTCTTCATTAAAATCAGACTACTCACACGCAAATTAAATCAAAAATCTTGATCTGTCAAAGGTGCTGAAGTCAATGTACAGACGGATTTTAATAAGGTTATAGATGTTTGGAGAGCGTATTGTAAGTCAGTTTAAGGATCAAATACCTGCGGATACCCCAAATATACTCGACTAATAGAAACATGGTGCAAGGAACACTCACTATCTATAAATCCTAAAAAAACAGAGATGGTCCTTTTTACCAGGAAAAGAAGAATCACGGGCTTAATACCCCCAAGGATTCTAAACTACAGTCTAAATTTTTCTGACGAGGTGAAGTACCTTGGTATTACCCTCGACAAGAAATTAACATGGAACTCACACCTAGATGGTAGAGCTAAAAGAGCATATATTGCCTATGAACAGTGTCGACGAACGGTTGGACGCACCTGGGGCCTCACTCCCAGGGTGATCGCCTGGGTCTACACCGCTGTCATTAGGCCAATGCTAACTTACGGAGCTATTGCTTGGGTACCAAAAGTGCTACAGGCAACAGCGATTAACAAACTAAACCATATTCAGCGGATGGCTTGCATAAATATAACAGGTGCCATGAAAACAACACCAACTGCTGCAATGGAGTTGATCATTGGCATCACGCCTCTAGACATATATGTCAAAGAGGTGGCTTTAGTGACAATGATGCGACTGCGCTCAGCTGGTGCAAACCTTGATGTAGGAATGGGACAATTGAGAACTCGTTTCTGGCGGGGAGAGCTGGATGCGTTACCAGTACTACAGGCAGGCTGCGACTCAATTGAACCAAAGTTCGTCTTTAACAAACCCTACAAAATTGAAACAAGACAGTGTACGGAGACAAACGTGGCAAATGCCTATTGCATATACACCGATGGCTCCAAAATGAAAGAAGGCTCAGGATGCGGGATATACTCCAGATCACTGAACCTAAGAATAAAGTGGGGTATGGGCAAAAATGCCAGTGTACTTCAGACGGAACTAACTGGTATTTCCATAGCCGCAAAAGAGATAACCCAAAAAGGTATAGCAGGGAAAACTATAATGATCTGCACAGATCGCAGACAAGCGCTACTAACCTTGAATAGACCACGTGTCACATCAGGTTTAGTAATGGAGTGTCACGAGTCACTAACTCAAGCTTCGGATGGTAATACCATTATCCTGAAGTGGGTTAAAGGACACAATAGGAATAAAGGCAACCGCATTGCTGACCAATTATCTAGGAAGGCGGCAGGCCTAAGACTCCTAGGACCTGGGGATCTTTTTGGTTGGTCAACTACAACAATCGCGGAAATTGTCAAATGTCACTCCCATACGCAAACCGTAAAAAGATGGGAAGAAGGGAAAGGATGTAGACTTGCCAGGTTAACACTAAGTAACCTTGAAGAGTCAACATCAAAGAAGTACTTGGGAATGACCAGGAAAAATCTACGTTTGGCAGTTGGTTTTTTAACTGGTCATTGTCAACTAAGCAAACACCTCCACACACTGGGGCTAGTAGACACACCTCTATGTAGGAAGTGTGAACGAGAAGACGAAACTGTAGAGCATGTCCTATGTGAATGCCCAGAGTTATCGTTAATACGAGAGTACGCGTTCGGCGAGTCCTGGCCTACACCTGACCACATAAGTGAGATGTCTCCTGGTGACTTGTCCACCTTCCTAGAAATGGCAGGATGGACAATGAGCTAAGGGAGACAGCTCCCTGGGAGGATGCACAATGGGTCAATTGTGGCCTAAGTGCTGTGAAACTTAACTCGCCCTCCCTACTCTACAGATACAGACCCCAAATATACCTGGATGGAAGGCCTGCACTTTGAAGTCACCTTTAACAGAGACATATCACACTGTCTTTAAATGTAATCCTGACATCCTTTTTTCAAAGCTTGAATTTTCTCTGAAAGGACTAAGTTAAACAAAGCAGCAGGCTATGATTTCATTACCGCTTATGTCTTGAGCAATTTTCCGGTATGTGGAGTGAGAATATTACATCTATTATATAATGAAATATTATGGCACGTAGACGTCTGGCCTGATAATTGGAGAAAGGCTATAATCATACCTCTACATAAGAGGGGCCCCATAAATAACTAGTAGTTCTAATATCACAGGCCAGTACGGTGACCTCTATATCCTGCAATGACTGGCTCGATTGGGAACCATGGTCCCAATGTTCAAATCCGATATTGTATGGTAAAATGTTATTTACCTATTCACTCTGTTGACTTGAAGAGAAAGCTGTGCTTTTGAGTAGTGTCTTTTTAGAGTAATTTGGAAAATACCATGGGCCGATCATATTACGAACAAAATGGTGTTGCGCAGAATGGAAAGAGACAGACAGCTTTTAACCACCATTAAAAGAAGAAAGACAGCATATTTGGATCACACACTTGTTGACATTGTGTAATGAGAAGTACAAGTTATTGCAGCTCATTTACTCTGAATGGTAAAATCGAAGGAGAAAGGGGTCCTGGTAGACGACAAATATCCTGGCTGAAAAATATTCGCAATTGTAGCGTGTTAAACACACAGACGTTTTTAAAAAAATCAGAAGATAAAAACGAATTTGCAATGGTTATAGTCAATCTTCATCAGTGGAGTCGGCACCAAAAGGATAAGATTCTTTGTGTACCGATTAGAATTAGCGACATAGTTTCTAAAGTTGTTATTACATGTTGAAGTATTGATTTATATGTGATTCATGTCGGATTAAACCATCCTCTAAAAGAAGTTGGACTTGTAGTTATAACATACAGTGGAACTTGGTTATACCGTCATTAAAGAGTCCAGTAAAAAATAACGCTTCATCAGAGTGACGTTATAAACGAGGTAGAAAAAAATTAAATTGTAACGAGGCAAAATTGTAATACAGCATTATTTATTATTATGGTTGCATTTAGGATTAAAAAAATTGAAATAAAACATATCATGTATATGAAACGTATATTTTTTATTAAAAAGTACTCTAATGCTAAAAGCACCAAGTTATTTTCTTCTGCACAGCCCTCTCCGAAAAATAAAGTTTTTCTGTAGCCTCCTTAATAATCTGAGCCGCTTCTTTGGTAGTTGTGGATGCCTCCCTTCACTGATAAAACCTAGATATGGTCTCAGCAGCTCTCTTTGCTTCTTGGATTGTAGGACAGTCAACGCCGCCTTCTTCTTCTTATTCTTCGTTATCTTCATCAACATCAATTTTCACATTTTGCACTTGTTCCACAATTTCTTCATCACTTAAAACTTTAAATGTTTCTACCTGATCATCTACTTAAATGTAGGAGTCGACATCAGTTCCAGCCTCTTTCTGGTTTACATTAAATTTTTGTATCCACTTTGACAAAGGCATTTCATCATCCTCGTCAACATTCTGAACATTGGGAGAAACTACAGTTAATTTAGCTTGACAAAAGCACTTACAAATTGTAATTGACGTAACTCATTGTCTAAAAACTGAACTTGCTCAAGCATGATAATGTTCACGGGTTCCCATTGTTCACACAAAAAATCATCATTTTCAAAAGCTGTTTTCGATAATGACACTTTACACTTCTTATGACTCCTTGGTCTAAAGGTGGCAAGGCACTCGTGCAGTTGGCTGGTAAAAAAACTGGGTGAATATTCGTCAAATTAAGCTTGAGATCGGATGCACAGTTGTCACAAAGAGAAGATTTTTTCTTGTTTTTTTTTAAGAGAGTTTCTTGTTCCACTTTCTCAATTCTTCTTTAAACATAGCAGAAGTCATCCACGCTTTTTTGTTGGCTGTGTAGGTTACAGGCAGTGTTTTGATGTTTGTAAAAGATTTAGGATGTAAACTTTTTCCAATAACCAAAAGCGTTCTTTCCTTTGTACCTGTAATGTTTGCACAAACAAAAGCCGTGACTCTTTGTTTTGAAAACTTTCCACCGACACATTTTGATTTGTGAAAGACACCAGTTTCATCGCCATTGAAGATATCTTCATCCTTGTGTTAGTTTTCGTCACGTTCTCGTCCACACATTTCGCGTCCCCAACAATTTTTGCGAAGGAAATTGAGTGCCGCGCTTTAAACCGATCTAGTCAGCCGTTAGAGCATGTTAAATCTTCACCAAACAGTTTTCCGAACTCTGTAGCTTTAAAGGTGGCCCAGACACAGGAATATCACTATATCAGAACTGCGACACTGCTTGCACCATTTGAGTAGAGCTGAATCTGAATATACATCACCACGAATGCACTTTCTAATCGTTTTAACATTTTCTACCTCCTCATTAAAAACTTTTAAAATTTTGTCCTTGTTTTTAGGATTGAGCCGACAGTCGAATTAAAAGTCCAAATTACCGACTTTTTTTTTTTACATCAGCAATTTTTTGACACACGCTTATTACACGCACTTTTTCTTTAAGAGGCAAACCCTTCCTTTTAGTACTACAACTTGTCATATTAAAAAAATAAAAACTTAATTACTAAATTAAAATCCGAAAATAAAAGCCGATACGAACACAATTTCACGGTAGCGAAAATTTCTTAAACTGACTGTTCTGAAACAGAAAAATTGACTGTTAGGATGGCACTGATAAATGAAAAATCAAAGCGTTTAGGATGGCACTGATAAATAAGAAATCATAGAACTGTCAATATCACATAACTGTACACAGAAGGGAAAATCGGGCTTTATCACATTCTTGGAAGGAACAATGCCGCAAAGCTGGAAACGCATTGCACTTTATAAAATAAAAAACGACAACCTACTGTAAAATTTTATGAAACTATAGACGAGGCTTACTAGCCGATAAAATCGGGTTGTTAATAATCTTATCGAATAGTTTTTGGCCAAACCTATTAAAAATGGACGTTACAATCGACATGACGTAACTACCGAGGCCGTAATATTTAAGTTCCACTGTATTATTCCATGGTATTATGTATTTTTCTAATATCCATTTCAATTGTGGAGCAGTATATTTCACTTAATCGAATAGTAGTAAAGCACAGTCTGTTGTCAAAATAAACATTAAATATTAAAGAAATAATCATAGTATGTAGGTATAATCTCATAAACTGACCTTGTCTAGTTTTAGTTTGTTACATATTTAGGTTTATTAAATAACAAACACTAACAGATATTTTGTTTTATTTTTTTAATGAGTGTAAACAACATCATTAAATTATCAATAAATATGCAATCTAATGATATTGATGTTGCACAATATAATAATGAATGTGTATATCAATATCTTTCAAAATATTTTTTCTTGAATCATTTTTGTATCGCTCTTTAGCAAAGTAATTTGTAGTTCTTTTAGCGAATTATTTTTCCTTGTCTACAGGGCAGCGAAAGTGTATGTAAACATATTATGTAAATACGGAAATTTATTTGAAACCAATGAATATATATTTATGAAATTCTTAGATCATGAATGAGCTGATATTTTGCATTTTCTAGAAATAAAACTTTTCAAATTTATGTGAAAGCATTTAACGTATCACCGCTATCTTGATTTTTTTAAATAGCGACCTAGATCGAGTGATATAACATAGAAAAGCTTATTTTTACCTCCTTTAAGCAATACCAGAAAAGTCCCATATCACTTATATTAGGAAAAATTCTATTACATTGTAATTTTATTAAACCATTTTTATTTTTCACTTTTCAAGGATGTTCAACGATGTTCAAGATCTTCAAGGAAATACTAAAACATTTACATTTACTCTAAAGAATTGGACTATCTAGAAATAATAGTATTATTTAATATATACTATTAACAGACATAATTTCCGATACTGGTCAGATTCCAATCAACACTGGATGGATAAAACTCAAACATAATATCCACAAAAAGTAAATGAGTGGACTGGTTTAGTAAAAACCATTTAATAGGTCCGTTTTTTTATTGATAGCGCACTTACCGGTGTAAAATATCTTGATCCTCTCAGCATAAACTTATTCCTGAAATAATCAATTTATTTCCAAATATGACAGTGTGTTTTAACAGGATAGCGCACCTAGACACTATCATAAAATTTTTTTCTTCCTCTTTATAAGCAACTCTGCTTTTTCATTTGCGGATTAATACCTCTATGGAAGGTTGTCACTCCATATTTTCCGCTGTCGTCCGATACTTTGCGGCTGATTGGTGAATTAGCTCTTTCTATTTTGACGACACGAGTCTCCTCCATTCTGCTTATGTGGTTATTTCATTGCTTTTTTCCATTTTGTGTCCATTCATTTATACACTGCACGTTACATTTTCTTCTAATATCTTCACTTCTCTTTGATCTCTTAGCGTATCTCCCGTAATTCTTCTCAGTAGTCCCATCTCAGCCGTTTCCAGTAGCCTTTGCGTTGTGACTGTGTCGGTTCTTGTTTCTGAGGCATATGTCATTATTGGTCTTACACTGGCTTTATAAATTCTTGATTTTATCTCAGTGTTAATGTGCCTGTTTCGCCATATAATGTTATTAAGGCAGCCTTTCCGTCTATTGGCTTTTTGTAGTTGATCGCTCACTTCTTAGTCCAGGTCTCCATATCTAGACAGTGTAATTCCCAGGTATTTTATTTCCATTTCTTGTCCAATATTGATGCCATCAATTTCTATTTTACATCTGGTTGGTTCTTTGCTGACTACTATTGTTTTAGTTTTCTGAGATGAGGTTGTCATATTAAGTTCTTTTGCTCTTATGTTAAATCTGTGGACCAGTCTTTGCAGACTATCTTCATCTTGGACTATCAATATTGCGTCGTCTGCATAACAGAGTATTTTGATTTATTTCTGTTAATTTTATTAATTATTCTGTCATTGCTGCTTCACAATATTTCAGTAACTCGTTTGGTATCTCGTCTTTACCTGCTGTTTTTTTGTTCTTTAGGTTTTCAAGTATGTTCCGAACTTTCTGGTGCTTCCGGTTATAGCGTCGTTTGTTCTTTCTCTGCATATAGCTTCTTAGATAGTCAATGTGTTTTGGTTTTATTAGTTCCTTTGCCTCCGTTCTTTGACCTCTTATGAAGCGCCATATTTTCTTTTGAAGACCTTAAAAATCATGTTCCATTTCTTTCGAAAAGCGTTCCCAGTGATCATTTTTATGTTTCTTACAAGTGCCTGTATTTTATTTCTAATTGTCTTGTAATTATGGTATGCTTTTTGTGTTTTGGTTGACGTGTATTTCAGGTAAGCTTTTTTCTTTTCTTTACTTTTTTCTTCTTCTTCTTAGAGTGCCGTCTCCCTACGGAGGTTGGCAATCATAATGGCTATTTTTATTTTAGAACTTGCTGCTCTAAACAAATCAATCGATCTGCATTGGTACCAATCACGTAGATTCTTTAACCATGAGCTTCTTCACTTCTGTACAAAACCATTGAGTTCTCGGCCTTGGAAACGATTTATTTTTATTTATATTCTTTCACCAAGAACTTGCTTGGCCGAGGCTAAGATATTAGACTTAATTTTTGCCCAGCTTTCTTCGACTCCATCGCTTTCTGTGATATATGTATTTCTGCTTTTTTCGGTTATTCTTTTTTGGAATAGGTATCTTGTGAAGTCATCCTGTAAGCTTTCGACTTTTATTTTTGTTGTGTATTCTGGTGTTTTGTTATCACATATATGTGTTTTATTTTATTATTATCCATAGATGGATTGGTCGAAGAGGTGCAATTGAATGGCCGTCAAGATCTTCCGACTTGACTCTTGACACTTGACAAGTGAAAAAGAAAGACACGTGAGAAACTAATTTATATGGTTTAAAGAATCGCATATTTCTTAAAATGCAGGCAGTTTCTCCAGAAATAATCAATGATTCTAATCGAAACTTCCAAGATTGTATTATTGTCAGAGAACAAACGGCCAACACTTTGAGCACCTTTTTTAAAAAAAATTCTTTTTTTTCCATTTTAATTATTACTTTTCAAAATTACCATAAATTCTTCAACAATTACGTACGAAAATTTTGCGTGTAATGTATTAGTGATATGGTGTATTGCATTAGTAATATGGTACTTCTTTTGGTATTGATGAAAAGAGGAAAAATAAGGTTTTCTATGATATATCACTCGACCTAGGTTGCCATTCAAAAATCTAAGTTGGCGGCGATACAGTAAACGCTGACGTCACATAAATTTGACAGACTATAGAAAATGCAGAATATCATCACATTCATGATCCTAGAATTTCATAAATGTATATTCATCGGTTTCAGAGAAATTATCGTGTTTTCGTACTTTTTCGCTATCCTGTAAATTCGATTTGGAAATTCATGATAGCACATTTTTGACAGAAGACAATGACAATTGAATGCCAGAAGATTATCCTTTGAAAATACTTATATAAAACTGAATTAGGGGAGAGGCTTCTACTTTAAGCAGGATTTTTTTAAAAAGGTATTACAAATACAATATCGAAGTTATATTTTTAAAATTAACACTCTGGCAGGTATAAACTCTTGTTTTAGTATGTAAAATAAAAATAACAACTGATTACATGAGTTGGTTTTCCTCAAAGATAAAAAATTCCTGAACGTCTACAATTTTACCAAGGTAAAATACGTATTATACCTTGGGCCACTGGTTAACATAATTACCAAAACTTTTATTTTAATAATTAACAGACACATTTAAAGTTACATAGGAACAAAATCCTTTTAATATTTGTCTTATTAAGTTTTGTTTAGAATAAGGACCATTTTAAGCAAAATGAGTTACCAATGATATAAATCAATGATTTATTAATATTAAACAGAAAAACAAACAATTTAAATGACCTAAACTTTACTCAACCAAATACTTTTTAAAATCCAAGTTAAAAGTATAAATATCCTGTTGACGTTTTGAGGATCCATATTTCTTGGGAACTTCCACAACACTTTCGATGATGTCTTCCCTTTCGATTTCATATGCCTTTATATCAATCAGGCAGAAGTTTTCAGATAAGAGGATTCTCTTCAGGTAATTAACCATCATTGTTGGAGTTAAAGATACTATTTTAGTAACATAAAATCGTACGATCCTCTTTCCAATAAGCTTTCTTAGGTAGAATCTACCAGTTTCCAGTGTAAACTCTGTTCGTGTGTCTGGTTTGTTATTTTTAGACATATGTCCTTCCCAATCTATGTCTGACTCATACTTGGAAGATGGATCCGAACTATCATCGTGACGAATGCTTTCGACGTCGTTGTTGTCAGAAGATGATGAATTGTTGAGATCCTTCGATTGGAGAAATACTGGTTTAGTCTTTTTAATTTTATTGCCTGTTAAATTGTGCTTTTTCGGTTGGATGTCCATAACTTTTCTTTTCACAGCTGTGTTCTTCATATTTTTGTTCATTCATTGCTGGTGATCGTTTTCTATTTTATTTTTCTCAAGTGTATCTGTTGAGAAAAAATTTATTTAAAATCCTTTATAAAAGGTATATAATAAAATGCACAAACGGGCTATCACAAAGATATTGCAAAACGTTTTCGGATTATTAAATCCATCATCAGTGCAAACGAGGTATACATGCTATGAGCCACCAAAATATATGGGTCCAAACCCTTTAAATGATATAAATTTACATTTGATTTACATTATATGTGATTACAAATTATGACCTGTTGATAACAACTGAGTTGTTATCAACAGGTCCTCGTAGACACTTCGTCTCAGGACCATTTTACCTATGTAGGGTCATACGTCGCCATGTTACCAATTCCAACTGTAACTTAAACATCATAATTCGTAACCACATATAATGTAAATCAAATGTAAATTTATATCATTTAAAGGGTTTGGACCTATATTTTGGTTTGCACTGATGATGGATTTAATAATCCGAAAACGTTTTGCAATATCTTTGTGATAGCCCGTTTGGGCATTTTATTATATACCTTTTATAAAGGATTTTAAATAAATTTTTTGTGATATATGGTATACAGCCAGCTACAGGAACTTAGTTTCCTAGTGGATTTTTATCTGTTGAGACTCGACACATTCCCCTTTTACGATATTTTTGTAAGTTTGTTCTTGGAGGTGTCTTAGGTAATGGGCGGACTACCTCTGGTGACTTGTATGGTAGCTCAGATTCTTCAGTTTCAGCAGTTATTGTATAATTATTAATACGGGGTTAGAAATAAATGTCTTCATTGATATTAGCAGGATTATCTCTATCAGTAACCCAAGAAAATTAGAACTCGTGTTCTTAAAATACATTTTTATTCACTGGCCAGATCACTGAAACTCTGAATCCAGATTCAATATTTGTGCGAGATAATGCTAGTTTATATGCCTGACCATAAATTTCAGCGACATCGTAAATATATATTGGTTTTCCTGAGTTTCTTATTATCCATTCAATCATCCAATAGTCAATATTACGATCCCATGTTCTATAGCTAAGTTGATAATTTCGCGGGTAATATAACTTTCATGATTGTCTAGTATTACTTATATTTTATCATCGAAGGAAGGCTTTGTGATATGTATAAAATGCCTTAAATATTCTAAGAATATGACTTCATTGTACCAACCACTAGGATGAGCCGTTCCCACCGAATCAGCAGGTGCACCTTTCAGCATATAGGGCTTAAAATTCACTTTGGGAAATATGTACATATTGAGGACAGCATTCTCTGAAGGACTTATAGTAGCGATAAATGTTACATTAGTACCCCTTTCTCCACTTGTAGAGGAACCAACTTATTTAATACCCTTGCAAGCTACAATTTTTTAAGGAACATGAACATTCATGATACCACTCTCATCAATATTGTATATTTTTACTGGGTGTGAATGTATGCTTATTCATGACTTCTTTTAATTTTGATAAAATAATGAAACATTATTGTATTTGTTGAAGCTGGTTCTGCGAGATAGGCTAGTGGCTTGTGGCTTTCTTAAACTAATTTGCTTTGGCGACTCATAAAGTCAGGGAACCACTGTTTTCGGCACGATAATTTATTATTCCACTACGGTGGGACTGGCTTATTGTTAGCTTTAGCGTATTCAAATACTAAAATTTGCAAAGAGCGACGTGAAAGTCCATAGTGCATATGACTCGCTTGAGTTAAATTCTGACATAAGTCGTTCTCCTAATTAGTGGAAAATACTTTTCGGACTGCGCAAGCACCATAAAAGAGGAAATTGTTGGCACCACGGACCAAAAATCTTTGAAGTCTCTTCCGTTACACATGTAATTGCTATGCAGCTAATCGGACTGATATTTGCTTTTCTTGAATTACATTGTATGCTTTTAATAGGTTTTCATGATCTGTGGGAGCTCTTTTTACGCCGGTTTTGCTTATAGGCATCTGTAAAGAAAAAAGAACTATTTTTACCTCTGTTTATTTATCCACCTACAAAAGATTGTACCTTGGGACGCGGCCCATTGTACAAGACGTGATAGTGGTCCAAGGTACAAGACTCGGCCGAGAAGAACACTAATATGAATTTAACCTAAAAAAACTATTTTGTTATATGTCTCACTTTGTTGATTAAGTACTTGTTAGAATAAGCATACACATCCTGTGATTTAATTTACTTACTTTTCACAAAATAATTTACTATAGTTTTAAGACAGCCGCAAATGATTTCTGGTGATGTTCAACAACTAGCCACAGAATGACGACGATTGTATTAGAGCTTGACATAAGAAACAGAAAGAGTTCGAACGCCAAATTAAAAAAAATGGGATGGTTAATGGTACAAGCCGGCTCAAAGTACAAGCCTCTCCCCTATTGTTGTATAAACTGAATACTAAAGCAGTAGGGATAAAACCGTAGACAATTTATTTTTGCTTCAAATAACGTCTAACACAATTTTCTGTGGGGTACCTATTAGTTTACCAGATACAGCGCAAAAACCCTTTGCACCTTTTTCTCCAATTCAGTCGGAGGACAAGGGTAGCGACCCTACAAACTTGAACTTGCAGCTTATACTTACATTCCCAACACATCAAAAAAATAAAGTATCTGTTTAATATTTATTTAGATTGGAGAATTACACAAATATAATAAATTCTATGCATATAAGTGTTTTAACATAATGAATACAATGTAACTTTAAATCTCAAAACCAAAACTGCATAAGCCAAATGAGATTAATTTTAGACTCGAAACACATAAAGATGTGAAAACTTTCATATTGTGTAATTTGATTTAAAGCCTTTAGACCTTTCAACATTTACGTGATTTGTATAAAACATAAATTTCAACTAAAACAAACAATATTTATTCAAATTATATTTAGTACTATCTAGTCTGAAATAATAATCCATTTGGTTATATTTAGGACCTTCAAACTAAAATTAAAATCTACTGTTTAAACTAAAATGACATGAAATATGTTCTTGCATATTGTTATGATAGCACAGCTTACAGCTTGTGATATTATATCTGATTAGTGAGCACTAGTCAAGTCATTAATGGATTTTTCTTTATAAATAGTCTATAAAAACTAAATTTTAATGAAGACTTTTATTTTGAGCTTGTTTATGATATATATTAAAATTTATTTTGATATCAGTTCTATCTAGTGTCCTTAATTTGACAAATATAAAATATATAATAAAACAAAAAGTTGATTATAAAAATGAAGTTATTTAGGTAGACCATATATTTCAACTAATTTTATACAAAACCGTCACAATAAACCGATACAAAAACACAAGAAAAGATAAGTAAGCTAATCACTGAAAAAACCAAACAATTATACACATTTTACCAATATACAGGCTTGTTAAGTACTAGTTAACTTCTAAAGTTGGTAGTTATTTTTTTACATTTACCAAAAACTATTCCGATAGCATATATGTTTTAAATCATTCCTTGCCAATAATTCTATATATTCAATAATCAAACAACATTCCTATATATTTTTATGGAGTATCTAAGTTCATTAAGAGAATAACACCACTTAGACCTATTTGCAGTATCATGAATTCTCTTTGTAGCTAACTTGTAAAATTTTGTATTAATTAAATATACAACAATTTGCCAATAATAATGCCATATTTATAAAGAATACACATTTTTTAAATAAATTATCGATAATTGAATTTAATTCAAATAGTATTCAAAGGGCAAAGATTGCGATATCTTGAGATATTAAAACAATACGTAACTAACTTTTCAAACTAAATTTCTACCAAAAGCCAACAACGAAAACCCTGATACTAAAACAATCCTAGTACCAAAATGAGATGGGAAAAAAACTAGCATCCGAAGAAATACTAAAAGAAACGAATTAACATACAAAATAATAGACACCATGAAATCTTCGGTTTAAATTTTTGCAAATGCAAAAGCATTCAAAACCTCTAAACTTCATCCCAATTTTATGGAACTACTAAAAGAGAATAGAGAGCGTACAGATCAAAGAGCCGATAATATCAAAATTCGAATTGAATGTAAAAGAAGAAGATTAGAAGGGACAATAGAATATCTACCAAAACATTAATACAGGAATAATAGGGGATAATTATTGTAATATGAAAGTATTAAAAGCAGGTAGAAAACTCGAGTGATAGGGAAAGTCGGACAAAACTGGGTACAAGTTGAAAAAATCATCGTATTTTTGAAAAATTTGGCATTTTGATATTTTTAAACAATATTTTTTGCCATATGTAGAAATAAAGTTTAAAAAAGTTTCAACGTACTAACCTGGTTTTATCACACTGGTTTGGTAAAACAGGATACATACCTAAAAAATGTAAGGCTGTATTACTTTCAACTAAATTTAAGTTTTAATAGGGTATGAAAATCATTACGGAAAAATACAAACGAGAAATGGTTCAGATGTGTTTTATTGATGCTCTTAGAAATAAAAATCACAAATAAATTAATAATTTTCATTGCAGTGTCACTGTAAGCCTCATGGGACCACTTTTTTTACAACTGGTAACTCGTAACACATCATTCAACCTTCTTTCGTTTTAGAGTTTGAAAATAAATCGTTACAATAAATGCAAGTTTCATCCCAATCATACTCTTCTGAACTAGCTGAATCTTCTTAAACTGCTTTAGGTACTGCTTTTCCATTTAAAATATACTGTTACCTTTCATATCTAACTTCTTTACATCCTATTCCTTTGGAATCTTGTTCATAAGTTTCTTTTCATGTTCAGTTTTATAGGGTGAAGAAGTCAACCCTACTGCTTTGCCTTCCTTTCTCGCATTACTTGCTGATTTTCTTGGCGCTTTTGGAACATTTCTTTGGGGAGACCGAAAAACTTGCTACTGGAAATGAGTCACGAGATCTTGATGTAGATGTGGATGTTATACTTGGGACACACCTTCAGGTTTATTTGATATATATCCTGGATCTTCTGGAGAATTAATTTACCTCTCTGTGGTTTCAGATGGGACGAACATCCAATATAAAAATACTCCTGATCAAGTGGGTATATTCCAGTTTTTTTGAATCCATTAATCGCAGTTTCTATGATTGCTGCTGTCATGAAAGCATCTCCAAAAAGCTTTTTTCGCATTTTGTTGCAAGTGGCTGTATTATATGAGTGCAGTGAGGCGGCAAAGAAATTATTACAACGGTATTTTCTCGTTTCATATTTATTATTTCTATGATCTTAGTATGTTCTGCATGGCCATCCAGTAAAATGAGAATAGGATTATCTGCTGTAAAATAAGTAAATTGTATAAATTTCTTAAATTAGTTAACGAAAATACCTCTTTGAACCCCACTAGAAGGGTGACATTCCGCACAAGTGCCGGGGAGAGTATGAGTCAATAGTCGAGGATTTGCTCTGTGGAAACATCAGCATCGCCAGCATGTATAAACCACGCAGTAATTAAGTTTCTTCTCTCAGCAGATACGAGAGCTCCAATATATCTTTTGCTCCCATAGAAATGACCTTGGATTACTTATTTGACACAGCAGTTGTTCCTGTCTAGTCGACCTTTGGACTCAAATAGAAATCGGTATTTGGTACCTCTGTTAACATAAAAAAAATCTATTGAGGTTCAATTGAAACCTCTCGCACAACCAATGTATGTAGCTTCAGGTTTTCTCAACCGACGTTTTGGATGTCTAGCCAAAAACAAGTTAAGCTGTGTTTTGCTGACCATTTTTGTAAGGAATAAAATTATGGTGTAAATTATTTATTTATTAAATTATATATTTATTACGTCTAGTTTATATGCAAGAACGCTAACTTTAGTCACAGTTAAAAATGTTAAAAATCGGTGACATAATGATAGAACAAATACCGAAATTTTAGCATTCAGAAAACATTTTAGCACCATGTATCACTTCTAGTAGTTGCTAGTAAAGAAGTGTACCGAGTATAGTGTGCCAATCCATATACTCTAGGTTTTCAAAAGTCATTCGACCTTCGATTCCATCAAATTATGGGCAGTTCCTAAAAATGCAAAAATACCATTGAAAATCAGCAAATTGCATCGTGGGAATAATATAAATCGATTACAACGCCTGTTGTGACAGAAATGCGAAACCTCTGTCAGTCAAATTTGTTTTAATAATTCTACTGTAAATTCGCTGTCTTTTACCAATCTTTGTGTCGAAAAAGAATATGTTACACAATATTTGTGCTGTGAACTAATAAAAAATGAAAAAAATGTGTTTGTGTAAAGTCCTGCAAATTGAAATAAAGAAAGAAGTAGATAGCTGTTTAAAAAGGAAAAAAGTAAGTGACAACTTTGTTAAAATTTTATTGAATAAATTTGATGTTTGTCATTGCAAAACAGTGACAGTTATATATACCTAGTATAAAGTTTTTTACTTGAATAATAGAAATTAATTTAAAGAACCGATATTTAAATAAATTATTAAATTGTCAAACTTATAATAAATACGAATATGTTTCGATTATTAGATGGCGCTGTGCATCGGATCCTGTTTAAAATATCTCTAAGGGTCTAAACACACTATTACATCCGTTCACGATGCGCTGTCTGTTGGGTAAAATATTGGATGCCTTCTCGTTCCGTTTTCTTTCTCACCACTTTCTACTATCCGTACGTTTCAACGAATATTTACACGAGACTTGACATCAAATAATTTCTTTTTTAATAAATTTATCTAACAAATTAAATAAAAAGAGCCGACAGGAAAGACCTAAGTAGTATAAAGTTTATGGCCACAGCTGGCAATTGCTGCAGTGCTGCCAACTGCTGTCAAAATAGATAACTAATAAAAAAGGAATAAATGTCAAAAAATTGAATAAATTAAAGTTTAAAACTGGTATAAATTTCATCAAATTTTAAAAGTGATAGGCGATAAGATCAAAAGTAATCAGAAAATAAATAATTCCCTATCAAATTTAGAACGTTAACAAACGATATTCATATTTCGTCCGCCATCTTTTAAAACAAATGCTGCCACCTATAGTCGTTTGATAACGTGCATAGGTAAGAAGGTTAGGTAGAATGCGATCTTACTCTTCATAAAATATGTCACCTATTTCAGCGCCACCTCTCGGCTTGGAAGTATACCATAATATGGCCTTCACATAATTGGTCTGTGGCTTCCACATGATAGGTGCAAAATTTTAAACGTTCTTGTTGTTGATTGGATAGTAGCTCCTACATGATAGGTGTGAAATTTTAAACCTTCTTGATGTTGATTGGATAGTATGCTCAAGGTGAGTGAGCGGTAAATTTGAAAGACTTACCGTACAGCTTGTCACATACGGGGAGCTATGCTATATTATATCATACCCGCTCTCTATAATAATAAATAAGCCTGCATAGACGGAACTAATGGTTCCGTGTATGCAGGCTCACCAATAAAGAGCGGATGATATAATATATAGTATAGTATAGCTCCCCTGCGTGACAAGCTGTACGGTAAGTCTTTCAAATTTACGGCTCACTCACCTTGAGCATACTATCCAATCAACATCAAGAACGTTTATTCCAATAGATATTTTCATGGAGTGAACAATCAAGATAAAACACAACAAAATTTTCTTTCTTAATTATTTATTTATATGTTACATTTTACAGAGTATACTGTTTAAATTTAGTTTGTAAATTTTGAATTATAAAATGAAGATTTACGTCAATAATTATTATGTTGTTAAAATTGATTTATTTTACTGGCACCACCCAATTATATATATATATATATATATATATATATATATATATATATATATATATATATATATATAAATATTGATACATTAAACATTAAAATATTTATTTCTTTGTAAACTCTAGGCCTTCTCCTTTGTTGATTCATTAAGATGGAAAATGTGGGATCAGAAGTCATACCAAATATAAAAAGATTCGAAATAGAAAGAGCTTTAAAAGAGCTGAAAAATAATAAAATTCCACGACCCAACGGTATAGTTGCCTAGCTCTTGAAAACAAGTAAGCCACTAACCATCCCTATAATAACAGGTATGTAATAGACGGTTCCATAATAGCAAGATCCCTAAAGACTTAAAAGATAGTCTAGTAACAATATTTCACAAAAAAGGGGATAAATGTGATCTAAAGAATTATAGACATGTAAATTCTTGCTCAGTCTCAGTTGAAAGGTTTTTGAAACAGTCATGTGTGACAGGCTTCTCAGTTTTTTCTATAGTGAGGGACTGTTATGCCATGCACAACATGGGTACCTTAACAGAAATTCTATAGAGACTGTCATTTATGATTTTATAACAAAGATAAATGAGGGTTATGAAAACAAAGATATATCCATGGGCATATTTTTAGATTTATCAAAGGCATTTGATACTTTAAATCACAAAATACTAATGGAAAAGCTTTACAGATATGGTATTAGAGGGCCAGGTTATAATTGGATAAAATCTTCTCTTCTTCTTTTCTAATATAGATATACTTACGTTTTGGAGTTGGATTACTAGTTCCAGGACAAGTATCAATGTTTAATAAATAATTTGTGCCTGGAGACACACTGAAACTACAGCTGGACATGACATTTTGTATGTCCTTTAGTAGAGGCCTTTCTGTCTGGGGTAAATGTATCTCACCCAAAGAGGCTGAAATAAAAAAATTTGAGTGAGTGAAAACAATATCAATATTAAAGTTTCAATAATAAAAAAAAAACCTGTAACTCCACAATGACAACAAAAATATATGTGCAGTACTAACTTAACTTTCAATATCTAAATCTTAATTATATACCTGGCAGATTGATGAATGGCAAAACTCCTGTTTTTAGTCGATTATTAGGACCAAAATCTCCTGCTTTGAAATGAATGGAGCAAACTCTGTTACTTGTGTAGACCTTTTGAGGATCTTTATCCAACAGGTTTTTATCACCCACTAAATGTACCCATTGATTAAAAAGATCCGCGTACTTTTATGGATCCGGAAATCTATGTTTACTTGTTGTACTTTTCCAACATGTCTGCACACAACAGTTGATGGGAGGCATTTTACCTAAAAATAAATAAATGTGTATTTTAAACACGTTAGATAAACACTCTCGTTCCATGGATAAATCAATCAATCTACAATATAATCAAAAAATCTTACCACTTAATCAGGTGTATAAAAATATGGAAAAATAGGAATGAATATAAACTATTCTTATGGTCACACAAACCAAACAAAAACACCACTTAATCGGGTATAAAAAAATATCGAAAAATACGATTGAAAATAATTTTTTCAACAGTCGCAAAAACCAAAATAATCGCAAACAAATACCACGTAAACAGCTACACGCTATAAAGGCTTCATATGGGCTTCATTTTGAATTGGCTTTTTGGACGCCGTAGGTCACAGTGCAGGGCTTGTCAAATGTCATGTTCTATGATGCATAAATTAACGTTTTGCACGGCCTCATACGGCCTGGAAGTAAACTAAATAGAATAACATTTTTTTTACTAGAGTTCGCGGGGCATGATAACGTGAATGTCGGTTCGATTATCTTGGCAATATTTTGAAGTCATTGTTAAAAACATGCAACACAAAAACTTCTTCTTCTTCGTATTCTTCGAGTGCCTTCGCCTATCGAAGATCGGCAACAATTTTGGCAAATCCTTCTCTATTTTGGGTCTTTTTTAGCAAATCGTTCCAGCCCAAACCTGTACAATCTAATATATTTGTATGTCAGCAGCACTGGATTAGTCCTGGTCTATGAACCCTAGTTCAAGAGCTGTAGAAATTTTAATAATCTCACGTTCTTTGATTAAACGGAGAACTTCTAAGTTAGTGGTGTAGAGAGTCCAGTATTCGAAACATTTATCTATATATCCAGTTTTCAAATGCTTCAAGTGTGGTCAAACTGTAAAGTTTTAGCGCCTTGCTTTAACTCTGTATAACAGTGTGGAATAAATAGATACTTTACAAAATTATGTCTTATTGGCAGATCGAGTGACTTATCACATAATAAGTTCGACGGGATTTTTAAGTCAGAACTTAGATCTATATTTATCAAGCTGTCCAGGTATTTAAACTTTGAGGCTTTGCTCTATACTACTATAACTGTGTCATCTTATAACTGTGGCAGTGTAAGTCAAAATAATATCCGACGTAGCATTAATTAATTAAGCAACAAATTAATTACTAGTGAACAGGGTCTATGTTCTAAGAGATTATTGCCGCCATACTTATAATACTGCCACGGATGGATTCTGTTACGGTTTCTGAAAGCTGTAAATTGAACATTAGTCAGAAAATTAAAAATATGAATCGAGGGGGCCAGATAGCTAGACAGTTTTGAAGAAATTAACTCTATCACTTGTTTCTGGATGATATTGTTAAGAACCTCTTTAACAAACAGTTTCTTTTTGGTTAATATTTTTGTAATGTTATTTTAACGCTTTATCTGTGTTTGATTTGACATTTAGATAAAAATACAAAAGTAATAATTGTAGATAATATCTGTACATCTTTATATCTCCACTAATATATTCTTAAACCATGCATAATAAGTTTCAATAACAATTATTTGAGTAAAGAAACATCTCTAGAAACGAGTGACTAATCTACTAAGTGAATTAATTGGTCGATAGATGTTAAGTAGGCCTGGTTTATACCAGAATTGGACAGGAAATTTTCAGTAAAACAATTTGTACACCATTAAAAAACTTAGAACGCTCTTAATTTCCTCGAAGGCAGATGTTAAATTACTCACTTTATTTAGCTTTAAATAGCTACAGGAAGTATGAACTCACTCAATATTCAAGATTTATACTCTTTACAGAAAAAATTATGAAGAATAATAAAATTGATATAATAAAACAAAAATAGAATATGAATAATTAGTTATTAAATTATTATTTTTTAAATGTTTCTTATTGGTAAAAATGACAAATACATTGATTTTTTCATTAATAATTAGCAGTTTTAATTTTATAACTGACACTGACGATATCAATCATTGGATGTTCGGGTGCATATATAATGAGGCTGCTATTAAAAGTATCTATTGAAAAAACTGATAAAAGAACACATACCTCTTCCTCAGTGTCAATCTTCCATTTTATATATCTCTTTTCATAATATTAGGTTTAACCAAATTTTTTGGGAATATTTAAAAAGGACTAAAAGAAAAATTTAGGATTGAATGTGTAATGTGAATGTATAAATCTAGCTTTGTTCCCTCTGTCTATCCTTATGTTATATAGTTACCTTCTAACCGTTGCCTGTCTTGTGTTGTAATAAAGTCGCTATGAAAGGCACCTTGGCGTGAAAAGTATCCCTATATTATGTAATCCCTTGTGAGTTCTAAATAATGTTGGTTAGGGCATTACATGGAACGAATGAATGTATGGTTTTTTATCAAGCTACTGATTCTTGTGATACTGATGTTTACATTATATTTTTAATTTACCTCTATGCGAAGTACTATTTTGTTAACAAATGCAATAGGTCAATACATCAATAACAAATTTAAGTAGTCAAATACATTATTGTGGCTGAATGGATCAAGTTATCCAAAGCCATTAAATAAAATAAAAAAAAAATTTAACTGTTTTCAGAACTGTTTTTAACCTATACATCATCAAAATTTTAAAATTGCAACTGCAATTTAATTTGTAGTACAGTTTTCATTTTGTCGTTGATTTAATTAGGGAAATCTAAGTAGCTGTGCATCTCCAAAATCATGCAAGGGGAGCTCTAAACTCAATAGAACTCGACATAGACGGCACGATTTAATGTTTTAATAGCTGAAAAGGAAGTACTCTGAATAAATAGAAAAATAGGTCAGGTGTGAATAACGCATATCCAAGAAATACACACGGATTCACTGAAAACATGACAAAAAGGCTGTAACTATGTCACTAAAGATTTGTTGATCGAACATGGCACACACTAATACATACACACACACGAAAACATATGCACAAAGCAGTACTACGAACTGTAGTAGTAAAGTGACTAGGTGATAAGTGTAGTAGTGTCTGGGGACTCGGGAGACTCAGACCTCGGAAGCCCGGCAGAAGACATCAGAGGGGATGTCAAAAGCTCGGCCCAATGGATATCGACGCGGTTCAATTCGGAAGACTGGAGAGTTTAATATTGATTTTTATAATAGTATTAATCTTAGCTCTAGTAGCATACGCGTTCCGGGTTGAACCGCGTCGATTATCATTGCTCCGAACTTGCGACACTAGACACTACTACACCGATCACTAAAGAATGCATTACTTGTGCGGGGAGTTGAGGACGGGTCATTTATACCGTCGATGGTGACGTGGATTGGGTAGAGGTGGGCGTGGGGGATAACGGCGGGATTAGCGCGGGTATTGGCGCAAACATTTCTGAGACTAGGATTGTGATTGACTGGTGAACGGACGGTATTTTCTTTATGAGAGGTCTTCGTGTCGAAGGTAACCGTTTGTTGTCATCTCTTTTATTGAGACAATTTGGCCTTTTTTCTATGACGTTTCGGATACTTCTTGGTTTATAGCAGCAGATGTGGGCTATTGTTCTGAAGTTTTCAAAATCAATTTTGTAACCTGTATGAAGATAATGTTGACCTAGAGCTGAAATTGAGTCGAACTTGCGAACACAAATGGAATGTTCATTTCTGTTCGCAATTCCGAACCCTATCATAGCAGGTTCTACACAAGGAAGCGTACTGGAACCTATTTTATTAGTAATGTTTACTGCAGACCTCCCATTCTGCGCATCTGGTCACTGTTTAGGTTATCTTAGTGGTTATTATGCCTTTGTTGTTATTCTACAGCCGGTATAGTAAAGTAGGTACATTTGCATGTACATGAACAATTTTAGGTCCATTGAAACATGTATTTGATCTCTGTTAATATAAGATATTACTTGTTCTCAAATATTAGGATTGTATTAATTTTTCTAATAAACATAAGATGAGATGTCATCATATTTGAGTTTATCTGAAAGCTAAGCATTTTTTTCCTTACCGCTCAGAATTAAGGATTTCCGAACAGTGATTGTTGTTGTTTAGAAGCGACTTCATACAACAAAGTTTTCACTTCCTCCAAAAATTGCCATATCAAACTGTTAAAACTATAGTCCATCTAGAAAATATCCGGAAAAAAGAAAGCAGAATTATAATTTTACGGTATTTATTTCTATCACTTGAAATATAAAATTTCAACAAATAATTCATACTTTTTACTTATACAACCTTCATTTAAATCTAAACACTTAACTAAGCGTCCAGGTACACCCGAAACTAGGTCAAGGCCATAATTTTCAGTAATGGTGTTCCAGGCCTGTAAATCTAACCGAAGCAAACCTTAATCTCGTAGCGCTGCTCGTTCCACTTCAATCTTCATCAGTCCATATATATTTTCAATGGGGCTAAGATCTGGAGATGCTGCTGGCCACGAAATTGTTGAAAATTCGTGTTCTTGCATCCAAGCTGAAGTATAAGCAGAAGTATGGCATCTTGCATTATCTTGCTGAAAACGCCACCCCTCTGGATATAAAACATGAGCCGTTTCAAGAAAAAAAACCATTTAGGATGTCACAATATTTCGTACTATCAACAGTACCATTAACTATACGGAGAGGTGTAGCACCACGCTGAGATATTGCTCCCCGAACCATTATTTTAGAGGAAAATTTGGAAATTTCAACGGTAAGATGATTTTAGATGATATGCACTAAGCTGGAAACAACTTTCATCAGATATAAACATTATTAAAATTATCTTCTCGAAAACGTTGATAAAAATTTATTCTTCGTTGCCTTTGCAGAGGTGTCATTGTAGGGATTTTTTTTTGAATCCTTAATATGTAGCCTTGCTTTTTCCAGTGACATGCGGACAGTTTCTGGGCACACTTTTATTCTTCGTTGATTTCCAAATCTGTTCGCTAATTTTCGAAACCCAGTCCAAACCCGGTCTACCCAAACTCTTCTATGTCTCATATCTATGCCATTTTTTATCCTCTTTATTGTCTCATACACTGCACTTTTTCTGAGTTTAGTCAATTCCACTAATTTTTTAACGTTTCGGACACCCTTTCTATACAAATCTTTCACCCTTTTTCTTTTTTCTACTTGCAACATTATTTCATAAATCTTTGGTCTGTTTACAAACAACAATATTTGACAGATGATGTTGTCATACAATTTTGTCCATAACCTACTATCGGCATAACCTACTTGATGCATTACTTTTGTCTTAAAATGTTACCAAAAGGACATCTATTAAAATTAGGAAAAATATAAAATTCCGGATACTTTCTAGACGGACTATATTATACTGTTTAAGTTTTTATACTTACATAAATTTATTTATACTATCATAAACAGGTAAACCAATACGGCTAACAGTGTGGTTTAAGGTAATGTTTATTTTTCTATAAATGAGTAAATGATTCACCTATTTTCAAATAACAATTTTTAGAAAAATAATTAAGATGAGGTTGTACCTACGTAAAGAAACATCCCAGAACATAACCACATCATAAATAAGACATTTAAAGTCTGTTACGCAAATTGTTGATTGGCTCGAATTGGTCTGATTAAACTAACTCATAACA
This sequence comes from Diabrotica balteata, assembly GCA_918026665.1. Taxonomy (NCBI): domain Eukaryota; kingdom Metazoa; phylum Arthropoda; class Insecta; order Coleoptera; family Chrysomelidae; genus Diabrotica; species Diabrotica balteata. The sequence continues at coordinate 33,682,094 of OU898281.1, read as the reverse complement.
TTGTTTGCAACTAATTCGCTGAAATATCCAACGGTATGACTCACTTATTAACGGAGTAATTTTACAGGTACATCATGAATTAAGATTCTACGTAAAGTTTGAAGATGTGATTACGTTATTAGCATAAGTACTTTGTTGATTCGATTTTTCCACGGATAGAAATACGTGGGATTTTCCTCTTCTTAAATATTTTAGAAGTAAATATTTTGTATGTATTTTTTTATGGTTTAACATGTTATGGATGGTTTTTGAATATTTTCTATACATGAAACACTGATAACGTAAATTATCTGTAGAATTTGGATGTAAAAATGAAGCTAGAGGCGATATACTTATACTTTTTTATACTACAAAAGGGAAAAAGAAAATTTATCATGTGTAAAAGAAGACACGATCATTTACAAATAATTATTTTATTGCAAGAAAAGAAAATTTTTATCTTGCCAAATATGTGTATGATCTTCAGAGACTGGTCACCAGAATAGCGGATTGTGGAAAAGAGTATGGTCTAACAATGAATGTCAAGAAGACGAAATTTATGAGAATTTCGAAAACTCAAAGAAATAACGAGAATCTTCTAATAAACGGAACCAACTTCGAACAAGTGGACAGATATGCATATCTGGGAATAATGATTAATTCCACAAATGGTTACATTCAGGAGAGCAAAATCAGAATAGAAAAGGCAAAAGCAAATTTCAACAAAATGAGAAAAGTGCTATGTACAAGGGATTTAAAATTGGAACTAAGAGTTAGGTTGCCGAGGTGCTATGTTCTTCCGACTTTATTTATGGAATGGAATCTTTTACCTTGAATGCGACATCAATGAAAAAACTGGAATCATTCGTGCTGTGGGTATATAAGAATGAATAAAGAAATATAAATTTTAAATACAATTAAAACAAGAAAAATGGAATATCTCGGACATATTATACATGGAGAGAGTCCAACTGACTATGCAGGGAGAGATTCAAGGAAAGAGAAGCGTAGGGAGGCATAGAATGTCATGGCTGCGCAACCTTAGAGACATGAAATAAAAAAATGGATATTAGGCAGATTTAGGTATAAAATATTTTGTATGTATATTTATATTTAGATATAGTACATCTAATTACCTAAAAAAATGATTTCTTTAAAGACTTATTCAAAATATTTCTTAACATCTTCCATTTTCTAGGTGATATTTCTCCTTGCCACAGAACCTTTCACTTGAGCCCTTATACGATTCAATGTGATTTAGTACGCAGTGGTAAGGAGGTGATTTGAATGGATATATTGGTAGAGAAAGAGCGGCGCTGGAAGTTTTTGGAATGGGAATAAGAAGTAATGAAGGAAAGAGTGTATTGACTTAACAGTGGCATGAGGTTTGGGTATCATTAATAAGTACGTTTTTATTGAATATTGAAGACTGTATGTTTGTAGCAAGGGAAGGGAAAGTCAGATATATGCTGTGCTGTGTAGAAGTCAGCTAAAAGAGGTTACCAACTTTAAGTGATGATATGGTGAGTGTGTAGCTATACCACACCGACCGCTGATAGTGGATATGGAAATAATTATAAGGCAGAAAGAAAAGCAACTAGGCCACCAGAAATTTAACTGGTGGACGTTAAGGCATAAGGATTTTGCATAAGTCTTTAAAAGTAAAGTGGTAGAGTTTATGAAAAAATATATGGTAAATGACTGGTGGGAAGCCAGCACTAAAGTTTTGGTGCGAGTGGGAGAGACAGTGCTAGGAAAAACATTTGGTAAAGGGCTTCATAGGAAGAAAGAAACTTCGGTACGATGAAGTACAGCATAAGGTTAGAACAAAAAAGAGGCTAAAAAGAAGTATCACAGGTCCAAAAGAGAGGAAGATAAAGATATATACATGGTAGCCGGGAGGAAGGCAAAGCGTGCGTTATCAAAGAACTTGACTTTTGTGTGACAGATTAAGAGTGCGGAAGGAAGAGTGTTAAAACCCAATATTGAAATAAATCAAAGATGGCATGAGTACATTAGAAAGTTGCTAAATGAAGAAGAGACAGGGGATGCGGGATCCCAAATGAGAATGTTATATCGAGGATAGCAAGAGATGAGGTTGCCGACACGTTAAATAGGATGAAGAATGGTAAGGCCGTAGAACCTGATAGAATACCTGTGGAGGTTTGAAAGGCTCTAGGATAGGAAGGGGTTAATATTTTGTGGAAAATGAGTGGGATATATCAAGAAGAAATGATGGCCAATGCATGGAGAGGACTGTAAAAACTATAGAGTAATAAAGTAAATGTCTCACACAATCAAGATTTGGGAGAGAACTGTAGAGCGAATATTAAGGAAAGAGACATCGATATGAGAAGAATAGTTTGGGTTTATGGTAGAAAGGAGGACAATAGTTGCTTTGTTTTCTTTGGGACAGTTGATAGACTGAAAGAGAAGAAAGAGAGCTATATCTGGTATTTGTAGATCATAACGTACGACAGAGTTCATAGACAAGAGCTGTGGAGATGCATGAGAGAGAAATATGATCCTGTGAAGTACTTAAGGCTCGTGAAGATAGCGTACACGAAAGTAAGAACTTGTATCGAATTGACCCAGTTTTCCAGTGACGGTTAGTTTGCCACAAGGCTCTTCACTGAGTCCCTACTTATTTTATTTTGTTGTGGATATACTGACAGAGAAAGTAAGTGTGGAGCTTCTTGGTCAATGCTCTTTGCTGATGATATCATAATAATAGAGGAGAGCAAAAGAAAATTGGAGAAGAAGTTGAAGGGTTCGAGAGCGGCTATTGGAGAGGGAGAACTCAAGGTTAGCAGGTCTAAAACGGAGTATATGTGATTTGGAGAAAGAGAACTTGTTGGGGGGGGGGGACGAGTACGATGTTTACCTTGGCTCTTAAATAATGGAAAATGGAACACTTGGGAGAAATTGCCCACAGGATACAGGCTGGTTGGTTTAACTGAATGCGAATGAGCGGGGTACTCTGTGTACCCCCCTTATTATACACAAAAAATTGGGAAAGGGCTGAAAGGAAAGAAAACAAGAGTGTGGTGAGATTTGCGTGTGTGTACAGCGGTCAAGTGTGGCCTGTAAAGAAGATTCAGAAAAATAGGATGAAGGTAGCTGAAATGAAAATATTATGATGGATGTTGGGTAAGACTAGAAGGGATATAATCAGGAACGACATATATTACGATTAGGAAAAAGATAGGATGACTACAGCCTCAAAAAAGATTTAAGAACAAAGACCACAATGATTTGGACATGTCAGACATAAAGACAAAATCTATGTGGGACGAAATTATGGAAATTTATTACTATTAGAAATTTATGGAAAGAGAGGTAGAGGAAAACCAAGGAAAAGATCGAAGAACTGTGTGGAAGACTACTTAACAGAGGAAGGTTTAGGTGAAAAATACCTGATCAACAGAAATGAGTGGTGACGAAGAGTAAAGAACAGCGACCTCTGAAAAAGGAAAACCTCAGGAAGAAAAAGGAAAAGCTCAGGAAGAAAAAGGAAAAGCTCAGGAAGAACAAGATAAGGAGAAAGTTGATATTTTGTTTTTTTTTTTGCCATTTCGTCAATAATGGATTTTACACACCGATATTTTTGTGTAAATTTACACTTCCAAAGGCTATTTTGAATTATTTATATCAGTATTTCTAGATTCGTAGTAATCACCGGGAAAGTACTGATAAATGTTATTCAAGCATCATTTAACAAATCATCATCATCACTTATATGGGTAAACAATTTTATTTCCTTTAGCAGAAAGTAGCTTTTTCAATTAGATAATCTCTCGCAAAACACTTGCCAATAAAACGTTACATATGATAATAACATTTTCTATTTTTTAAAGTATAACTGGTCTCAAGCATCTATATGATCTCGAATTTATTAACAGATGATTCTTAAAAATGACAGAATTGAAAAATAAGTACAATAAGTAGGTAGTACATACCATAAATTTAAGCTGTTGTATACTTACTATATGAGCAAATTTGGCAATCTAGCGTTGTATAGTCAACTGCCAAATATTAGGCAATACATACAATTGTTTTTAGCAATATTTAATTTTTTTAAGCTTAGTTGATAGTGGTGGTTTTAGTTAAAATTATATTTGCCAAAAAATCAAATATATCTACTCATTAAACACGATTAAAATATTAATATTAACCAGTAATTATTCTAGAATCATTTAATGGTAGTGATAGATTACAATTTTAAGCAAAAATTTTATATTTATGCCAATTTGTAGTTTAAAAACGGTTTTGTTTTGGTTGAAGGTAATTGACTTCTAGCGGTAATCAATTTCAACTTAGATATGTAAATTAGTTGCCATTTCGTCGTCCTATTATTTCTTATAATCAAAAACCGGAAATACTATTTTTAACACATATAATATACGAGGCAACACATTAACATTAATTACAAAATTTACGCAAAATAAAATGCTAAGATTACAAGATATGCTAAAGCAGAGCAATAAAAGCTATTAATACAGGCCAAAGCGTAATTTTTATGCAAAATATACAGTGTGTCCATAAACGCTCTTCATAAAAGAAAATTACAAACTCTAAAACTCATTTTATGTCCCTTCGAAATAAATTACCTTATCAAAAATGCTTTCAAAGGGAGCTAGAATTCTCATGTAAAGGTGACCTAACGTTGGTTTAATTCAAACGTACGATTCCGGTAGTACTTATATGACAGAACTAATTGTTCTCTCAGCGATAGCAGATAGATATTCTCCGAATTCTCATTCGGTTACCCTCTTTATCTATCTGATGTCGCTAGTTCTTCTTACATGTTCATATAACTTTGGTCTTTTTTGTTCTATATATGTTAGTATGTCTGTTTCTATTGATGTCCTCTGCTTTATTTCGTCATTACTTCTCCTATCCATTCTTGTTACTCTGCAGCATCTTCGCAGGCATTCAATCTCTGTTGCTACTATCTTACTGCTGTTTTTCTTATTTATAATCCAATTTTCATCCCCATGTGATAATACTTCGCACTAATGCCTTATGAAACTGTGTGTTTGTCTTAATATTTAGGTGTATATCTCACCATGCTTAGTTAAGTTGTCGGATTGCTGTTCTCGTTTGTCCTAATTTTTGCTCTGTTGTTGCGTCTATGTATAGTGCGTCTATGTATGCGCTTATACGTATTTTGGCCTAATAGGTCTCTTCAGAACGGCAATTCATAGTCGCTCTGAACGTGAAAATAAATCTCTTCTGTCTTAGGAAGCAACTAACATGGCTTCGACTGGACGCAAATAGCGACATCTGATATTTTTGCTTTAATCGGTGCCTTCTAAGAATTTTAAGGCAAAATAGACGTTGATAAAGATATTAATACACAAGTATTTGAATTTCCTTTCCTCTGATTATTAGGTTGTTGTCAATCTGTAAATATTTTATTTCTTCTTTACTTGTAGATAGGTATGTACTATGCATGTACGGTATGATAGGTATGTATGTACTATGTACTATGTTTTCTTGAGGTTAATGTCTAGGCCAGCCTTGGTATATTCTTCTTATTCTTCTTGTAGTTTCTTCGTCATGTAACTGAGGTCTTCTTGGTCTTGTTCTGGTTTCTTTATTTGTTATATTATTAATTTTATTCATTCATTTAATATTACATGTTCAGTAAGCCAAAACCAGAATATCTCAAGCTATATAAATGGTAAATATACTGTGATAGTCTAATTTTGCCTACTCGATATATGGATATCACAAAACGCTGCCAAAAAATATATTACTGCGTCCAATAGAGCATATTTTTTCATCTTACGAATCTGTGTTTAGTGAGGTCATCTATCTCTGCCTTTATGACTGTGCATCGCCGACTTTCGTATCTAACCTCTGTACCTAACCAATAATAATCCCCTTCACATGCATGTCTAAGCGTTTCTCACCAGGTGTCTCTTGGTCATTCTCTTCTACTCTTAAGAGGCTTAACACTTAGTGATTTTTCCTATTGGGTGATTATTATTTTACTATCACTACTCACTATCTTAGTCTCAGATCCAACATTTTGGCATCAATTAGTGCCCCACCTAGACTTCGTTTAATAAATTAAATCTTAATTTGATAGTGCTTTGTCGTTCTACTAATTCATTGAAGCATTTTGATTCACTATGTATCATGCGTTCGTTATTCTTTTTTCTTTTTAACTGCCCAACGTTCAGTGCTGTTCATCATAGCTGGTTTTATAGCGGCCGTATAAATTTTGCCCTCTAGTCGTTTTTATGTCCAGTTATTGGAGTCGTTTTGTCACACAAACCCCACTCGTCTACTTTCATTTCATCAATTCCTCACTAGCTGTACCTACTACATGTATCTTCGTCTTATTTTCGTTTCTTTTTATCGCTCTGTAATACTGATTCTAAACATGACATTTAAAACTATTACGTATTACAATCATTTAACCATCCAGAGTTATCATCTCGGTATTAAAAAAGTAGTAACCCTATTTTTAAATGAACATTCAGATACTCTGTTTATCTTCTACTAACCATTAAATCCTTTTTCTTCAATAGCCTTTATCCATTATTCTTCTTTTTATAGTGCCGTGCACCTATAGTGCATTGGCGAATTTTCTTAAGGCCAAACGTCTGTCTTTTGCGGCATGCAAAAGATAGCCAGCGTTATTTATGCCTATCCAGTTTTTTATGTTCCGTAGCCACAGCATTTGTTTGCGACCTAGTCCACTCTTGCCTTCAATCTTTCACTGGATGATTAGTTGAGGGATTGCGTATTTTTTTCTCTCAGAATATGACCGAGGTATTAAATTTTTCGTACCTTGATCAAATTGAGTAATTCTCTCCCAGTATTTTCCTTTCTTAAGACTTCCTCACTTCTCACCTTATCTGTCCATGGTATACGGAACATTCTTCGCAACGTCCACATTTAGAAGACCTCAAAATTATTAATGGAAGGTACTCTTAACGTCCATGTTTCCATGTCGTAGGTATAACAATATGAACCATACATAGCATTTAACCATCCGGTAGCGGAGATTGAAGGAAAGATTGCGGTTACATAGTAGCGGTTTAAATTTGATAAAAGCTTGTCTTGCTTGTTCGGTACGGCATTTTATTTCTTGTTGAGGATCCCATTGGTCATTTATCATCATTCCATTTCAAGTATTTAAATGTTTTTTCTTGATCGATTGGAGCACTATGTACTTGCAGTTGTATTTTTAAAAGTGCGTTTTTTCTTATAGCCATGCATTTAGTTTTTCCAGCATTTATCTTCAAGCCATATATTTTTCCTACGGTGTTTACTTATTTGTTTATTCACTATTATAGTCATTGTTTTAAATGTTTTCCAGTATTGCCTGTTAACACTACTAACATCAGAATTCTTATTAGGTAAGATATACAAGATATAAAGATATACCTCTTAACTAGCATAACCTAATACAGATAATCAGTATTTTATGACATTTTTCGGTACTACAGTATAACTCAGAGGAAAAGTTATAATACAACAAAATGTTGTACATATGATTGCAGACCAGGTGAAATGATTATAGACCAAAATTAATTATCTAGTGGACAAATAAGTATCCGTCCATCAGTTGATTCGTAAGATTAACAGAATTATTTTACATAGCAACAATTCACACCTAGGCATTTCGTATTTAATATTTTATTAACCATCATAACTAATTTGCATCATACAGACTCGTGCGAAATTATCTTACATACGTTGGATAATTTACTAGAAACCAATTTTATGGTTTATTATTTTTTAGTGATTATTATTTTTAATTTTTCATTGTTTTAATGGGCTAATCGTTTATGACGTATAACGCCATGGTAAAGAAAACCTTGAAACCAGTGATTTTTTTATTGTTTTATGCTTCATATATGTTTCTTAAAACGTTTGATAGTAGGTGCAACACGTGTAGTCATAATAATTCAACGATTATATTGTTACATATAATATTAGTGTATTAAGTAATTTCTGTTGTTATTAATAAAATCTATAAACGTATGATAACTGGGAAGTTATTTGTCAAGTTACTATTTCATATAATACGGAAATAATGAGAAATTGGCTAAGTTATTTTACAGAACTGTTAAACAAAAACGAAGTGGAAAAGAAAATAATAATTCATGAAACTGAAAATGCCCACATAGTAGTAGAAATACCTACAGAGAAAGAAATAGAAAATGAAATAAAGGGACTGAAAAGCAATAAAAGCACAGGAGTAACAAAAAAACTAAATAAAGAGATACATTAAGTGATAAAAATCGTATGGGAAATAAAAAAAGCCAGGAGTGGGCTATAGCAAGAATATGCCCTATACGTAAAAGAGGAGAGAAAATGAGATGTGAAAACTATAGAGGCATTGCTTTGCTAGAAGGAGTTTACAAAACATTCTTACAAAGTATAAAGAAAAAGCGGAAAAAAGATAGGCGAATATCAGACAATATTTACAAATAGGCTGATTACAAACCAAATGTTTGCACTAAAAAATATCTTCTTCTTCTTCTTCGTCTTTATAAGCAATTCTGCTTGTTCATTGGCGGATTAATATCTTTATGGAAGGTTTTTCTTGATTCTATTTTGTGTTAATGTGTCTGTTTCGCCATATAGTGTTATTAAGGCATTCTGCCAATCTATTTGCTTTTTGTACTTGATCTCTCACTTCTTTGTCCAGGTCTCCATAGCTAGACAGTGTAATTCACAGGTATTTTATTTCCATTACTTGTTTAATACTGATGCCACCAATTTCTATTTTTCATCTGATTAGTCCTTTGCTGATTACTATTGTTTTAGATGAGATTGTCATAATAAATTCTTTTGCTCTTATGTTAAATCTGTAGACCAGTCTTCTGTTTATTGCGTGGTCTGCATAGCAGAGTATTTTGATTTCATTGTTTCCTATTCTGTATCCTCTTCGTTTGTTAATGCCTTTGATGATTTCATCTATCATCAAATTAAAGAGCATGGGGCTTAATGAATCCCCTTGTCTTATTTCACTGCCTATTTCTATAGGTTGTATAAGATGTCCATCTATTCTAACTTACATTTTGTTGTTTTGGTAGATGTTTTCGATAGTTTTTATAATATTTAGGGGAGCTTGTCTATTATACAAAAGACGGATTACTTTAAACAAGATGTAAAAAAATATAGACTAAAACTTGAATTTGTTGACAGAGAATATGGAAGGCAAAATCTGCGCATTTATCGTGATTTTCCATTTGTCCCTGAATTCTGAGATACTCTGCAAGTGGCTTTCTAATATCTATCCTTCTGTCCTCTTTTCCTAATATGTAAATTGCTGTGTCGTCTGCATAAGCTGCTGTAGATCTCTGTGTCTTGCATATGTTGGTAGAATATGGAAGGCAAAATCTGCGCATTTATCGTGATTTTCCATTTGTCCCTGAATTCTGAGATCCTCTGCAACTGGCTTTCTAATATCTATCCTTCTGTCCTCTTTTCCTAATATGTAAATTGCTGTGTCGTCTGCATAAGCTGCTGTAGATCTCTGTGTCTTGCATCTGTTGGTAGATCTAAAAAAAATGTTGTATAAAGTAGGCGATAGGATACTGCCCTGAGGCATTCCTTCCTGAACATCTTGCATCCTGGACGTCTTTTAATCAGCTGAAACTTAAAAAGTTCTATTAGTTAAATACGAATCACGTATATTAACTAAATAATGTGACAATATAGCTCTGTCCATCTTGTGTATGAGGGTTTTCTTCCAAACGATTTCGTATGTCTTTTCGATGTCGAGTATGGCCATTCTAGTTTTCTGTTGTCTATTAAAGCGGATCTTCTTATCGCTTATAACTCTGCTAGCTATAGTTCGCACTTTCTTCCTTTTATAAATCCAGATTGTTCTTCTTGGATGACTTTTCTTCTCTCTGCATATTTCATTGGTCTTATGTAGATGATCTTTTTCCATATTTTTGCTATTGAGTTTAGGAGAGATATTCGCCTGTAGTTTTCCGGTGTAAAAATGTAGTGTAGTTGCACTATCATTTTCTTCGGCAGTTCCTTGAGAACGATGTTGTGGATGCCTTCTGCCATTGGTGCTCCGTTTACTTGTAGTCTCCTGATGATTTTAGCAATTTCTGTTGGATTTAGATGGATTTCTTTCTGTACTAAAACTTCCTTTCTTCTTCTTATTCTTTCGTAGGCGTTGTTGACTTCTTGTATGGTTGCTTTGCCCGACATGTTTTGATTTTGCCTGCGTGTTGCTACCATTCTTCTTGCGATTGCATCCACTTTATGTTGGGTATCGTAGTGTATTCCTTCTTTGTCGAATATGGGTGGCATCTTATGTTTTGTGCTCTTCTTGACTTTTAGCATCCTCCATACGTTTCCGTGGTTTTCTTCTGCTTTTCTGATATTGTTGTGCCATTTGTCCTCTGTCATGCTTCTAAGTCTTGTTCTTATTTCTTCGGATAGTTCGGCTCCGTATGTCTTGAATTCCAGTCTTCTTGTCCTCTGGTAAGCTCCTCTGGTCCTGTTTCTCTTCTTTATTATTTCCCTTAGCTTGTCCAGAATGTCCGGAAGTCCTCTGCTGTTTGTCATTTTCTTTGGTATCTTGTTTTAAATGGCTTGTTGGATTCTTCTTCAAATTTCTTCAATTTTTTATCAACATCTTTCCATTTCTATCTTTCTACCGATTCGATCGTTGGTAGGTCGATTCTTGAGGTCCTAATTCCCTTCACTTGCGGTCTTAGTAATGTAAATTTGTAAATGTTATACCTGTTTCTTTTTCTTTTAATAAAACTAGCATTTGCCACCGTACTATCTCTTTTAAATAACTCTGCTCTTTAAAATAATGTTCATTCTAGTTTCTTTTTGTTTCATTTAACATGAAATTATAAACTTCCATCATCATATAATTATTTTGATACGTATATCTCCGGTATTTCAAAACTTAGAAAATAACTACATTGGTATAACGGTGAGAAATAATTATGTAGTGTTTTAAATATGTTAACCTAATTACTCCTTGTAAAGAAATTATCATTATATTTGCATTTTGATAAGCGAACAATCAAACCGGGGCGAACCCAATCCTTGACTTTTAAAACCTGATTTCTCATCTGTTACATAGTACTGACGATTTACCTGAACTGTATCTATGTTGTGTTACTAAGGAGTCTATTAGATCTAGTTAGTTGGAATTAAAACTGTGGCTATAAGTATATTCGTTTAACCAAACAAAGAACAGGTTACTAAAACATTGCTGTACGGCGCAATAACAAAACATTTTGTTGTTCTTTTCTCGCTATATACTTGCAATATACATATTTTAGTTAAAAAGACACCAAAAAATTCAAACCCCCAGTCAAATTTTTTTTTAGATCTTTAAATATTTATACTTATTTTTTTATTTAAAAAACTTATAAGCTTTGCTTTATACTAAATTACCAAATCCAATAAAATAAAATATCCAATTAAATGATTAATAACATTCGTTTATCTCTGCATCAAATTGACTGTGAGTGAAATTATTACAACATGGCACTTTCGACATCATGGCACTTCTTTTTGGTGTACGGTTCTTTGCTTAGTCCCCTTTTATGTTCTAGTTGTAGGTTATGATTCTATCTGAATTTATTTAATTAATTTCATCGCTTGTATATCTATTTTCCATTTAATTATCTTATTTTATTAGCAGATATTAATATAATTATCGCTTACTCTAATATCGTCCGTTTTCAGTTTTTTGTATTTCCCGCATTGTGTTTACTGATATTTTAGTCGGTCTTATAGTTTCTTTTCAGTGTGTTTAATCTTAAAAAAGACATCAAACAAATAGGCACTTCACGTTTATGGCACGTTTAGGCTTCCATCTCATTCAAAATCATTTACCATTCAAAGAACCCTAATGTTTCTAGAATTCAAGTAGTTATTTTTGTTGTCTGACTTTTATTTTATAGTTGTGATTGTCAATCCTAACACTGTTACTGTTTCTATTAACAAATTTGTAAAAAATCAGTTTTATCTATATTGAGATTCATGAATTAATTGAATGATTCAATCCATTCTGTTTTTGGTAAGCAATCCAGAAAACAAGCAATTTTTAAAATTTAATTTTCACCTATACAAATTTCTCTATATATTCCTGTTTTCGGTGGTCTTACGCCCTCCCATAAGAATCAATGAATGAACGTCTCAGCCAGTGGATCCCATCTGTAAACATACCTCTAATTTGTCATCCACCCGATTTACTCGCGAATTCATTGGTAGACCAATATTCGTTAATACACCTAATAAAATTACAAGAATAATAGACACGACAATGCGAGATTCCCAAGCAATAGTAAATACCAAAAGAGAAAAACCAGAAATAATAAAAATTGAAAACGGAGTAAGAGAAGGAGGTGCGCTCTCAACGGTACTATTTATTCTATCACTAGACCAGATAATAAAAAGCTGTCAAACGCAGGAACTATCGACAAGAATGCAGTACAAATAATAGGATATGTCCTATTGTTCTTCTTCTTCCTCTTCTAGTGCTGTCTCCACTAATGAAGGTTGGCTATAACAATTTCAAATTCCTCTCTACCTTCTGCTTTTCTTCTACTCCAGGGATCTACCAGAACCCCTTTTCCCTTCGATTTTACCCTTCATAATCAACTGCAATAACTCGTACTTATCAAAGTATGTGCCCAAAATATGCTGTCTTTCGCATTTTAATGGTGGTCAAAAGTTCTCTATCTCTTCCCATTCTGTGCAACACTATCTCGGTCGTAATATGATCTCAAGAAACCTAAAAATCCTAAATCCTAATCCTAAAAAGCCACATCTCCAGTCCAGGCTTCGACAACATAAAGAAGAATAGAGTGGATACAACATTTTACCATCCGATATCGGATTTGCAGATTGAGGCTTTGGTTACTCAGAAATTTTCTCTTCAAAAAGGCTGCTCTTGATTGCTCTATTCTTTAGCCAATTTCTGATTTCGGATTCAGATCTTCCGTAATTTAGACTCCTAAGTATTTCGTTTTGTCCACATGCTCAATATTTTCATTTTTTTGTCTGGATCTTTGTAATGACTTTGCGCCTCTTACTTATAATCATGGTTTTTGTTTTCCTTATGTTTATTGTTAAACCAAACTGTTCCCCAGTATCCCCAGATTTGTCGTTACAAAGCGATTTTTGTTAGATATGTACGAAAATCTGTAGGCTACATTTAAATTAAAAAGATTAAGACAAACAATTTGTGGAAGATACTTTACAGAATGTAGAATAAACTTCGGCTTCTGCCAATAGTAAATAGCTTAGAAGTACTCGATACTCTAATGTACAGTTTATTTACAATTGTAAGGTATATTACATGCATTATGTGGCCTGAAATTCGCATGAGTTCTTTAGCATTTCATAGCAGACAGGCTTGGCAGGAACATTCCCAAGCCTAATGCAGTGTACTGTGGCAACATTACTTATAGTAAGCATCCTAAAGAAATGTTAAACATTCCCGAATTAGCTTTTAAAAAAGCAGCATTTGTCCAGCAACAAAGCACATGACAGAGAGCAGGGTTATTACTGGATCAAAGTTATCGATGAATAGTGGTTTGATTAAAATAGTCAAAGGTGGCAGTCACATATAGATTGATTCAGCTGTGATACTCCACTGAAGAAAGCAACAAGAGGCTAATTGGCTTAATTTCCCAGAACACTTCTTCTTAGAGTGCCTGTCCGTTCCGAACGTTGACGATTATTCTGTCTATGATGACTTTGTTAGTTGCTATACGAAATAGCTGTGTTGAGGTCTTTCTATACCATGCTCTCAGGTTAGCAAGCCAGGATATTCTTGTTCGTCCTAGGACTCTTTTTCTTTCAATGCATTGCAAAATGCATTGAAGTAGCTCATGTCTGCCTTGATTTCTTATTATATGTCCCAAGTACTGCGGCTTACATCCCTTCACGATGTTAACCAAATCCGCAGTTGTGTTCATCCTACGCAGTACTTCTTCGTTGGTGACTTTGTCTGTCCATGGTATCTTCAGGATCCTTCTGTATAACCATAGTTCAAAAGCCTGAAGTTTTGATAGAGTTTCCGCTTTTAATGTCCACGTTTCTACTCCATACAGAAGCACTGAGTACAAAAAATATTTTAGGAGTACCCAGAATACTACATCTTCATTATAACAAGGAGCCCAAGAAACACCTGAGTCTCTGTCTGTTGTTGTTTCCTAACTTTGCCCATATTATCATAGGCCCATAAAATCTCGACTTCTTAGTAAGATGCCTCAGTACATTTCTGAGTACCGGGCAAATATTAAACGATTAAAGGGGGCTACGAGTCCAAAACTCTGCATTGTAACATATAATGTACAGTACCTATAATTTATAACTTATTTAAATTTGTTGTGGTAAAAAAACTGACCGATCAATAACTGAATGATATTCAACTTGGGAAATTAACGAACCTCTTATATTTATTGCAAGAGCTTCTTAATATTACCATCTTCTTCTTTTTTGGTAACTTTCAACTTTTGGATCAATTTTGGTCTTCGATCTTTGAGTTTCTTTAGGTTTTGTGTCAATACTTCTGTTATGATTAGAATAGTCTGACATTTTTCCTAATTTAATCCACTTTGATATTGTGAGTACCTACTTTTCTAGAGTGCTGTATATATTACAAATACCTCAGGAACATCAAAGTGATTTCGTAAATGTTCCAGGAACTAATATGATTTGTGAAATAATATTACCGCATCTTTAGTACCATTTAATCTGTGGCAGACAGTGGTTTTTCAAAGTTCAAGTATACATTTAAACAATTCAATTCTATTTTGATGTTAATTTTATTATCAGCAGCAACAATAGAAGTATTCAGTGGTGTTTAAAATGAGTGTCGTATGATGGTTCAACAAAGAACTCATGGAGACACTTGCACACATTTTTGTAGTACTGAATGCTGTTGCTATATCGAATACAAAAATTTGTATTCGATATAGCGACGATTAGAATGTACTTTATGTATCCTATTTTATTATTTAGACGTTGCTTTGACCTACTAAAAAAATAATAAAGTACATTACCACATTATCAGTAAATGTTATTTGTTCAAACTATTTCTATTTCTTGGATACTACAAGTGTAGGACGTAAGTTCAATGTCAAGACTAATATAGAAAATCGATAAAATTATATTCAAGGGCTTCTGTATAAATATGCATATGTAATCGTTTATTATATAATTATTCATCGATGGCTATCGACAATAAAATGTAGTAATGAGCGGATTTGGTATCATTTTTCGGTTGCTAAGATGCTTAAAACGTTAACTATTGTCTAATAGGAAGGTTAAATCGATAAAAGGATTGTTCAAGAGTCCACTTTTTTACACTTGAATTTTTTATCGAGATTATTTATTACACAGGGAAGTTAAAAAGCTTTAGTAATAATAATAGTTTAATAATGTGAACACGTATAGACCATGTAGAAAAATGTGCTACTTTGATGTCCACATGCGTACGAAAATTTTTGGGAGATACTCAGACTTATCGAGTCACCTAGAGCTCCATAACACGGAAAGAACTCAATCTTTTTGATACCGTAGGTATCTGGGATGAGTGAATTGTCCCCTTAGAAGGAGTTTGAGCTGTGTGACCAAATTTAATAATAAATATAATATAATAATTATTTAATACCGAAGAATCATAGATCCTCAATAGAAAGAACGCGCTTAACGTTCCATGGGCGGTAAAGAACAACTTATGATCGATTCAGTCATTATTTATTTATTTATCGTATACATATAATAAGAACACATAATTAAAAATCAATATAAAACTTTATATGGAACAAACGAACATGTAATATATTATAAAACATTTTTGGTCGCATTCAGAAATTCATCGAAAACTCCAGGGAATCGCCTTCATGGACATTCTTCACCAATGTGACGGGCGGTGTGTTGTTGCGCACCACAGTCACACTCAGGAGTAAGGGCTTTTCCCCATCTATATAGACTGTCAGCTATCAATAGAAGAAAGCCCACAAGAGAAGAAATTGAAGAAATAATAAAAGATATGAAAAATAAAAAAAGCCCGGGGAGAGCAGTATTGTCGCAGAGAACATAAAATATGGAGAAGAGGCCTTAATAAACCAACTTGGTACAATTATGTGGCATAAGTCAGGAAGTCAGAACAGATGGACAGCTTATGGGACCTATAGATACAGGCAATGGAATAACAATCCTCAAATAAACAAGAAAAATTGCTTAGATAAAGGAAAAAGAACAAGAATTATAGGGATCTTGAATATTTTTAGTAAAGTAACGTAAAGTAATTTGATCGGGATTCATCGTAATATGACTTTAAGTAATTTCATTAGATTTTGATTTTGAATTGAAAATTAAATTTCTTAAAAATATAAAAAGTATTGTCATTTTAATTTTTTGTATTTTGGAGATATACTTAAAATACTTAAAATACTTACTAAAACGTCCCTTTTGTTTTTTTGACGTCCTTTTTTTTTGTTTGAGAACTACATCGTTTCAATGTTCATTTAATGCGATAGAAAGAGCGGCACAAAACAGTGGCGTAAACATTAACGAAATAAAAATCAAATACATGAAGGCCAGCAAATCGACAGGCCAAAGAAACCTACGGAATCTGACAATAGGAGACTATAACATCGAAAACGTGAAAATTTTTACATATCTAGTTTCACTAGTTTCCTCACATAACAACGTCAGTGAAGAAGTTAAAAAAAGAATACATATCGCTAATAAAACATATAATGGATTAATTAAACATCTAAGATCTAACAACATCACAAGAAAACCCAATGCAAAATATACAAAACCCTGATAAAACCGGTCCTTGTATATGGATCAGAGACATGGACACTGTCGAAAAGCGATGAGATTCTATTAGGTACGTTTGAACGAAAAATCCTTAGACATATATATAAGGGGTGAAAAAAATTATACATGGCGCAGAATATATAATTTTGAATTATATACAGCTTACAATGAACCCAAGGTCATCACATCCATAAAGATCGGACGTCCTAGATGGGTCATATTGAACAGATGTTGAAGACTGAAACACCAAAACATATAATCAGGCAAACACCAGTGGGGAGAAGGTCAAAGGGAAGACCCAAACTTAAGGCCCGTTTTCACGCTACGTCTTATTGTACGTTTTGTTGGATAGGACAAATCCTATACAATAAAACTTTGCATGTAAACAGCAAAACGTACGTCTTGTCGGAAGGAAACACATAGTGTGTATACACTGGACAAAACGTACGTTTTGTCGTACGTTTGTTTGTAAGTTGAACAAGATCTGAAAACACTTAAGATTTCCAACTGGAAAAACAAAGCAAGGAACAGAACAGAATGGTGGAAAATCCTAGAACAAGCCAGGACCCAGAAAGGGTTGTCGAGCTACTGATGATGATGTTGATGAACATTGAACATTTAATATGTTCGTGGGATACGTTTCTTGAAATATTTTCATTTTCGTCATCATCATCATCATCATCATCCAGCCGAATTTTCACATCCATTGTTGGATATAGGCCTCCTCCAAACGCCTCCAGTTCTCTCTATCTCTAGCTGCTGCAATCCAGTTTGTTTCTATTCCCTTTAGGTCGTCGGTCCATCGGGTGGGTGGTCTGCCTCGACTTCGCTTGTCGGCTCTTGGTCTCCACTCCAATAATCTCTTCGTCCATCTTCCGTCTTCCATTCTAGCAACATGTCCAGCCCACCTCCACTTTTGTTTATTGATTCGCAGTATAATATCGTCTACGCCAGTTCATCGGCGTATCTCCTCATTTCTTACGCGATCTTTCAAGGTCAGTCCCAGCATTGATCTCTCCATTCGCCTTTGTGTTACCCTCAGTTTTTCGGCAGTAGTTTTCGTTAAAGTTAAGGTCTCTGCTCCGTAGGTCAAGACTGGTAAGATGCATTGGTTAAATGCCTTCCTTTTCAGGTGAATTGGGATATTTGTTTTAAAAATGTCTCTCATCCGTCCATATGCCGCCCATCCCAACGTGATTCGTCTATTTAGCTCGCAGGTTTGGTTGTCTCTGGTTATTCTAATTTCATGACCCAAGTATGTGTATTTATCGATTAATTCTACCTTGTTGTTATTGATCTGTATCTCTTCGCTGGGAACCATATTGGTCATCATTTTGGTTTTCTCGAAATTTATCTCCAGCCCAGTTTCTTGTAGTATGTCATTCAGTTCTTGGAGCATGTCTTTGATCTCTCCCAGATTATCTGACAGAAGCACGATATCGTCCGCAAAACGTAGATGGTTTAATCTTTGTCCATCGATGGATATTCCTTTCTGTTGCCATGTTAGTCTTTTAAATGCATACTCAAGAACGGTAATGAACAGCTTTGGTGACATGGTATCACCTTGCCTGACTCCCCTTTTTATCTTTATTTTATTAGTTGCAGAATATAGACTTATGGTTGTTGTGACTTATGGTTAATGTGACACATTTTCGTCAGTGGTTTGATATTGTGTCACTTTTTTTTATGTAGAAATGATTGTATATTGTGATCAATTTAGCATTAAGTTGTCGATTTTTTTGGGTAGTTTCGATTAAACGACATGTTTAATTAAAAATCCTTTGTAATAGGTATATTTTAGGTCCAAACGGGCTAAGTTAAAAAGACAAAACGTTTTCGGAAACCATGTTCCATCATCAGTGTCTAGGAGTACATGAATGAAGCCACCAAGATTAAATATGTGGGTAAAAACCCGATTACATATGTTTAATTACATTTAGTTTTAAAATAATGTTGTAATGATATAGGATTACAGAGTTACCGATGGATTTGGTAACATGGCGACATATGACTCCACGTTGAAGTTGCTAGTCCTGAGACGGTATGTCTTCGAGGACTGTATGACTGCAACTCATCAGTTGCAGTTAAAATATACCTATTACAAAGGACTTTTAATTAAATTTTTAATACATGGTATACAGCCAACTACAGGAACGTAGATTCCTTGTGGAATAAACGACATGTGTTTTAATATTAATATTAACAGCGTCTTTAAAATTTATAGTCTAAACACTGTGATAAAATCCAAGAAATCCATCTTACTTATTTTACTAAACCTCCCAGCTTGTATAATGTTCGAATATAAAGCGACTAATAAACACACATAATTTATTTGCTTAACATTGTTAATAAAAACCGTTAATGTATCAAATCTAGCATTGTTTGTTTTGAAACACACCTTTATTCGTTTCCCATATTTCTTCTGAGAACAACCGTTGTCTAGGATAATATATTTATTTATAAACAGACATGTCAAACGATTTCAATGGCAAAATAAATATTCAGGTTGTTATTTCGGGAGACCGGTTTTACATTTAGCTTTAGTAAACTGTATTTTTGGCTGTAGCGATTGCGAGACGTTTTAAATTTGTCTTCCAAAATGTAGGTTATAACGTTACTCAATATAGACCAATAAAATGTAGCATATTATAACTGAATTATAAATCTGCAGAAGATTTCTTTGTAGTTAAGAGCCTTACAGTTTATTATGACACTGATAAGTATAATTATAAAAAAAATAAAAAGTTAAATAACGTTTTGGCTTGCATATCAGAAGCCGTGATCATAATAAACATAAGATTTATTTATTCTTTGTAAATTTAAAGCATTGTATTAAGTTTTGCCAGCTTTATTTGTTAACCCCCCTTTATTATACTACCAGTATAATACTGTACACCAGAGAAAAAGAAACTATAAATACACTGCGCTCCAAAATTAACGCATAATTTTAAAATTCTTATTTTGAGTTATAATGACAAAATTTTTGTTTGTTGTTTTCTGCTTTATGGTTGTTTTAGGACATCTTAAATAAAAAACTTTTCTTTTTTTACAAAAAAAGGATTTGAAATTAACAATATAACATCATAAATCTAAACATCTAAACAAACAACTGATCTAAACAAACCAACATTATAAATTAATGACGAAATTGAAATTTTTAAAGTTGAAGAAAATACTAGTACCGTGTACTAGTATCGAATATTGCCTCCTCTGGTAAAGTATTGTCTGAAACTTTCGTCTTAGAATAACTCAAAATAATAAAACAAGTATGTTTTAACATTTTTTAATTTGTTTAAAAATTGATAAATAAATAAATAATAATCAATTAATAAATTAATAATAAATATTTATGTTTAACAATAAATATTACCACAAATATTACTAAAAAAATTAAAAAAAAATTGTTTAAACAAATTTGATGGTTTATTTAACAAGTTAATTATTTAAGTCATATATATATATATATATATATTATATATATATATATATATATATATTCGTAATATACGCAAAAAGTACTTACAAATTAAATAAAGAAACATCGAAATCCATAAACAAGAACCATAGATCCATTTAGCAGCTTTTTCCCCTCCACTGCTCTCGCGAGTTTCAAAGCTAGCCGATTTTAAGTATGTACCACATTTTTAAGCATTGAATCTCTTTCAAATTTATGACTTAAAAACTTTAAATTATGTTTTTTCAAGTGCCACTAATTAGATATTTTAATTGCTATAAACATGGCTGCTGCAACTTAAAAAAAGGACTAACGTCGTCCCAAATTTTCCTAAAACATCTTTTTTATTTTTAAAATTTGTAAAAAAATAGACGCTTTTAACAAGAAGTATTTATATTGTGTATAAACAAAAAATTGCATTTTTTCCCAAATTAATGTTGCAATATTTAATAGTATATTACTTTATGAGGCGGAGAAGCATGAATTTTCTTGACGCGCCCGATATAGAGGTCAAGTCAAGAAAAGTCGCTTCTTTGCCGAATAAAGTATACTATTTTTTCTTCAAACGTAGCAATTTTCAACCATAAATAGTACAATTCATCCGCTATTTTTACTCGAAATTAACTGTGACAACTATCAAAGTCGTCTAGATGTTAGAAATTAAAATAATTAAGTCGTTGGTGGGATTTGCGTCTCCCTGGTTACAGTTTTTTGACAATTGTTTGCAATTATTAAAGAGAGCTTATTGTTGTTGCAACCGCAAGCGCAAATTTAGTGCGAAAATGGAAAACCTAAATTGAGTCCGCGGCTAATGATGCAGTAGCACGTTTGGGGCCCTCCAAGTCCGGAATAAAGTATCGGTTAGTGTACAAGCACTTCCAAGAGTGGTGCGGTACAAGAGGAGTACGGCAAGATACCGAAGACGTTTTACTGGCATATCTTATTATAATGGAAAATGAAAATAAATGGAAATTTTCTACAATGTGGTCACGATACTCTATGATAAAATCCGAGTTAGGTATTAGAAAAAATGTGGATATAAGCAAATTTTTAAAGTTACGTGCTTTTCTGAAAAAAAAAACAAGCGAAGGATATACTGCAAAGAAGTCTAAAGTTTTCACTAAAGACGAGTTTGATAAATTTTTGTTTGAAGCGCCAGATAAGTTGTATTTAGGATTAAAGGTAAAAAAATTATATTGCAAAGCATGTAGTATACTCTACTAAATTATAAAAATATTTCAGATTGTTTTGTTAATTGGGGTTACCGGCGACTGTCGATGCGACGAAATGGTAAAAATAAAGGCTGTGGACATTGAGGATAAAGAAAATGTAACAATTATCAAAATCCCAAACAGTAAAATAGGACAAATTAGATCTTTTACGATAATTGGTCAAAACTACATTAAACTGTATAAAAAGTATGCATCACTGTAGCCTGAAAATTTCACAGAAAACCGATTTTTATCAAGTACCAAAATGGAAAGTGTTACCGAAGCGTCATGGGAATACATTCGATCAGCGCAGTAGCCCAAGAAGTAGCTAGTTATTTAAATTTAAACGATGCAAGCGCATACACGGGTCACTTTTTACGACGAACTTCAGCAACACTTTTAATTGATGGAGGCGGAAATCTAGAATGCCTCAAACGACATGGGGGCTGGAAATCAAGAACGGTTGCCGAAGGATATATAGAGGATTCAATAAGAAATAAGAACGATAATGCTCAAAAAATTTTAAACCCTCGTAATTCGCCAACATCGGGAATGATTGCTGAAAGTTGTTCTCGACCATCAGTATCATCAACAATTACCAATTCGTATCAAGAGTCGTGAACATGTTTGCACGGTTTCAATTTTGAAAATGCCTCATTAACTAATTGTACTTTTAATATTACTATAAATAAAAATGATGTTTAATTGTTGTTAATGACCTTTGTATTGTTGCTTTGTGACATGTTTCATATTGTTGCCATGACAACATTTTCCCCTCCGCCGTAAAGAAATGGGAAAAAAACTGCTGCCGGTGGAGACATCAAACTTTGATAGGATTAAGTTAGATAAGTAATGTCATCATTATTTGACGTTTGAAGAAAAAATAGATTTTCTTAACTTTTTTTTTACAAAATATAGACATAATAAATTTTCTACTTTCATAAGCGGTTTGTAGGATTACAGTAATCATTTTCTGACTAATATTTTTGCAAAAAAAATAAAATTTTTGATAAACAGTTTAAATAACTTTTAAACCATTTCTTTAATTTAATTGCATTTTAATAACTAATCAATTTCTATAAATATGTAAAAATAAATAACTGTCTCGCGATGTTTGCCATTTTTACATACAATTCCCTTGATCAGAGAAAATCTATCACTTTAATTGACCGATCACAGTGAAATTTCTATTTTTAGAGACCAATCTTCAAAACATATAACATGAAATTTGAATTTTGAATTGTGGCAACAAATATGAGGCATTTGAAATATGACTAAAAAACGCAGAATTTAAACTTTTACTTTGCAAACAATCGCACGTCACGAGAAATCATAAAAAGAGCAATTTTAAATGTTTTAGATCATTTGTAATGTGAAAGTTTAAATTCAGCGTAGTTTAAGCATATTTCAAATACCTCAAATTTGTTGCCAAAACTTAAAACTAAAAATGTTATTTAGGAGTTTTAAAGATTAGACTCTAGTTATTTAAATTTTTTAGTGGCCGGTTAACAAAAGCAAGTTGTATTGAACTTCTGAGAATTATAAAAGTTGGCAAAAATCGCGCCACGTTTATTTATTTAACGCCTTTATAAAAGCTCAGTTTACTTGCGACAAAATGCAAAAATTGCCTAAAATTGTCGGATCAAAATATATCGAATTTTTACCGTCGAGCTGATACCAATTTTATTGAACATTGTTTTGCGCGCGTAACTGACATTAAAAATTGCCGATCGATTCAAGCGTTGTTTCTGAGAAAACTGTTCATTCTACACAAAAAATGCTAATACACATTTTTTTTTCAAAATCATTTAAAATATTTTTTTCTGTGGCGGTAAATCGATTTTTTTTCGTTTCCTTTCTCTACGAGGGTGGTTTTAGGAGAAAGGCCGAGGTTAAAAGTGGTTACATCTTTTTTTTCGTCCTAAAATTGAAATTCACGGCAAAATTAAGCTGGTTCGTATGATTTTTAGAGGTTCAGTAGCATTTTCGTCTCTGACTGGAGTAATAAATATGCCTTTTATTTTATTTGTATTTGCTTTTTGTCTAATTTAAAAAATTCTTATAAAAGTTTTTAAAAACCGTATACAGGGTGACTTTTTTTGAATAACACGAACTAATTATTTAAAATCGGGCCTGATTTTTTCCAGTTGGAAACCAAACTGGAAAAAATCGACTTATCGGCATGGATTCTCCTGATATTCTAGATATATAATAATTAGAAATAGATTACAAAACCGTTATTAAATCACTATTTAAGTAGTTATATAGAATCTCAAGTTTTATTCATATTTCCAAGTAAAGTCACATACAAATGGAGATAAGCATACATTAAGAGATATAGCGTCCTGCCGGCGCGGCGCCCATGTCTTAAGATAAGGTAGGCAACTTTACTTTCTGTATTTTTTTATTGTGAATATCTTGAGAAATTGAGACATTTAACCCTAGAACAGCACAGTTCGTTCATCTAACATAGACTGCACAGTGGGGTCTCGAAAACCCTAATTGTTTTTTTTTTAGTAATAAATGTTATGAATTTTTTTTCTGCGGTATGTAGTACAAAACAACAAACAACAATATCTTATTTTCAAAATATATTTATTAAAAAAAAACATTTCTCATTAGATCTGATAAACGTGGAAAAACATAAACTAGTGCTTTTATTACACTTTATTGAAAATATGGAGATACGACCAAAAAAATTAAACAAAATTCCAGTGAAATAAAACTTTTCTCTTAAAAGCCCTTTAAACTAAAATAAAATATAAATGTTGTTACAAGATAATTATTTCTTACTCTTAGCCAGGCACTTCAACTTTGGTTCTGACACATATAACATAATTGAGCCCGATGTTCTAAACAGTACGGTTTGTGGCACAACGAACAAGCAGAACTCGTTTTTCGATCCCTTCCACGAGGACAAAAGCAGCATCTAACCTTTTTAGGCAAACTAACATCAAAATTATCTCTTTGAGGTACACCAACTCCTAATATTTCGCTAATTTTTACACGTAGGGTTGTTGGCAAATTGGTAACTTGTAGTCTTTCCCTTAAGTGCGGTTCAATTAATGCAGTTGAAAGTTCTTTTAAAAATGTTTTTCTATCGTGTTTTCGGTCATCTTTCCATTGGGGATTTGCAAGTGAAAATAGAACCATAGCATTTATTCCGCTAGCATCCAACATATTGAAAAACATTCTGAGAGGCCAGCGTCTAGTTTTACGGGAAGTCGTGTAAGAGTGGCACATCTGATCAAAGGTGTCTGTGCCACCCTTTGTTTCATTGTAGGAATGTACAAGATTTGGTTTTCCGGTCAAGGTATTAAGTGATGAATCAGGATGCAAAGTTGATAAAAGTAGTACCACTTTATTTTCCTTTGGAGTGTACGAAACTAGCGTTTTGTTTCTGTCGAAAGCAAATATGGATGTGCCTACATCTTTTTTTTGTGTAAACTTCGGAGGTATTTCCCTTTTATTTTTTCGCAACGTTCCAAGGATTGTTAGCTGATACTGTTCCATCATTTGTTTACTTAGAGGTATTGACGTGAACCAGTTATCCATTGTTATGTTACGGTGAGTACCGTGTATTGGTTCAGAAAGTTTTCTGACATAATATGTAGGAACTGACTCATTATTCTCAACATCAACTTTTCCAACGTATGGAATGGCATTCAGCATATAAAATGTCTTCGAATCATTTATCATCATTACTTTCATTCCATATTTATCAGGTTTGCTGGCCATGTAAATTCGGAATGGACATTTTCCACGAAAACTCACGAGCTGCTCATCAATTGTACAGTTCTCATAGGGCGTGTAGTATAGCTTGCAATTATTTATAAAAATGTCCCATATTTGGCGAATATGGGTAAACTTGTCAACCAATTTTCTAGCATTTCTGTCTGTTTTGTCGTCAAACCTCAAGCAAAGAGCTAAAAACTGAAATCTTTGTTGGGGCATGGTTGCCCGAAATAGCCCATTGCCATATTTTATTGACCAAAGCTCATCTAAATTACAATTTGAGACTCGTAATGCACCAGCGAGATACAGCAAACCAATACATGCTTTGACTTCTATGTTGTTGGTTATTTTTTTGTAACTCTGCGGCAAGCCACTCTGACACTTCCTAAGAATTTCTTGATTTGTATGCAGCACAATAATGTCCACAATCTCTTGAGAAAATAGTAAATTCCAAGATTCAACAGGGCTACTAACATTTCTTGCTTCATTTTTTAGACCAGGCAAATGTAAAACGATGTTATCCTTTCTTGGACGTCCTTGTCGTGCTGGTGCCTGTGTGGTCCAACGATGACCATTTTTTCCCAGTATACTGGCGATATTTCTTTGCGAGGTATTGGGTTCTGTTTGTTCTTCTTCATTATCGTCGTCACTTTGTTGTTCGTTATCAGTGTCAGACTGATGTTCAGGAACATAAAGATCGTCTTCATCTGATGAGTCTCCAAAATCATCTTCGATGGTCTCTGGTTCATTTTCATTCGCCCACAGGTTTTCAGCTTCCCACTCTAATTCTTTTCTGGTTAGTGGACGCTGATATTTTCTCTTAGAATCTGCCATACTAGCAAATAACAAAAAATCACCTCAAAATTTTAACACCGTTTAACTGCACACTGGGGTCCGAAGTACCCACAGATCTACTAAAAGCGTCACAGTAAACTATACAACAAACTTACGCGGCGCAGCGACTGTCTCTCAACGTAGTCGGCTCTTAACTGAATTTACGTGCAAGGGATTGCCAAAAGACGCAGACATGCGCAAGTTACATTGAACGATTCATGCGCCTGGGTTTTTCAGACCCCAGTGTGCAGTTCTAGGGTTAAGACAGCCTGCAAAAGATGATAAGTACGGAGTGATTAATTTGGTCAATTTTATAGATTTGAAATTTTTGTAAATTATGGAAAGAATAATTGCAATTAAAGAACCATATAAATAGTTAGGTTAGGTAAGAAAACACGTTGCATTAATCCTCCAGATGTAAAAGTGTCAGAAGTTGCCTAAATTAATTTTTACTGTAGCGTCCAAAGTCCGATCTCTGTATTTTGTTGAACTTGAAGTCTTCTTCTTCTTTGTCCTTAAGTCCTCGAAGTCCTAAATTCTAGAAATAAAAAGAAAAATAATACAGTTCCTGAAAGACACAAGCTTATTCAATAACATTTGTACCATTGGTGTGTAACCCCTATGTTAAAATTCTAACCTACTGTTTCTATATATCTTCCTGCTATTCACTCTTTAGCAATTAATGCGTTTTAGTAAATAAAAGAAATGCCAATTATCTTGCAATAACTTTGTACTTAAATTATAATAATAATAATAATAAGATCTTATTTGCAGGTACAGGCTGAGCCATCTACTTTACATCGAGCAATTTGCGCAGTAGATGACGCGACGCCGCTTAAACTGAGGGAACAAGAAATGCGCATAAACCACCTGACTCAGCAAGAAAAAATGCGCACCTGGATGAGTAAACCTCTGCATGGGCGACATCTCAATGAGATCAATTAAGAATATGTCGACAATACAGCGTCGAACTATTGGTTGATATCAGGAAAGATGTTTCCCGAGACTGAGGGTTTCCTACTTGCCATTCAGGATCAGGTTATTCCAACTAAAAATTACCTGAAATATATTGTTAAAGATCCTCAAGTCCAAAATGATAAATGCCCATATGGATGCCAAGCCCAAGAAACCATCCAACATCTTACCGGTGGCTGCCAGGCATTTGTCGGTACTGATTATAAAGAACGCCATGACTCAGTAGGAAAGACTATCCACCAAGAACTAGCTGACAAACTGGGACTTCTCCAAACCGACCACCTTCCTTATTATCAATACGCCCCTGATAGAATGCTTGAAAATGACAACTACAAGCTATACTGGGACCGCACTGTGCTTACAGACCAACCAGTGGCCCATAATAGACCGGATCTTATACTAGTTAATAAACTTACTAGACAAACAACACTTATTGATATGGCGATACCCAACACCAATAATTTAGGTGTTAAATACAACGAAAAGATCGCCAAGTACAGAGATCTATAAATACAAATCAGGAGACAATGGAGAATGGAAAGTACCCAGACAGTACCTATTGTTCTTTCTACTACTGGTGTTATTTCCAAAAACCTCCTAGCAAACATAAAACAGCTGGGTCTAAATGAACATCTTTATAGGGCCATGCAGAAAGCTGTACTCCTCGCGTACGAAAATTTTTGGGAGATACTCCAACATACCAAGTCACCTAGGTCTCGATAACACGGAAAGAGTCCCACCATTTAATACCGTAGGTATCTGCGATGAGTGAATTTTCCCCTTAGAGGGAGTGTGAGCCGTATGGCTAAATCTGATAATAATAAATCACACTGTGATCAAAGACCAAACTGTAGCACATAATAGAACAGATCTCGTGCTAGTTGATAAACTAACGAGACAAACAACATTAATAGATGTGGTGATACCTAACAATAATAATTTGCGTGTTAAGTACAACGAAAAGATCGCTAAGTCCAGAGATCTGGAAATACAAATAACGAGACAATGGAGAATGAAAAGTACTCAGACTATACCTATTACTCTTTCTACCACTGGAGTCATTCCGAAGAACCTCCTAGAAAACATAAAAAAGCTGGGTCTAAATGAACATCTATATAAGATCATGCAGAAAGCTGTACTACTTTCGACGTCCAGATGCGTGCGAAAATTTTTGGGAGATACACCGACGTACCAAGTCGCCTAGGACTCGATAACATGAACAAAGTCCCACCAGAGCTCAATCCTTTTGATACCGTAGGTATCTGGGATGAGTGAATTTTCCCTTAGGAGTGTGAGCCGTATGGTTAAATCTGGATAAATAAATTATTGTTGGCTATGTACAACTGGTTCCTTAATACGACTCTTAATGCGTATTTTGTAGAAAATGGAGCAGTGTATTTTGAAGGATAAATACTTATTATTTACATACTATCACTGTCACTGCCAAATCTTAAAATTTGTCTCATAACTTATTCTATTCAACTTCAAAAAATGGCTTGACATGCTAGCAAAGAACTAAAAATAAGAATTGTAACGAAATTAGAAGATGGTTGGTCACTATCTGCGTAGCAGAAAAACAGTTTTTAATATTATTAAAAGATGGAGAAAACAAAAAACAGTTGAAAGAAAGTAAGGTTCTGGGAGACCAAAAATAACTACCGCTCATGAAGATCGTACGCTTTTGGAGGAATTAGAGGAAAATCCCTGCAAGAATCAGGTCACAGTTCCGAGAAGAAAGACAACAACTTAGTGCAAAATTAAAGCATCGCGTCTTAGGTACCGAACTGCAGCAAAAAAACAAGCCTTACACAACAACAGAAGCAATCAAGTCTTATATTTGCTTTAAACCATCAGTAACAAAATCAAGATTTTTGAGACAAGGTAACATTTACAGATGAGAAAATTTTTTAATCTTTTAAAACGGCAAAATTGGGGTGTATAGACCAGATAATAATAAATTTAATCCTCTATACGTTGATAGATATCAAGCTGTTATGTTGATTTCATTTAGAGAAATGGGAACACTTTGGCGTATTGATAGCAGGTTTGTTGCGCAGACTTATCTGAATATTCTAAAAAACATTATGTTTCCCAGTCTAAAACAGTTGTATCCAGAAAATAATTTTAGACTCCAACAAGATAATTGTAATGTTCACACTGCAAATATAATAAACCAGTGGCTCCAGAATAATATCATCCAAACCTTACCATGGCCCAGCTGCAGTCCAGATTTAAACCCAATCGAGAATGTATGGGAGGTTATTAAAAAACGGTTGTATCGGCGTAATTTTATACCTCAAAATTCCGAAGAACTGTGGCACGGTATACAGGTTTGGAAAGAGCTCTCTGAAGAAGACAATTTCATAGTTGATGGATTCGACCGTTACTTGATGGAAATTCATTTTATGTAACAATAAAACACTGAAAACTTTGTTTTCAAACTTCCACAAAATTTATTTTAAATCTTATCACTACAGCTGTTTCGGCTGATTGCCTTTCTCAAGTGATCTATTTTTGGCTTGGGTTTACAAATTTGTAGTCTCTAATGAAATAGGTTGAGGAGGGGAGAACTGTTTGTCTCAAGTTGTCTCAAAGTTTTCAGTGTTTTATTGTTACAATTTTATAGTTCCTTTCACGCAGATGGACTGAAGACTACAAGCTGTTATCAATGCTGATGGAGATGTTACAAAATATTAATTCTATTTTTACATACCTAAATTTAGTATTGGGACCGTGCAAGTTCGGAAGAGCGACACCTGGTGTCGTAAATCAGCAAAATTTACTGCGCTTTCATGTTAGATTGAGGTTACCGGATAACTGTCAAGGACGTAGCCCCAACAAAGAATAAGAAGAAAAAGTAAGATTAAGGTTATGTCGGTATGTTATTAAAAGGTAAACGTTGTATGTAGTGTAAATACAAATAAATACATTATTAAATTACAAGCACTGAGTCAAAGGGAAAAGCTTTAGTAGTGGCAAATTATGTTAAGAATGTGGAAGAATTAAGAAAAAATGGACAAAGCTATGTAATACATAACTAGACTTAAAGTTACATTAGCATTAAACTTGATTTTTGGGTTAAAGTGAACTCTAAGTAAGTGTTATGAAACTAAAATTTTTACTTAAAAGTGAACTTTTATTTATTGTTTACTTCAAACTGACTTTAAAATCGGGCGCAAGAATAATGCATAATTTAGGTTATGTTACTTATGCTTTTTATGATATAAATCTACTTTTCTCTTTGTAGTTGTTTGTGCTTGGAAGTTGGAAACGAATAAAACTTAAATTGACAATTTTTTGTTGTATTTTTACAATTTATAACACAGCATTTACTAAATCCCATTTTCTTCAGTGACAGAAGGTGTAAATAAACAAACGAATATGAAATATGACAATTGACAATATGAATTTATGAAAACTATAAAATGTGCAGTAAAAAAATGACAGATTTCTCCGCTACTCGCGCACGATCGTTTCTCGTATCACATCCAAGTACTTGCACGTCGCCAATAGTTTTGGTCTTCCAGATCCTCGCTTTCTTTCGAGAGTTCTTTGTTCCCTCCATTTTTTTATTAATAGAAAAAACTCTGGTTCTGCTATGTTAAAATGTTTTGCTGCCTCTGATAGTGCCCAGTTATCTTTTAATTTGGTTACAATTCTTTCTTTAATATATTGTTGAGTTAAGTCGTGTGTTTTATTCCTTAATAATAATAAAAATAATATCAGCAACCCTATTTTATGTGAAAATTATCATTTATATACTTTTTATAAAATGCAGGGATACAAAATAATATCAAAATTTAGACCTTAATAATTATTACAATTTATGAATTAACATATGTAATCACTTGTTTGTTGTTTGTTTGTTTATTTAATTATTTGTTTGTCATAATAAACATAATATAATGTCAGACCAATCAAATACACTGCTCAAAATGATCAATCAATGATCAAGTCGTATCAGTTTTTTAGGAACCAGCTGTACCTATTTATCGTAAATATTGATTTTATAATTTTCTTTTCAGATGCCCCAAGCGAGAGCCTGTATATGATCGGTGGAGTGTGTGTTGCTATGTTTATGGTAGGATTAATAATCGTACTATTAGCAGTTACAATTAGGTAAGAAATTAAAACTTAACACTTTTGTGCAAATAGTTGGGGCCAAGTGATTTCTTCCATTTATTCCATGTTTACAGCTATAGACATTTGTAGTAAATTTTTGGAAAATTATGACTTTTATGCTTTTTGTCGATGTTTCGCCAATATTTTGCAAATTTTATTTTAATGAAGTTTTTGACTTGACAGGAAAAATTTGGAATTAATACTACCCAAACACTTTCAATAAACTGATACTTTTTGACAAGAAAATAGCGAATTTCAAAAAATCATGGATACCTGAATTCTCCAGCTAATGATGTTTAATGATGTGCCACAAATGGTATATTTTCATATTTAAAATTAAAGGAAAAGACACTTAAGATTTGATTCATTATTTCACCCTAAAATAGATCTTCAGAGCGACTATTCACAGATGCTCTGAACGTGACAATAAATCTTTCCTGTTGTAGTAGAAGCAACACTAACATGGCTTCGTATGGGCGCAAATAGCGACATCTGATAATAAATCTGTAAACTAATTTTTCGAAGCCAAATTTAGATTCTGCTTTAATCTGTGTCTTCTAAGAACAACAAGGCAAAATAGACGTTGATAAAGATGTTATTAGAGACATGGGGAATCTAAAATTACATTCCGCATCATATCTCCTCAACTAAGCAAAAATCCTTAGTGAATTGGTTTCTAGTACTCATACAGAGTATATCGAAATAAAAAGAAAATACAGTTAAGATATGATTTCACGTATAATGCGTCTGTATATCTGCTTACATGTATTTCACCCTAAAAGGGATCTTCAGAGCGACTATTCACAGACGCTCTGAACGTGAAAATAAATCTTTCCTGTCGTAGTAGAAAATTAAAATTAAAAGTTAAAATTAAAGGTTTGTGGTACTGAACGGGAGGTGGTTAACAAATGATACGTGTCTATATCTTTAAAAATGACCCGTTTGGAATAAAAATCGATCTGTTTCAATATTTTTACTAAATCCAATAAAAATTGCCAAATATCAGTGAGTGGCCAACCCTATATACATTTTTAATTCGAGAAAAATTCACTTGCCCTCAACTATTATAATAAGAATTGCGATTAGCTATTTTGAGGCCACTTAAAATCAATATTTATTGTGTTTTCGATTTTATCCACAGCAAAGGTAGTATTAAAAAAGATGTTTATTGCAATTAAAAGAAGATGTTAGTAAACAATTTTGTCGATTGTTGTGATAATAAAAATTTTGATGTGTTATATCGTGTTAAAGTCTACATTGTTTGCTTTAAAATCTTACGTTCTTAATTAAGAATTGGAGCAAATTTAAATATTTCATTAAAATGATTTTTTTTAAGAAGTTTGAAACTCGACTAATATTGCTGTACTTAATTTTTGACAGAACTATTTAGAGGTATTTTATCAAATTCTTACACTAAATTGCACGCATTTTTAAAATCATTACCATCATCATCATCATTTTTTACGATCATTATTCGTATTATTTTGAGCCTGGTACCTTTGAAAAATCGAATGTTCTTTACGTGCCATATCAGAGTCATCCGACGTTGACAATCACCATTGCAAAAGCTTCTCGATCTTCTACCACATAGAATAATTGTCCTGCATTTGATATCCGAGTCCATTCACGAATACTTTAGAACAGGGGAAGCCAACCCGTCAATCGCGATCGACGAGTGAATCGCGGCCCCTAGGTTAGATCGCGAGCAAGTAAAAAATTATCAGTATAATATAGCTACCTATTCCCATCCTAAAGATTAAGAAAATTATTGGAGTGCCAGCAATCTTGCATCTATCATCGCGAGCGACTCTTTTTCGCGAGCGACTTTTTTTTCTAATCTAATATAGTTGGAAAAATTTTTGGAAATAATTGCTAATATAAACTGGCGAGCCATAAAGCTAATAAATCCAGAATTTAAGCGCTCAGAGCCGAATCAGCCGAAAGCTGATAAAGTAGCCTTCAGAATCAGATAGAATAGAATAAACAACACATTTTTTGACAACACAGACCAACACAAATATACATTTAATATCACCCGTGAACAAAGATCTATGATAGAATATGTTATAACCAACAGAGATATACATCCAATAAAACTAATCGGCGTAATATGCCTCAACTCAGCACATTTAGGTAACAAACATACCCTAGTATTATGTAAAATACGAATTATCCTGAAATACTTCCCACCCAAGAGAGCGGCGCCAACACAAACAAAAATCAAAGTCGAACGACTAACTACGGAATCGACGGAATACTTATACAGGAAAAGGATATCAGAGAAGATCGCTGGGAATAAAATATTAGATAACGATAACATCGAGGAAAACTAGGGAAAACTCAAAAATAACATAATTAACGCAGCAACAAAATCACTGGAAGAGAGGAAAGTAACGAACAATAACATATTAAAATAGAAAACAGCGTAGGTTAGAGAGAAGGTGAAGACAAAATGTGAAGAAAAGAAGAAAGCCTTTTTACAATACAGGCAACACAACAAACACAACAGGCATATAACCGCTATAAATGAAACAGAAATGAAACGAATACTTTAGTCGAGCTTCTCAAAACAGATGGAACACGACTACGTGAACGCAAAAAGAAATATGGAGAATGATCAGAGGACAAAGAAAAGAGATGAACGAACTAATAAAAACCAAACACATTCTGAAGGAAACGGGTAGTCTACGTTCGATCCCTATTTGCTAAAGGTAACGATAATTAACCACCAACAGCAGGGGTAACGACAAACAAACGAAGAAATAAGTATTGAGGAGAAAGATGTAAAGGAAGCATTAAGGAATTTAAAAAATAGAAAATTATCAAGAGAGGACAGAATACCGAACGAACTCCGAAAGTACGGAGGACTAGATCTAACCAAACAACTATGAAAACGAATCCAAAAGATAATAGAACAAAACAGAATTCTTCCAGAATGAGATCAAGCATCCTAATACCTCTCTTCAAAAAGGGAGACAAATTAGACCTGGAAAATTACAGCGGAATTAATTTATAGCGATAACAAATAAACTGAATGAAATTATAACACTAGCAGAAGAACAACGTTTATGACGAGAAGATCATTCACCGAGGGAATACATATTTATAATAAGGCAAGTGCTAGAGAAATCAATAAAATACAACAAACCGGCATATCTATGTTTCGTGGGCATTAAGAAGGCATTTGACGGGGTCAAATTAAAGGACGTTATCCACTTATTGCACGCAAGAGAGATACCCCTAGGAATAATCAAAACGATCGAAAATATCTACCAAAACAACACAAAAGTAAAAATGATAAAATGGAGTTTAAATATCTAGACATCACATTATCTATCTACGAAAAGCTCGAAACCGAAGTGGAAGATCAAGTAAATAGAGCAAACAGAGCCACAGGCTGCCTGAATGAAACAATATGAAGAAATAAAAATATCGGGAATGAATCGAAAGGCTGAATTTACAAAACAGTTATCAGACCAATAATGACATACGCTACAGAAACACGACCGCGACCTAACACAGAGGACAAAAAGGATAGTAGAAACAGCACAGATAAAAACACTTAAAAGAATTGATGGCAAGTTACTATGGAACAGAACTAGAAGTACAGATATACGAAGTAGATGCAAGGTGGAGAACATCAAGAACTGGGTAAAAAATAGAAGAGTAGAATAACCGACAACTTACTGAAGGCACATTAAAAAAGAGACAGAGTCATTTCTACATAAAAAGAAAAAGAAGAAGAATATATTTAGAGATTGATTTTATGAAATATAATGACCGACTCTAAGATATTCAGCTCGCTTTTAACGTTAAAATTCTGGATTAAAAGATCTATTGCTCGGCAGTATCGCCAAAAAATTCCTAATCGGTAGATCGTAAAAAATTAGACAGATAAGTAAATCTCGAGTCCTATTAAGTTGTCCACCCCTGCTTTAGAATCTACGCACCAAAAAACATAAAAAAAATGTCAATGTACCGACGGAACATAAAAGTTCACAGTTAACCCTCACCCTGAGACTATATCTGATCCTGGTAGAACGGTAACTTAATAGGCGCACTTGATAGGCGTGAAGGAACCTGATGGTGGCCAGTGATTGATGAATTCTAGCATTATTCTGTTCAAAAATTGAATTTTTTAGTTGCTATTTTATGTTTAATCTGGTAATAGAACACTGTGAATGCAATTATGAGTATGTTTATTTTTATCGCCCTTTTTATATTTGGTAACACTTGTTTTTCCAAGAGGTTGACCCTTGCTCTCCCAAATTTGACAGATGAGCTGATAAAACTTATGTACCAAACTTTTTCCTTCATTTTTTAAACATTTCGCAGATAACTAGCTAGCATCGTCTGCCCGCCTTTTTGACAAGCCACCCAACTATCTTCGCCAATACTTTATTACATCAGTCTCACCCATAACGAGCTTACCTTTACCATTATTTATGATATTTCCAACTCTTGGTTTAGAGCCGTTTTTAATATTTTATTAAAAATGGATTTAGTTCTTCAAAAATATTTTCTTTGTGTACCCTTTTTTGGCATTTATGGTCTTTTTGCCTTACTTTGGACCCTCTAATTTCTGTATATTCTGCTTATTTAGATGGTATAGCATTCTGTATCGAGCCTAGTTCCTTGGATTTAAGACTATGCCTCATTCGTGATTAAATCAGTGCTTCTTTTAAGCCTTATTATATATGATAAAATCAATGTCGAAATTTAGAAGAATTTCTGAATATTTAGAAAAGAAGTTTTCTAGAATAGAAGACGAAGAAAAGAATATTAAAAGACGGTATGAACTAACGAATATATCAAAACAAAAGGCGTTAATTGGTACTTTGATAATGCTTCTTCCGGGATTATAAAAAATAAAAAATACCGCCAAACAATTTTATCTTAATGTAAGTTCCGCGAACATTTTAAACAGTCTGTGTTTGTCGGGAATTATCGAAATCAATAAAACGTATTTAATATTTTGAGGTCTGTGACTTTCCCAGTATTGTTTTGAATATGCTTACAGGAAAACCAGAAATTTATCTACACATATTACTATCAAGTTTTGTAATTTAAAAATATATAATGTGGTGGAATATGTGTTGCTATAATGCTAATAAATCAATTTATAATTGTACAAGAAGTATAAAGAAATAGTTAATGGTCGAGGTGTAATATTATTATAAAAATAGGTAGGCTTAAATTGGCTGGACATGTGTCAAGAGTAAATGAAAATGACTCACCCTGAAGAACTCTTTCAGTGACACCAATAGAAAATAGGCGTAGAGGTAGACCAGGACTGAGATAGAGGTATGGTGTGGAAGAGAAAGCAGCAAACTGGCAACGGTTGGCGATGACCAGAAACGACTGGCGAAATAGACTGAAAAAGTTCGAGACTCAACTAGAGCTGTAGCACCACTGATGATCATGATGAAATGTAAATTATAGTATCTTCCTTCTGTGCATACTGCTTCCTCTTGTGCATATCATCCTTTTCTTTATAATTTGTATTATAGTTTGTATCATAGCTAAGTTGTTTTCCACTTCTGCCACAGGTTGAAATAATATTGGTATCGCTATATTATCAAAAGGTCCTGTAATATCAATGAATATTGTTATGGTTTCTTGTTCATTAGCAAAACGTATATTTTTCTCCTGCCAATGTTTCATTTGATCTCGTTCTCAATCTTCTATTTCATTTAAATCCACATGGGTAGTTGGATATTTTTCTTTATGATTTGTGCTTCTAAGTAACTATATTCCAAAACTGGATTCCTATGATGAAAGTTTTCTGAAACCTCTAAAATACGTTTCTATCAGCAGTTACAGTTGCTATAATTAATACCTGTAAAACTAGGCTAATTTTTAGCAGTAACCTTTCCTAATTCCAGAGATTATTTTCAAGTTTTTTTCAAAATATCAACCACAAAATTTCCTAAATTATTCGCCAACAAACTTTTTTTAAACAGTCTGAAAGTAGGTACGTTTACTCAAAAAATAATAATGACGAAAAACGAAGAATGAATTTTATTAATTCATAGTTAATTCCCTTTAATCTTTACTTTAAAAAACTTTTAGAACTATTATAAAACTTTAGACAAAACACGAATTAAAATGTATTTTATTTTTTTTGTTTATTAATAATGTGTTTGTTTTTATCGAACCAAAATTGGCAGTAATTTTTGCCAATTATAAACGCTAGACTGAAAGAATAAAGACAAATTACCAAGCTCAGTCGTAATAAGGATATTAAAATTAATATTATATGAAACTGCGCGAAAAATTTTCACTAATTTGTCATATGGTCTCCATTATCATTTATGTGGTAGACAATGAGTGTTGAACAACCAGAAAATGAGAGGTATGTTACATTTTTTTTTAAATCGTAACACAATTTTCGCTAGAAATACTTTTTAACTGATTAAAGTCATAACACATGGTTTCACGGTTTTCAGTATGGTTTCATTTCCAGGCATAAATTATTGTGGCTGCTTTTATAACGCGTATATATATATATATATATATATATATATATATATATATATATATATATATATATATATATATATATATATATATATGATATTGTACTATCGTAGTAAACTATTGTATTTTGCAATTAATAATGCATATAGTAGGTAACCATACGACGACGGTGAGATTAGGATCACCACTGTATTATGTATCTATCTTACGGTAATTACTGATTATTGCTGATTACTGATCTCTTCCTTCTGTGTTTTTTTTGTTGCTTAATTTTGCTTTTTTGCAATTCTCTTTTTTTGAATTTTTCCCATATTTCAGTATTTAAGTCCAGTATTGGAGCGAATGCAAGGCCTTTTCGACAAGTAAAAAAAAAACGAGTAGTAAAAATTAAAGAATATTTAGCGTTGCCATAATTATGTTAACGGCAAACTGTCTTAAATTTTCTTTAAAGTATATAAACTGATCGTCTAAGATACTATTAAACTCATTGTCAGTAAAAAGTCTTTTCTTTATTTTCTATTAACATATTTGGAAATGGACTCATATCTGCAAACAATTCATCATATATTTTATAATTAAATTTCATCACGTCCCAAAAACAATAATCTAGTTTTCAGTAATTTAAAAAAGTTTAAAAACCTGTACTGAACAGAGATTGGCGTCTTCTTTCCAGTCATTAGGTAGATATCGATACCGATGTTGTATCTCATTATAATATGGACACCATAGAACTGTGAGTTTCCTTTTTGAGACAACTAACTCGTAGATAACAATTATTCATTTATAGATATATCTTTATACAATCTGTTGACATGTCCCAAAGTTATCATCCTCTTTCAGACGAAGAGACTGGTGTCCGACGACGGTGATTGCTATAATACCGGTGTCCAATTGCTGCAAAGCATTGTTTTGGTACGAACGATCACACACGAGCAACTTTGAGTGTTTGACTGTAGTATCTTTTTCAATGACGAGTGTTCATCTTCGCCACCAGGCCAACCACTGGACACCGCTTTGTTTTTTCAAAGTATTGTATTGAATTGAAGCGTTAACACGGGCCACTTCTGGTGTCTTGTTTTTAGCTGTGTCTTAACAATTTGTTAAATGTTTAGTATAAAAGTTAATGTGGATTTCAATACGGAACGTCTCATAGCTGCTGTTGAAGAGAAATCAGTTCTTTGGGACTCTAAATCAGAATATCATAGGGATAAAATTGCTAAAAGAAATGCATGGGAAAAGGTAATATCAAGATTTAAAAAAGATTTTTAAATTTTACCTTTCACCTAATATTACCTTTTCGTTATTTGTCTCATTAACCTTCACCGTCATCACTCGGCAATTGTCGCTAATGTTATTTTACTGAGATTTATGTTTAAACTGGTGTGGTTTTAATCACCTATCAGTGTCAGCCATCGTTGTTTCGTTAGCGCGGCTGACGAACTACTGGTGGCGGACACCAGTGATTTTGTTGGAACAGGAACTCATAAGGTTAGCTTGTACTAAGATACACACACGCACACACACATGCACACACACGCACAGTGATAAACCCTGCCTCTAGGAACCCTGCCTCTACAGTGGCCTCCACATGTCCGAAGATCAAACCGGTCTCAATTCACAATTGACGTGATACCTATCTGATCCCCAGGCATTTTCTCCACCCCTCCTCAACGTGTGA
Organism: Diabrotica balteata; assembly: GCA_918026665.1. Lineage (NCBI taxonomy): Eukaryota > Metazoa > Arthropoda > Insecta > Coleoptera > Chrysomelidae > Diabrotica > Diabrotica balteata. The sequence goes on along the minus strand of OU898281.1, from coordinate 33,642,826 downwards.
CTTATGTGAGGAGGCTTATAATCTGAGCGTTACTTTGGGTGTCCTGGTAATGGCACACTGTCTGTTTTTCTTGACTGTGGTTAAGCTACCTATCTGTAGGGGTGGGACACATATTGGCTTTTCTCCATATTCACTCTACTGACTCTATAGAAGTTAATCTGACGTGACAATGGGACTGAGGTCCCTAAAAAAGGTGTGTGTCCGAACACAGAGCCATCAACCTAAGTTAATATCTCGCTGTCCGAAATATGTGTGTGTTAGGTTACTCAGTCGCCGAATAAATTTTGATCTCCTCGTCCGCTAAGCAACCGAAAGGCCTGGTCATCGCCCTTGCTTGTCGCATACGGCCTGGATGCTCAGTTTTCGCGACTGAGGTCTTTTCCAACCTGCCTTAGAGGCCTATGCCTAAGCGGCTGTATAAAAGGTCTGACGGACCTTTCATACTTTGCTAATGATTTTAAGTTTGCCTGATAAGATTTAGTTATTCACTTAACATCAATAAAAAATGGGAATGATGATAGAAGGCAAGGGTTTTGTTACTAATTAACCTAACCAACAAGTGGGCGTGTGGTGGAGTGTGCATTTCCAGGTGTATACGGCCATCACCCACCCAGTGTATATTGTACTTATCCTTAAAGCTTATTCCCTCGCCAGCGTATTTTTGGGTTTACCTTCTATCTGCTTACTATTATTTGTTTTTTACTACTGAGTGGCTATGTCGATTCTTCATAGGTCCTGCATTTCCCTGTATCCTGTGATTTGATGTTTTGACCATTTATGTATCGTTCTATCGTTTTCATCCTACCTAGTCAGTTCTCTTAGCTTCTTATTCGGATGATTTCCTAGACTGTTAAAGATTTCGTATGCCTTTTCGTCCATCGTACACAGGATTCTTTTTTGTTTTTAGTCCATATATACGTATCTTAAAGGTACCTATTTGGCTATATTCAAGGCCTCTCTGATTATTTGGATTTGCGTGGTTTGGATCTTCTTCCTATTAGTTTTGCATGTATGGCCCCATGCAGCAAATGCATACTCCAGTGTAGGTAGTATTACACTGTTTGCCATTCTGATTTTGTTTGAAATCTTAATTTGCTTCTCCTGCTCAATAAGGGAGAGAGTTGACTCTTAAGTGCTTTCACCTTATAGACCGCTTGTTTAACATGCTCTGTGAATGTTGATTTCTTGTCTAGTATTACCCCTAGATATTTAGCTTCGTTGCTCCATTCTATTGAAGTGTTTGCTGTTCTTATTTCCCTGTTTGGTTTGCTTTTTCTTTTCTGGTACATAACGGCCTGTATTTTATAGGAGTTTAGTGCAATTTTCCACTTTCCACTGCAAGATCTGGGTTCTGTCGATGTGTCTGCGGTGTATATGGTAAACAGATAAGGAGACAGCAGTGTTACCTGCGGTATACCCTTCTCTAGGGTTTCGACTTTGGACAGAGTAGATCCTATTTGAACTCTGAATCTCTTGTTGGTCAGGTATCAGGCAAGAAGACATGTCATCGCTTCATTGTATACATATTCATGCATTTTATATAACAGTCCTTCATGCCACACACGCTCAAAAGCCTTGCTGACATCTAGGAAGTCTGCAGCTGTATACATTATTTCGTTGAACCCCTTTGTTATATGTTCGGTTAGCCGTAGAACCTGTAGTGCGCTCAAGTGTTCTGTTCTAAATCCAAACTGTTCTGGTATGGTCCCTATTACTTCTGATTATTGCGTGGGGCGATATGGACTCAGGGAAAGGAATGAACGTGGCGATAGGCTTGTCGATTTCTGTGTCAATGAGGAACTCATAATTACAAATACCTTGTTCAAACTTCCTAAACGTAAACTATATACATGAAGGTCACTAGCTGACAATAACAACATAATAGTCAGAAATCAAATTGATTATATTATCGTCAACAGAAGATATAGAAATTCTATAATATCATCTAAAACTTATCCAGGAGCGGACTTGTCCTCCGACCACAACCCGGTTGTTTTTCGATGAGAGTGAAACTAAAGAAGGTCAACAGCCCTAGCACCAAGAAAATCATAGATACAAGACGTCTCAAACACATATGTGGAAACCAAATTTAAAATAAACGAGAGCTTAAGGAGAGTCAAAAAAGATAATGCAGAAACTCTAACTATTGACCAAAAATGGGGAAAAATTCAATATGCCCTTGTGTCAGTTGGAAAAGAAACCCTCAAACCACTTAAAGAAAAAACAAAACCTTGGATGACAGTAGAAATTCTTGAACTTATGGAAGAATGAAGAAAACGTAAAGCAAAAGACCTGAATAAATACAAAGAAATTCAGAGAAACATCAGAAAGAAAATTCGAGAGGCAAAAGAAAGGTGGCTCTCCGACAGATGCAAGGAAATAGAAGATCTGAATAAAAAGTAGGATACCTTTAATTTACACAAAAAAATCAAACAAATGACAGGTTCTAGAAAGCATACAAAAACGAATATCCTTAAAAATGATAAAGGGGATATTATTACTGATATGAAGGAGAGATTATGTCACTGGACCAATTACATTCAACAACTATTTAATGATGAAAGAGAAGAACTGTTATTAGAAATCACCGAGGATACCGGACCACCAATATTAAGAAAAGAAGTCATCTATGCCATCAAAAACACAAAAGAGTGTAAAGCTACTGGACCAGATGAGGTGCCCATCGAATTATTAAAACTCATCGATGAAGATGTTATTGATGTAATGGTTGAACTCTTTAATCTAATAAAGCAGACTGCCACAATCCCCAGACAATGGCTGCAATCAACCTTTGTAGCAATTCCCAAAAAACCAAGTTCAACAACTTGCTCAGACCACAGAACAATAGCTTTAATGAGTCACACACTTAAAACATTTTTGAAAATAATTCACAGCAGAATTGTTAAAAGTCTTGAATATGAGATTAGTGACACACAATTTGGCTTTAGAAATGGTATGAGTACAAGAGATGCTTTGTTCGGCTTGAATGTGCTGCCTCAGAGATGCATGGACATGAATCAGGATATGTACTTATGTTTTGTAGACTTTGAAACGGCATTTGATAAAGTTCAACATAAAAAGCTTATAGATATATTAAAAAGCAAAAATATTGACAGTCGTGATCTGAAAATTATATCTAATTTATATTGGAATCAAACTGCCAAGGTAAGAGTTGACAGCCAGTATACCGAAAATATCAAAATACAGAGAGGAGTCCGCCAGGGTTGCGTGCTGTCCCCACTACTTTTCAATGTGTACAGTGAAGCGGTATTTCAAGAAGCGCTCTCAGACTCAATAGAAGGTATATCTATCAATGGAGAAGTTTTGAATAACTTACGTTTTGCAGACGATACAGTAATAATTACGGATAACAACAATGATTTACAGAACGTAATGCAACGCCTTAATGAACGCTGTCATGAGTACGGAATGAAGATAAATTTAAAGAAAACTAAATGCATGATCATGACTAAATCTGCACATGCAAATATCCAATTGACTATTGAAGATACTGCATTTGAAAGTGTTAATAACTATAAATACTTAGGAACATGGATAACATCAGATGTAGACCAAACCAAAGAAATTAAGACACGTATTGAAATAGTACGTACATCATTTATTAAACTTAAAAAGTTTATTGCAGCATTAGTTTAACTTTGTATCTAGACCTGAAGATGCTTTGCAAATTGTAGAAAGCGAAACCGGTCGTCAGATTGTTAAATTAAATTGATTGTGAGTAAGTCTTATTATTATTTCTTTACCTATTTGATATGGACTCACACAAGCATCACATTCATGATTTTAAAAAGTTTCTTTGTTGTCGGGATATAAGGTTAGAACTACGCCTGAGAATGCTTCGATGTTACGTGTTCTCTACTCTTCTTTATGGTTTGGAAGCTTGGACACTAAAACAAGTTCATCTGAATAAGTTGGCTGCCTTTGAATTTTTGTGTTACAGAAGAATCCTACGAATATCATGGATTCAAAGAATGTCAAACATGAAAGTAACTAGAAGGATAGGAAATGAGGCGGAAATAATATTAACTATTAAAAGACGAAAACTTGAGTACTTGGGACATGTGATGAGAGGGCAAAAATACGCATTATTACAACTTATTATGAAGGGCAAAATCCAAGGAAAGCGAAATGTGGGAAGACGAAGAATATCCTGGCTTAAGAACTTAAGGGAATGGTTTGAATGCAGTAGTGCAGAACTTTTAAGAGCGGCAGCCAACAGAGTCCGCATAGCCATGACGATTTCCAACCTTCGATAGAAGATGGAACTTAAAGAAGAAGATTTCTTGGGTCTCGTTAGGATTACTCTTTCGGCGATCTTACTAAGGCTAATTCTTTGCCGCATAAATAACCACCTGACTATTTCCTAGAACTGTAGTATTTAGTTTAGTCTAATTCAATTATTATTTTTGCAATTATCTGTGCATTTAAAATAATTATAGATTTATTTTTTATTCTTACGTTTTGGACTGGTTTTTGTTGGCAATTTTAGTAGGTCTTTAGCTCTATCAGACCGTGACAAATACAATTAATATAATAAATAATTATTATCGAGCTCTACGCTACTCGTATTTCTTCATTTGAGATCATGTAGTAATTTAGCAAAAAAAATATTTTTAATTGCCCCTTGTTTCATTTTATATTAAATATATATAACTAAGATATCGTTCGTATTTTTTAAAAGTCTTGTGAAATTTTAGTTTTTGATTTGTTGCTAATGAGACTCGACGTGTTATCTCTTACAGAGAGAACTGTTTGTTCGATTTGCTTATTTATCATGTTTATTGAGTTTTATTAGCAAATTCATAAAGATAATTTGCAATTTCCTAAATTTCTACTTAGTCACTGCTACAATTTGCACTACACCGATGTGCTATATACAATACAAACGTAAACGTTTATATGAACATAAATATACATGTACATTATATGAAATAGTGGATACCATGGAAACTACAAAGTTGCCATATTTTATAGAATTTTAAATCAAAATTGTTATGGAACGATTTTCCTACCTTTTGAACATTTTGGAAAAGTAATTTTGCTCGCACTCCTCATAATAGTGTTAAGTTTCGTCCAAATCTATCTCCTGAGCCTTTAGTTTGGGAATAGGAAATATTGAGCAGCAGTGCTCCTGTGCGCAGTACCGACGTAAAACTGTGAACACTCTGAACATTGTGACTATAATCTATGAGCCTCCGCCCAAGACAGACTGCGCAGGAAAGTTCACATTCCCACCACGCCTGTCCTATTGATTAATAGAGAACTTCATATTGAAATATAGGACAACTCTGAACGAGTTATAATAATATTAACACCCGCGAATCAGCTGAGAAAATGACGTAGGTATGCTGTTCTGTTATTTTCAGATTTGTTGGTTGAACGTAACCCTCACACATAGACATATACTCACAAACTTACTTGCAGTCACCATGCTCAATCGGTAAATCACCAGACAGCCATACAACAATTGATGACACTGAGAATAACACCTTACGGTGAGAATTGTGCTGCAACTTCTGCGTTACCCAATCTCGAGATGTCCCGTCCTCATACCAAAGATACGCATGGTACAGGAAAAAGTTTTACCTAACAAAACTGGCCAACAATGGGAGATTGTTCTTTACACTGCCGTACCTAAAATCGTTTCATTTCAACTCTTAAAAAGTAAATTCACAAGGAGACAAAAACAGATGGTCCAGAAGAGGATTTAGAAGTGAATGACTCTTCTGAGGCTACTAACAAAAATATAAAGAGTACTAGCAGAGAGTCCCCCAGCCGCGGACTCGGTCTCTACCCCAAATAGATCTAATGGGTTATTACATGCGAACCAACAGCACAGTACGGCAACTTTCCATCAAGTCTGCCAAAGTTCCGAGTAATCCAATTGGCTGTACTATACGACCAGTAAGCATCCAGATAAAAAAAAAGATTGTTTCGGAGACTAGTCTTGTCGTTTTTCCTTAAATGGTGTTGAAAGATTTTAATAGAGCTAATTAGTAATCGCCATTTACTGATCTACCCTTTTTCAAGTAATTATCAATAATATATTTTGCATTCTAAAAAATAATCACAATCATCACTGCTTTGGCTGTTCCTTCATTTCCAGTAGGTATGTATAAATAGACCCATATTTCGTTAAAATTTATTTATTGATAAACATTCGGATTGCGTGTGATCATTATCAAGAGATTCTACAAATGTAGATTTTGTGAAAGTGAATTAACACAGACAACCGATCGAGCAGATAGATTTGCAGAGTACCAAAGATCATAGAGATCATAAATTTTCCTGGATAGATAAAGTTACCGACAAAGAAATTCTAAATAGAACCTCAGCCATATAATGCGTAATGAGCAACGATACAACCTACTTCATAACACCTTTACGATAAGGTGCATGGAAAAAGAGGTCCAGGAAGAAGAAGAATATCCTGGTTGCGTAACCTGAAAAAGCAATGTTATAACAAAATCCTTCATAACGAAAATGTGTCCAATAATTGATTGGCACCATCAAAAGAAAGTCTGAAATACAGAATGTGTCCAATTTGGAACAAAAATCGACGTCTGGCAACAGCTTTTTGTTCTTCTTCTTCTTTGAATACCGTGCCCAAGTTTTAGGTGTGGGTAGCTTCCATGTAATCGTATGTATCGGTATTTGCCGATATCGTTCTTGATCTTGCGCGGCATGTAATAATTCATCTACTAATAAGCCTGTCCATCGACGAGGGTTTCGGAGCCATGAGTATTTGTTCCTACCAATTCCCCTTTTTTCGTCAATCTTTCCGTTGACTATCAACAGCATTATCCTGTATCTGCTTCTTCTCATTATATGCGCCAGATATTCCAGTATTCTCTTTTTTATCATCTTTATTAAGTCAACTCCACCTTGACCTACTCTGTTCAAGACTTCTTTGTTTGAAATGTGCTAATCTGAGCATTCTACGATATAACCATGCCTCGAAGGCTTCTAATTTGTTCATCATTTTAACCTTCATAATCCAGGTTTCACTTCCATACAGTAATATGGGATACACATAACATTGTGGGAACTTCATTCTCAGCTGTAAGTTCAGCTGAGAATTGCTCAGAATAGATCTATGTTTCATAAATGCTCCTCTTGCAATTTCTATACGAGTTTTAATTTCTTTATCCGGATTTAGTGTCTCGTTTATTCAACATCCTAGGTATTTAAAATGGTTAACTTTTGTTATCGGTGCATTATTGACAATTAGTTGTATAGCGCCGAGGTCTTGTTTACTAACCACAAGTAACGTTGTCTTTGTTGTATTTATGCTTAGTCCGTTATTAGAGCATTTTCTAGTGACTCGATCTATAAGGCATTGAAAATCTTCGATACTTTCAGCCATGATCGCAGTATCATCTGCATATCCGATGTTGTTAATAGTTTCTCCCCCGATTCGAACTCCGCTTTGCCCTTCCAAGGCTTCGTTAAAAATTATTTCTGAGTAAACGTTAAAGAAAGTTGGGGAGAACACACAACCCTATCTAACCCCTCTTTGAAAACAAATGTTGGCTATTTCTTTGCCGTCTACCAAAATAGAAGCTTCTTGATTTCAATATAGATGTTGTAAAATTCTCAGATCTTTATCATCTATTCCAATCATTTCTAGATATTCAAACAGCCTACCATGTTGAACCCTATCAAACGCCTTCTCAAAATCTATAAACAGACGTAAATTGTTTTCTGTATGGTTGTAGCTTTTGTTACTTTCAAGAATTCGTCGGATCCTTTGATATTTTCTTTAGTAATATTCTAGGTTTCTTTTCCCTTTAAAATTATATTACATGTGATCGCTAGGTGCATACCTTGTTATTATTTCACGATTATTTCACATTCCCATCTAAAGTGTTGTAAAAGATTTAATTTTTGTAGATCAATTTGTCAAAAGATAGAATCTCTTTAGTGGCTAAATGTTTCTTATTTACTATCATAGGTTCTCCTATTTTTACATGGATCTATGGGTTGATTCAAACAATACTTCCTAATCCAATATTCACTTATGACTTTAAAACGAAACCAAATTTGCACGACTGACAAGACAATATTATATTTTATAAGAATGATAAATATTGTTGAGATCGATGACAAATACTTGAAATGAGGTGAATATACTGGAAAAAACGCAAGAAAATGGAAACGGTATAAAAAACTGTATTGACCTGCTTCATGCAGACTCCAAAGAAATTCCAATTAATCTTTTCTGAAACGTCCTGTATAAAATGAGTTGTTAAGGTGTATGGCGAACATAATATAGATAAAGAGCATGACGATAAAGAATATTATAGATACTTCTTGTTAAATAGGAACAGTGACAATCAAACCGGCGCAGGCATATTAAATAATACTAAGAAGTACATATAATAATTGTAGAATATTCTAAGACGGTCGGTTAGAAATCTAGTAAACGCATATTACTCATGGTTATATTAACAATAGATGGTCATGTCATTCAAAAAACTGAATAAAGAGAATAATTTGTAAGTTAAAGGAATATTTTTACCTTTAGAGGAATAACAAAAACAAATTATTTATTGATTAACGTTTGGTAGGTACTATTATTGCCTATATTATAGACAGTGTTCGAATTCTGTTCCGTTCTATTTCCCACATTTCCAACCAATAATCACATTTCTTCAAAAGCTATTACGATAACAATACATTTGTTTGTAACTAAAAGGTGTTCCAGATTTTAACTACGTAACAAAAACAACATATTTTCTTAAACAATAGTAATTTATGTAAAAAGATATTTTGCGGAGACAGTTTGTAACACAAAATACTTATATCTTGTCCTCGTTTCAACCTGTCATTATAATATTGTATAACATTAGAACTTTCACCTGCTTTCACCAGCCATTGTCAATAAAGATATAATTTCATTGAAGTAAATATCCAAACTTTTCCTACGGCTTATATTTTAAATATATTACATCAAAGCTTGCATCATGTTATTCAATTGATAAGTTGTGTCTTAAAATAAATCTTGTTATCTTTAAGAATTCAAGGATTACTGATATTTCTTCGTTGGTGGCGATCGATTCAAAAAGTTCGTTTAGTATTATACTTCCTAATAATGTAAATTTAAATTATTCTTGATGCGTTCATTTTATTATGATAAATTTTATTTATGTATTAGTATTCTTTATGGAGCCTGTGAGATCAGTAAATCTCATAGATCAATATATATTATTATTATATATTGGTGGAATGAATGTTCGTTATATATTAGTAGTTTTTGTTTAAACTGTCATCTTATCAAGAATATAAACCATAATTGGACGACTCTATTTATGTTTGGACTCAATGCAAAAAGCAGCAACAAAAAAAAATAAAAACATTACCACAAAGGAAAGGTTCATATTATAACGCTTACCACACGTCCCGACAAGACCACCCAACTGCCGTGGCCAACTTTGGGCCCGACAGTTAGTGTATGTGTGTAGGCTTGTTTACCAACAAAAATAGTTGCACTCAACGTTCGGGCCAACCGATTTGGTTGTACAAACACAACATCCCGGCAGCTAACTTCTTTATACCCAACCTATCGAGTCGAGACATAACAACTATTTTTATCAGTTAACAAGCGTACACATAAAGACACTAACAGGGAAATACTACATGATAAAAACTCAGTTCTTAACAGATGGGCAAAACATTTCGAAAACATCAAATTCTTCAACTCGTTATGCAGGGTAAAATATTTGGCAGGAGAGGACCGGGACGCCGTCGTATCTCGTGGTTAAAAAACCTAGGACAATGGTTTGAGATGACCTGTTCGGAACTGTTTTGCAGAGCAATCAACAAAACCATGATAGCCTTGATGATCGCCAACATCCGAACCGGATAAGACACTGAAGAAGAAGACAACATTTCAGCGAACATCTAAATATAAACGATATTAAAAGAGCTTATAACAAAGAAAATCAACAAAATCTACAACGTCAACCACACAGTGAAGACCCAACAAGAGAAGAAGTGTCAAATGCGATCCTAAAACTCAAAGACAATAGAGCCTCAGGCATCGATGAAAACTGTTCGGAAATGTATAAAAAAGGTGGTGATCAACTTTTTCCAGCAATCCATAAAATAATACTTATATGGCAGAATGAATGGGTACCAGAGAAGTGGCTAAAGGGAATAATATGCCCGTTGTATAAAAAGTGTGATCAACTGGAGTGTAAGAACTATAAAGGTATTACTCTGTTATTATCTGCGTATAAAATCTTCGGCAATTTATTGTTTGAAAGACTTAGACAGACATAGGCAGATTTTAGAAAAGTCACTAGAATATAACATAGATAAACACCATCTCTTCGTTGACTTCAAAGCAGCCTATGACAGTGTGAACAGAACTGCATTATATAATGCAATGATAGATTTTTCCCACCTAAGTTAGTTAGGTTGACCCAACTAACAATGAAAAACATAAGCTCATGTGTTTGAATTGAAGGAGAAAACTCTACGTTCTTTGACATTAATAATGGTCAAAGACAGAGGGACGCGCTGGCGTGCCTTCTTTTTAATCAGACACTTAAATATTAGAATGAAGAGAACTATTTTTAGTAGATCGACGCAAATTCTCGCATTCGCTAATGATATAGTTATAGTAGGCAGAAGTATGAGATACATGGTGCCGTGTTTCACAATACTTGCGGACGCGCGTGAATTAGGACTTGTAGTAAACGAGGAAAAAACCAAATATATATTGGTTTCTAAATATCCTCGAAATATCCAACAGAGAATTTAAATTAATAATCATACCATTGTGCAAATCAAAGTATTCACATATCTTGGATCTCTAGCAAACGCACGACAAGCAACGAAATAAAAAGACGGATAGCAATAGCAAACAAAACTGTTCAATATTGTTCTGAAGCTATTTTCTTGTGGCATTTTAAATTAATTGCTATTTAACTGGGAATAAGCCACAATTAAAGATAAAAATACGTTTATTGACGTTTCAATTTCCACTTCGAAAATCGTTCTCAAAATACAAACGGTTTGTATTTTGAGAACGATTTCCGAAGTGGAAATTAAAACGTCAATAAACGTATTTTTATCTTTAATTGTGGCTTTAAAACTGTTCAAGGTCTCCAGAAACATTTAAAAAGTAAAAATATCTAACGTGCAGTAAAACTAATATATACAAGACCTTAATAAAACCGGTTTTGATATATGGGGCTGAAACGTGGACCTTATTTCAAAATGATAAAAGACTTCTTGGTATTTTTAAAAAAAAAATTCTAAGAAAGGTTTTTGGGGCTGTAAATGAAAATGGGCTATGGCGTCGAAGATACAGCTTTCAACTATATCAGTTATACACCGATCCAGATATTGTGAAATTCGTTAAAGTGCAAAAACTTAGATGAGCTGGACACATTGCTATGTCAGTTCACGAATACACGAAGATATTAACATTTTCAAAACTAAAGCAGAAGCATAGAACGACCACGAATTAGATGGATTAATAACGTGGAAGTAGACCTACAGATTCTAAGGGTCAGAAGGTGGAGGAAAGTTGCCAGGAATCGACAGGAGTGGCGACTTATTTGTGAGCAGACCAAGATCCACAACGGATTGTCGATCCGCTTATGACGATGAAGCCTACACATCTACACATAGGGATAAAAAATGTTGTCATATGTTGTTTGCAAACTGACCTATTGCAACTTTCGCAGATGATCGCGTCAGATTTTGTTTCCTGAGGCTTTATCAAACCTTCCTAAGGCTTCATCTAACCTATGGAGAGCACTTTCAAAATTCTCTTCTATGCTTGTACATACTGGATTGACATGAGTTGAAATATAGAGCATTTTATTCCTGCGATATTCATGAGTTGGAAGAATATAACCAACGGTCATCTTCTTGATACTGAGTAGGTGTCACATAATTTACCAACAGTATCAATTCCACCATTGGTGGCGTTATAGTGCAACATAATTAGATTTAATCGACGCTTAATCAATTCCACCATTGGTGGCGTATTTATCAACAGTATCAATTCGACCATTGGTGGCGTATTTATCAACAGTATCAATTCGACCATTGGTGGCGTTGTAGTGCTAGATGATCAGATTTACTCCTCGTGTCCTCGTGGATTGTTGAGATGACTATGATCATGTTATTTGTTTTCGGTGCATTGAAAACCAATGGTACATTTTTTGGAATCCAAACAACGAAGATTTCCAGAGATCTCATGTCTTTTATGAGGCAAAAAGTCTTACGGTATTTAATGTTTTGCCATCGATTCGAATAACGGCAAGTAAAAATGGGAATCTGTTTTTACTCATAATTGCCCGAAAAAATTCAGAGCTGGTACCATCTGTTGTCCAGAGTTCCAAAAAGTGGGTATGATTTGGCTTCTTCTATCTAAATAACAAGAGCAAACCCATGAATGCTTGCATTTTTGATTTTGATATGTCTTTAGCATCACCTTGTATCATAAATTGTAGTCCAAAAACCGAAATATGTGTATGTAGTAATGTACTTTATTGTTTTATCTCTGCATATTCTGATAAAAGCATCTATTATTTCATTTCATTTTGAATATCCATTGCTTGTTGTTTGGCGCCAGGAAATATTTTCGCAAGGATTTTAGCACTCACTTTACTAAATTTGCTTTTTAGCGGATTTTTGTTCCATCTAGTTAGCTTATCTTTGGCAATAAAGTAACTGATTGTTTGAACATCATCTAAATCATTAAAATCGGTACCTACGATTTCTGTTATTCATGTTCAGTTATGTTCGGTCTACTTTATGTACTCTCGAGACGAAGTATCAGTTGAGACAGCTCCTCTAATTCCATTTATGTCAATGTGCTTGTTTGTCATGGGTTTCTTTTTTTTACTTGGCCCCTAAAATGATACAAATGTTCAAAAATCGACATAAACACCAATTTAAAGGACAAATAGAAGTCTCTAAATAACACATAATAGCATTAAAAACTATGAAAACACTTACGAAAATAAATGATATTATAGAAACGTGCAATAGGTAAATTAATACACATTTAAAAGATCCCTGAAATAACCGTAGATGTCACAACAAATATGGTCATATGTTTGGTGAACCAGTTTTATTTAAATACTAAAATGTTAAAGAGATAAGAGGGAAGCTGACTGAAAAAACAATCCTTCGCCTGTTTTATGTAACCATGACAGTTACCTGCAAACCAGTTTTATGTAACAGAAACCTGTTAATGCATATTCAGTAGAAGGTCCTTGTGACATATAATAAAGATGAGAAAAGCAAAATACTTTGGTCACATAATTAGAGTACCTAAGATACCATGTACTTCGCCTTAGAATACAAGGAAAACTGGAGGGAAAGAGATGGTTTTGTCTAAAGAATCAGTGGTGTGGTTTCACAATAGGAAATTGTAAACATTGATGGCGACCAGCCTCTGAATACGAACAAGGCACCTAAAGAAGAAAGATATCTTTGCATGGTTTTTGTTATGTAGTATTGACCAAACTGCCGCATTTGCTGAATGGCTGTAATATATGTATGGTAATTAAATGGTTTCTTAAAAATTTAAAACGATCGTGATCTAAGATTTCTGGATCAAGGTGAAAATTGGTTGTTACCAAAATAAGAGAACATTAATAATGAGTGTTAAATATTTGAGAATTATATTATCGAGCCATGGAAAAGTGGAACGAGAAGTATGACGATAGGTGAATAGTATGACAACTGTATAGAGAACCAAAAGATAATTACATGACATACACTGTGGAAACAAGCACAGATACTACCAAAATACAAATCGATTGATTATTCTATTTATAAGTTTAAAAAAAACCGTTTTCCTCATTCAATTAAATGGATTTAATTAATTTAATTTTATGTGACAAGATATCTCCCCGTATCGTAAGGTGATTCCTTATTTTTATTTAGTTTAAATGTCATCTATATGTCCGAAGTATCAAATATCTACCAGTAATCATGACTATATCTTTGCTGATTTGCACTCTCATTTGAACTCAATCCAAAGATATGCCAGACAGACAGATTAAAATATAATATTTTTATACACGAAAAATATCTTAATTAGGAAACAATTACTCCATTAATCTTAAAGAGAAACATTTTGCGATTAGCGTACTTATTTATGCATGTCTCTAATATGTTGCAAACAGTTGACTACAAAAATTATTAAAATAAATTTTGTTGTTACAAACACTTGTCTAAAATTACCAAGTTCAGCAGATAACATTTGAAGTATAAAGTTTAAATTTGTTCGTTGCTATGGCAAACAAAAGTTTCCGCAATTGTTTTTTAATGAATCGTTGATTATAACATAAGAATTGATTAATATTTTACAAATCATGCTATCAAGAAATTTACGTAAAGAGTATTTATTTTATTAGTGCATGATTCATTATGAAACATTAAAATTATTGGACATAATGGTATTGATGATCAAAGAACACCAAAATCTATCCATCATTGATCTAAATCCAGGCTTCCCAAGGTGACGTCCTTATATATATATATAAGGTTCTTGAACTCCTAAGTGGAGCATAGAGCTTCAGTGAAAACGCGCCATCGGGTTCTATTTTGCGCTAAGGCCTTCACCTCATTCCAAGACTTTCCTTATTTTCTTGTCTCGTCCATGATGGATCTTCTCCAAGTTTGTACTGGGCGACCTTTTTTTCGTTTTCCTTGGGGATTCCACTCTAGGGCAGTCTTTGCAATACTGGAGTTATTTTTTTGGAGTGTGTGACCGATCCAACCCCACTTTCTGGACTGTATTTCATTTACTACCCTCTTTTGTTTGGTCAGGTGTAGTAAATCTTCGTTTCTGATTATGTTAGGCCAAAGGTGACGTCCTTGGGACTTTGCTATTTTTTTGGAAAGCCCTCTCAACCCAACTCCCAATTATACTTACCAATTTTAGTACTAACCTAGTTGTGCTAGATGTGCTTGCTTTTTTGAGCACAGCTTATGAAACCAGTACTCCAATTTGAAAATTGCTACTCTCATTTCTTCTTCCAAGTTTTTGTTTGACTTGTACTTGTTTTTAATTACTGCAACTGCAGTAAAGCCAGTTTCGCACAAGTACGAAGTCGCAAAGGTAGTAAAAACCTTTAATGCAGCAGTGCTGATGACATGTGATGTTCATGAGAAAGTGAGCTCAAAAATTCAAACAGTTTGTCCTTATCGTATTAAAGCTTTAGGCTGGAATCACAGGACAATTCTGTCCGTTGTTCTTCTTCCTTTCTTGAAAGTGTCGATGGCGTGGATGACAGGAAAGGGTCTCTGACGCAGTCATATTGCTCGATATATTCGGGTAAATATTTCTCAAAGTGTTAGCTTAATGATAACATGTTTTGTGTAAACATATTTTTTAAAGAAGGATCAAGGATTTCTATTGATTTTTATTGTAGAATGCCTTGTAAAGCAGGGAAACGGTCAATTTCTTGATGTTCTAATTTTATCTTCCATAAGAGCAACTTTTTCTGAAACCCAGTAATTTTTTCTGCCAATTGCATAATATGAATATTGTTTCCCCGCAAAGACTTATAAGATCATTTAATTTGTTAAATCTGTCACAGAGGTATGCTAATTTTATTATAAACTCTTAATTATTAAAATTTTGCCCATCATGATATGATTCTGTATGTATATACGTGTAAAATTCATTTCTTAATTCATATACACGTGCAAACACGTTGCCTTTGGAAAGTCAACGAGAGTTGTACTAATAAATTAATAGTTCACTTCACCACAAACAAACCCAATAAAAATCACCATACAATCAAAATAAAAACTCAAAAATAAACTTCAAAATAAACACCAACAATTACAAATAAATTCTTCATCCTCCTACCCCCCCACCCTTACTACAAACATCAACCCCAAAAAATCATTACAAATTTCAAAAATATAACAACCACCCTAACTTTAAAATAAAACCAAATTCACCCACCAATACCCCAAAACCCCTTAAGAAAACAACCTATACCCCCCCCCCCCCCAACCCATCCAATCACACCATCTCCAACAACCAAACAAATCAAACCTCCCTATCACCACATACAAATAACCCCATCAACCCTAAAACAAAAACCCCACACAAACCATATCTCCACACCCAATATAACAACCAAAACAACCCCCCACTCCAATCCCAAAATTCCCCCCACCCCATCCCCAAAAATTCACACCCCACTCTACAAATCCCCTTCTCCCATACCAACCCCACTCAACAATCATCCTTAAAACTCACCCCACCATCCAAATAACTCCTATTGACCTAATCTCCCCTTCTCACTAAACACCCAGCTCTCCCAAAAACCACCCATCCCAAAAACCACCTAACGTCCCTCCCCCCCCTTCACATCCCCAACACTAAAAACCCTTATCCCTTCAAACACCGCCTATTACCCCTTTCTTCTCTCCCCCCCCCCACAACCCTCCTATAAGACCCCTCCAATCCATTTACCTATCGACCGGCTTCGGAACACTCCATCCATCGGCTCCATTTTCCCGGACCTCCTCGCCTTGCGCCCCCTGCGCCTCCTCTAAACATGATCATGCCCCCCCCTCTTCACATTCACAACCAATTCCCCCCCTAAATATTTAAAAGCCACCGATTAAATCTTCCGTCTCCCACATTTCACAGCTCCCTCCCCTTCTGGATTTTTCCCCCCTCCTCGGCCAATACAACGTTTTTAATAAAGCGCCTCCATTTTTCTGCCCCCCCTTCTCACTCACACACCCCTGTCCCCCAAAGCAGTTACAACACCCCCCGTCAATGTCTTTTAATAGTTATTTTAATAGTTATTTAATAGTTATTTAGTTTAGTTATTAGTTTATTTCTTACTGATTCTTAATATTGATTCTGAAAATTTAACACAGTTAGATGGTTTTTTTTTAGTTTGGGAATAGATTGAGTACTCAGTAAGGGTCTTATAAGTTGTCAGTAAACTATTGTTCTAAAAATTTTCACCTGTTTTTAAATCTTAGTATCCACCAAAGAAAAATTTACAACTTTTTTGTGGTCAACACGTGTTGGTGACAAAAGTTGATAAACTTACCTTAAGTGTTGAGTTGTCAACAAAATTTGTAAAGAAATGTTAAGGACACTGTTCCCATTTTAGTCATTAAACATCAAAAGAAATAGCCGGGTTGTAAATATTGTTGTTGGTGACACGCTTTGTGTTACGCTTACTCAGATACTCAGTTGGAAACATTAGTTGTAGTTAAATCAGTTGCAAAAAATGATGGCAGTCAGTGAACGAAAAAATTAACAAGGACTTTAATTAATTTGTATCACTCTCAAAGTCATAGGTCATCATCTCAAATATCATTGATTGATATCAGTTAGATTTATATAAAATACATAATATAAAAGGATGTATAAATATAAAAATAAGAAAAAGGGTTCCTGGTCAAGTATTAATAATGTTATGAGGCTGTACGAAGTACCGAAGTAGAAATACAGAGGAACAAGGCTGGCGATATCGGGGCTGCAAGAAATACATTGCAGGCGGGCCAGTTTGGTGGGCGCCAAAATAAGGAATTTTTCAGCTAGTGTTATACAAAATAGCAAAATAGAAAAATTAGTTTTTTAAATGTGGTTTCAATTCCAGTCATAATACGCTAATCTGTGTTTGTTATTTTTGCAACATACACACGTAAAATATACAACATATAGAATTTTTAACCTGTAGTAAAAGAATTTTCAAAAAACAAACAACTTTGCACTTATTCGAAACGCTTTGCTAATTTTCTTCAAATTTCTTTGAAGTTGTTGAAACGTTTTGTGTCAGCAGTTAGGGGCGTAAATTGAGCATAAAATTTAGTTTATTAGAAGCTTTGTCACTTTATATTTTATGTGTTTAGTAATACAGAAGAGTTTGCCGATAATGATAACGCGCTAATGTGTCGCTAAACTCATATAACTTTAGCTAGACGCCGACGACGCTTTCAGAGTGCGTTCAAACGGACTTGCGCCTATGCTAGTTTTGCAGGCTGGGACCTTATACGCTAGCTCCGGGACTGCAGAGGAAGATAAAAAATTGAAAAATTTTGCATTAGCAAGCATATCTTCGTTGGTTGACGTTTTGTTAGTAATCTTTCATGGAGACAGCAAGTTACAAACCAAAATTTTACCCAAACTGTTAACAACTAATTTTAATCTGATCTAAACGAATTAGAAACAAAAGTTGGTGACTTTTAAATGAGTTATAAACAGTTGCCAACCAAGAAGTTGGTAACTATGTTGGTGGATATGCATCTTTACACACAAGTAGTTAACTGTAGCTCATTTTTTCTGAGAAATTCATTTAAAAGAAGAAAAATGGTTTCTTCCTGTAAATACTGTATCGAGTTTATCAGAGACATCGACTAAATAAGTCAATTATATTAATCATTGATCGTCGTGCAGTATTTAGTTACTGTATTTGACGGATATCGTTGTTATTTTTAACACAAAAATATAGATGTACTAAGTACTAGAGACTAGAGTTGTGTGCGGGAATCCCAGACCACGGTGGAACCCCCGATCAAGTTCAAAAAAGTGTTGGTACTTTACAGGATCGTATTTCATGAATTAGCTATAATATTATATACTAACGAATTATCAATTTATATAGAATAATAATAGTCCAGTCATCAGAGATTTGACCTTTAAAAATCATACGAACAAGTTACATTTCACAGAGAATATCAACGTTTTTTTGAAATGTAACTATTATTGCACATTGGAAGTTTTTTGTATAGAAAGAATATTTTTTCCGCTTGAATATATAAGAAAATCATCAGCGTATAATCTCGCCTTAATAAGTTTAGGAAATATTTTGTTTATCGCTACTAAGAATAGTGTTGAACTAATAAAGGATTCTTGACGTGTTCAATTTGTTTAGTCCTTAGTGCTAGATATTGTATTATTTATCTTAACTTTAAATTGTTTCTTGTTAAGAAAATTATGAATAAACTATAGCATGTTACCTTTGACACCCCAATGACTGTGTTAGGAATGTCTTATCTTCAAGACATGTCAAACTCTTTTGGTATATCGAAAAAGACAGCAAGACATTCCTGTCCAATTGCAAATGATTCATGAATTTGGGACTCCAGGACTCCAGATTATCTATGCTGTTTATGTTCCTGCGAAAGCCGCTTTGTCCATTGAATAATAATTTATTATTTTCCAAAAACCATCCAGTCTATAATTCACCATTGATGAAATTATTATACCCTGTGCCATTTTGTGGGAAACTCATTATTTGTCCAAATTCTGTTGTATAGGTTAAGAAGATATTTTTTCCATTATCTGGTAGATTTTGTAAGAAACTAAAAGGAATATCGTTTGTCCTGGCGCCGATTTTTGCTGGAACTTGAAGAGTGATTAAGCTCTTTCATGGTAAATGTTATATTTACCATGGAGAGGATTACCTTCAATGCAATCAAAATATATTAATTGATTTTCGGAAATTATCTAAGTATTGATAAACTCTTTAGAAAAGTTGTTATTGCTGGAGTTCATTTCAAATTGTATTGCTAGTAGTTCTTCTACTCTATCATTTGTTCCTCTATGCAAAATTGCAGTAGTTGGTCTCCTCTATGTTTTCTGTCACCCAATCCCAACTTTCCAATGTATTCCTCCGAATTCCTAGTACTTCCTTTGAAGATTTCAGCATTGTAGTCGATCATGTAAGTGTATTGTTTATTTTGCCAATGGGTGATTGAAGTTGAAGCATGATTATTCTTTCAGAGTAGGTTACAAAATTAGAGTCAAAAATATAATTCTTATATCCAAACATGTTGCAATATTGAATTTCTTATTAAAACAGATGGTTGATAATAATTCAATAAAATTTCTTTATTTGTAATCAATAAGATATATTTTAGGAAAGTTTCCATAAATACCATGCTAATATCATTAACACATAATATAGAACTGTCCTTCTAAGATACTTATTTAATTTTGGATCTGTGTGTACAGAAGTCTTTGAATTTCTAATTTCACCCGACGAAATTAATTAGCACATATCACGTTCAATTATCGTGACAACAAAATATAATATCTTGACTTTAGTTGACTGACCTCATCGTTAAAATAACGATGAAACCTATAAAAATGATGTCAGGGATTTCCTTAGCAAAAGCTAATCAAATAAGAAAAACCCTATTATGTTTTTTTTTTCAACAAGTTTGTTAATTTATGTTGTCGTGTAACCTTGATATATATTAGAATATTTTCTCTTAGAATGTCTACTTAAAACTTTTAATTGTATTAATAAAAAGTTATCTGTTAAGATATTTTTGCTTTATTCTAAACAATAATGAGTTTCGATAATGTAAGATACACGGCGTTTAGTACTAATGTCCCAGAATTCACAAGAAGGAGCAGCCACAAGTTGAAAAAATATTGACAGAAAACTATATCTTGTACAGTTTCATTCTAATAGAGGTGAATGTCTCTTCTCATATGGCTCTTTTATTGTGTTACCAATATACCCACAATAAAGAACAAAATCTGTTCTTCCAGCAACAGATATGTTCTACACACGATAAACAGCTCCAACAACAGAGCTAAAGAGACCCTAAAACATTCTTGCCATCGCTTGGGGCACAGACTCACCAGGATTCACAGGAAAAGATTCCATTCTATTCAGTAATTACACTTAGCTGGTAATGAACTTTCTAATTATTATAACGACGTCCTAGTTACTCCGCTTAGATATCGCAGATAAACTAAGCTGCATTCCAGAAACGCTGATTCGCAGTTTCCAATATATAGTTTGTACTAATGAAGATGCTTTTCTACTCATGGCATGTTTTGGCTTCTTCATACAAAATAAAAATAAAAACCTTCTTACCTACCTTAAATTTTTCCCCGTTCCACTGGCAATTATGACACTCTACCCACTTTGCAACTGCCATTGCTCGTCTCCTCCAAGCTCCCGCAACAAAAACAGGAAGCAGCCCCACCTTGAAGAACTGTCGGTTTTAATTTTTTTGACCTGAATCTTATTCTTATTTTTTCCTAATAGGGCAGAATGGATGAATGTGTCTGTTGGGCAGTATGTAGTTAATCGATTGTTGATCTGTGGTTCCGTGTATTTGTGAAAGTATATTTGTACTGGAGTTTGTTTCAAAAGAGAGTTCTGATTGTAATCTAAACGGCTATCAAACATTTATGAATGTATTTTATTTCTGTAGGGGTAAACATTTTTAAACTAAAAACTGAATGAAAAGCTTAATTTTTTTTGTGTAAATTCTATTAATTTGCTTTTCAAATAGTTTTTTCTTCAAAACAACATTCGCGTATTCATTTTTTTGTGTATAAAGTATAAGATGAATTTTATTTTATCTCATACCGTATGTTTGAATCTATATTCCTCCTTCAACAGGATTTCTAGTCCCAGAAAAATTTATTGCAGAAAATTACATGCGAAATTTCTGACTTTACGTTTAGTAAAAAAATAAAAATCATGTAATAAATCTCTTTTACACGTATAATGCTCGCATAAAAGACCAGGTTACTCATAAAATTTAAAACTACCAACTATAAAACACATCTGTTTTAAGTCTTTATTTCCAACATTAAAAAATCACTGTAATTTAATCAAATACACTAAACTTTATTTATAAAAAATTTAAATGAAATATATAAGTACGTAAACTAGGGTCTAAATGCATGTAAATTATATAATATCACTATTAGATACTTACTACATGTTAATTTCTGATTAAAATTTGGAAACTATAACCTCGATTACATTATATAACATCAAAAAGCAAAAACCTACACATAAAGTTTTACATTGGATTGAATTTTATGCTAATCGAAGTGAGTATTCTCCATATTACGAAGAAAAAATATTGCTATACGCAGGCATAAGTGGGAGAGAGAGATCATATACGCTTTATCTTTGTCTCTTTTATGTTGTCTTTTCAAACCCATTTGTATGGTATACATCCTAGAATCCAGTTTACGATGGAGTTGGAAACTGATTCATTAACATGCTTGTCTTCAGATCAATACACCTTTGCGATGATGCAAATAAACCTGCTAAGTTCTTTAGTTTAAAACAAGACCTCATTCAAAACAAAATAGGAGCATCCACAGATATCAATCTTCCACTCAACCTCAATCCAAAGACTCAGACCCTCATCAGACGAAAGCTTTTCTTTCTTATATCAAAGGTGTGACTCACATAATCGACAAAATTCTTAATCAATAGGAAGAAAGATAATATTTAATCCCCAACAAAAACTGTGATCTCTTGTCCGATCAATCAAAATAAAAATTCAAAATGAACAACACGGAGTTTTTGATATTGTCCTGTATGGGCCAAACAAATCGTAGAATCCAAAATAAGATTTACGATCATTCCATTTCTGTTCGTAATTCCACGTTGGTTAACTCCAGAACGATAGCCCCCATCTATATAACCATATATATATTAAACAAGATCTAAGATTAATACTATTACAGGCATTAATAATTAAACTCAACAGTCTTTCGGGTTGAGCCGCGTCGATTATCATTGTGCCGAGCTTTCGACATCTTCTACGATGTCTTCTTCAGGGCTTCCGAGGTCTTAGTCTCACAAGCCCTAGACACAACTAGACTGATCATTAACCAATGGATTACTGTTACTGGGAATAGAGGACGGATGGTTCATTTATACCGTCGATGGTGACATGATTTGGGTGGAGGTTGGCGTGAGGGTTAACGTCCGGATTGGAGCGGGTATTGGCGCGGGGTTGGCACGAACATTTCTAAAAGCAGTGTTTAGAGTGACATGTGGAGCAGACGATACTTTATTTATGGGAGGTCTCAAGTCGAAGGTAACCGTATCCTGTAATCTCTTTTATTGAGCGAATTTGGCCTTTTTTCAACTTCTATGGCTTCTCGAATAATTCTTGGTTTATAGAAGCAGATGGGGGCTATGGTTCTGGCGTTTTCAGGATCAATTTTGTGACCTGTATGAAGAAGGTGTTGACCTAGAGCTGAAACGAGCGTGTCTGATAGCTTTTGACTTGAACAAAGCTTTCGACATAGTGTGTTACCAAAGTTCCAACTACAAAATGAGACAGCTTGGTTATATAAAGAAGCGTTTACCTGCTTAATGAATTTATATAGTATTGGAAAGATTGATATTAAAATAAATCTATTTAGTTTGCTTAATTAAGTTGCTTAAGAAAACGCGATAGAACTAACTGCAAGTACTTAATTGTTTAGAAACAGGTATTAAAAGAAATGGCACTCAAACACGGTATTGTGATGTTTTACTAAGCACCTGTATCTGTATTCGCCGTGACGTTATTCTCATGTGTACTGAACCACAACTTCAGATATGTGGTAAGTCATTGGAGTTGAATACAGCTCTCTACAGGAATTTTGCTTTATCTTAGGTTTTCTTATATTATTTTCGATGGTTTGAAATTGAAGGTGCTATTATATTTGGCTACGTTTCGCCTATTCGAATTCTGATATCTTTAAACAATAAGAAAGCTTTACCTCCTGATTCTTCTCATAACTTGATATAGCGGTTGGCACTTTTTGAAATTACAGATCGTTTGGTCTTTTAGAGCATATTTTTTCAGTCCCAATGAATTTTTTATATGTTTTACTTTATGGAATTTATTAAATTTAATCAATTTAGTGAAGTTCAAGTTTATATTCCCCATGAATCCAGATAACGGAGCCACCAGAATGGTTTTTGTTTACTAATGATATTTAGGACTATTGTTTGAACTGTTCTATAAAAACATTTGCAATAACTAAGTTTAACAGATTTGCCATTGTCACCTTGTCAGCCTTTTCGTAAAATATGCCGCCCCAATGGAAATATGTTGTAGTAGGGGACTTATGAAAGGATTATTCAAATGTGTTTTTTGACAACTGTTAATCTACTGCAATACCACAACAACTGGCATCATAGTAGTTATTGAAACTCCACCGAAATTTACTAGTTTGCCATTCGGTATTAGTGTAATATCCTTGGTTTTATCGATAAAGTGTAAGGAATTACTAACGTAAGTTAGGTAATTTACTAAAGCAAATTGCCCAATGGATGGTTTTAGCAAGGACGTTAAATATTTTGTGACGTTATATGTAGGAAAGTCAATTGCTCTGACAATTAGTCTATAAACCTTGAAGATAATCTAACATTTAGTTAAAATCAAAAGAAGTAACGTGTCAAAAAAGTCTATTTCTTGATAAGTAGAAGATTTGCGAATACAACGCTAAGTTTAATACTGATGAACATCACAAATTCTTGGCATTTTGTTATTATTTAAAATTAATTTTATTTATAATTAGCTTTATACGTTTTGCAGCAGTTCGTTTTTTTCTCTAAAAATAGTTGAGAGTCTCGTTGATAATGATAACCCATTCCCATTACTGTTAACTAATTACTTTCACAAACTATGTATGTATAATAAAACGTGTTCATTGCATCAGCTTTTTGTAAAATAACCATGAATGGTCTTAAATTATTTAGCAAGTTTTATACAATTTGTAGTAATGAATGAACCAAAAATTATCAAGTACATGTTTGCTTATTCAGCTACAACCATTAACACATTTTACTAGGAAAAATTCAACTGGAATTGTTAATAAGTTGTTAAGTAATTTGTCTAAATAAATTTACTAACATTTGAAAGAATTTCTCACATGCAAAAACCCATTTAGTTTTCACGTGATATATTGAAGTTTTCAAGATGGAATTCAAAAAAAAATATTTGTAAAGGTCACGGGACCGTTTTGAATGTTAATCTCTTGACATTGAGACTTGTATGCTAATATCTGAAGACCACTGTAATCAAGCAAATATTCTGTTTTAATGCTAATTATTTTTGTCAACGCCCATTGTTTCCATTAATTAATATAAATGGGGCTGTTTAAATCCCCATTCTATAAATACTGTGCTAAAGATTGATGGAACAATAGAAATGAATAAGATAGATCCGGGTAACATTGGCTCATCTTCACAAAATGTTTTTCTTCTCGCACATAACTTTACTCAAAAATTTAAAATGACGCATATTGTTAGGTTGCTATATTAGGAGCAAATCGTAAGTAAAAGTTTTATTTTAAGTTTCAAAATGTTGAAACTCTTTTTTATGTTTGTAAATGTGTCAGATGTCAATGTTACCCCACACTCTAAGAAAACATTGACACCTCGTATTAACTACGTTATTAGCCAATATTTACTAATGGTTGAGTAACATTGACATACAATAAGAACACATAATTAAAAATCAATATAAAACGCTACTGGAGTACTACAAACGATCATCTAATGTATTATTAATATAATGTAAAACATTTTCGGTCGCATTCAGGAACTCATTGAAAACTCCGGGGAATCGCTTTCGGTGACATTCTTCAATAATGTGATGAACGGTCTGTTATTGCGCACCAAAGGCACACTCTGGAGTAAGGGTTTTGCTCATCTATATAACCTTTCAGCACATCTACTGCTGTTTGTTCTTATTCTGTTTAGTGTTGTCCATATATTGCGGGTTAGTTCAAAGTCTGGTGGTTTCTGATCGATGACCATTTGGTATGTTTCCTGAGGTGAGTCGCTCTCCCATTGTCTTCTCCAAGAGTTGGTGAGGTTGAATAGTTCCTGATGTAAGAAGTTGGCTCTTAGCAATCTATGATATCTGGATCGTAGACTGTTTATTTCGATATCAAGCTTATCATGGTGGATGTGTAGTTGATGAGTAGCCTCGATCTTTCGACATTCTCAGAGAAGAAAATGACTTCGCAGTTATGGGCGGTGAAATATGACTCAGAATGAGAAGCCAATAGTTCGGTGTGGGTCTAATTGTACCTGAGATCATTTGCATTATGGTTTAATTTGGTGTCAATAATCTTCGTGTGTTTGCTATTGAGCAAAAGATCCAAGTACGGAGGCTTAGGAGCCCCATGTGGGGTCACCATAAAACTTTTGGACCATATTATTTCGCGTTTTTAGTTATGCTCCCGTTCTTTGTAGGTGTTCTTTAAAACCTAATTTCAGAGCCACTCCAAGATATTTTGGTGTTGAGTTATGAGTGAACAGTCTGTTTTCAAAGTAAACTGAGAGTTTTTTGTAGTCTTGGACATTATTCAAATGGAAAGAGTAGACTTTGGTTTTCGTTGCATTGGGCCGTAGCTTCCATTTTCGAAAGTGTTCTCCCAAACCGGCAAGGTCATCCGTTATAATTGTTTCTGTATTATATCTTGCTGCAATGGCACAGTTGTCAGCATAGCCAAATTTCCGCGAAGTTGTCCCAGGTATGTCTGCGATGTAAAAATTAAGTAAGGGTGCCAAAACAGATCCCTGCGGCAGTCCATTGCTGAGCTTCATTTGGACACTTAAAGTTGTCCATTGTGACATGAAAAGGTCTGGCGGTGAGCATTCTATAAATGGTTTTAGTTACCTTTTGACACGGGATGGCACGGATTAGTTTTCAGGTTATATTTGTCTCCAGACAGTATCGTATGCAGCTGACCGATCAATGAAGCAACGTATATTTTTTAATTTATTTGAAAACCTGCTTCAATATATGTTATTAGGGATAGGATCTGATCTATACAGCTGCGGGTAGGTCTGAACCTTGCGTGCTCAATAGGTATTAATTAAAATATGTTTTTACTAATTCTGTTGTAGATTAAGCGTTTCAGTTAAGCCTTAACTGTTTATAGACACAGCTCAGCAGCGCAATCGGTTGGTAGTTTTGGGGCTGATCATGCCATTTTCTGATTTTAATATGGCTTTAACGGAGGCTTTTTTTAGTGAATGGGGGATTTCTCCTGATTTTAACATATCTGTATAGAAATCAGCTAGCCATTTTCTAGCATATTTGTTACAGTGGATTAAAGATTCTGGATGGATTTTATCGGAGCCAGGTGCCTTTCCAGACTTTATTCTGATATTGCTGAAATAATTTCTTCTGGAGTAAACTCGTCAGACTTTAGTATTTTTAGTTCTTGTTTTACTTTGGTGGTGTGGTCACGATCTCTAGGTGCTGTTGAGGTTGCTAAAATGTGTGAGGCCACTCTCTTGGGAGCTATTGCTACTTTAAAGACCTTTAATACTGGTTAGAGACCATGCTTTTCTGCTTGATTGACCAAAGTCCAATTTTTGCAGAATTTCCATCCATTTTTGTCGTCTGGCTAAATCTGTATAGTATTTCATCCGCAATTTTTCGATTTTGGCTTTCGTTATATTCTTAATACAATTTCTCACAATTTTTATTCCATCCTGGGATACACTCTTTACGATATCCTCTGGGTATAGTCGTCTTTGCTGTAGAGATAACCGCGCCAACAAATCTCATGTAGTTTACACGTTTTGGAGTTATCCATCCCAGACATTTGTCCAATGTCTCAGTAAAAGTCGCCCAGTCTGCTTTTTAAAAGTTCCATTTTAGGTCGAGGAAAAGATGATATTATTGGTATTTTGATGCTTACTTCTATTACAGCTGGTCTACGTTGGCTATGTGGAAAATGTGGGAGTACTGTACGTGAAGTTGCCAGCTGTAATTATGCACTGTTTTTGGTACACAAAATTTATTTACAGCCCAAAATCTGCGATAAGTCATAATTCGCTAAACTTCAGAGAGTTAGATGGTTGGTCATGTAGTAAGAATGTACACCAAAAGATTTCTAAAACGAACCCTAAAAATATGCAGAACGCAAAAACCAAAAGGAAGACCACAAAAAAGCTGGGAGGATGAAGTGGCAGCGAATGAAGAGACCAAGACTCGATTTGAGCTGTAGCGCCATTAATGGCAGATAGTGTTTTTTTTGTCTATAAACGAGAATTATACTGTGGAAATATGTTCAAAGATGGCTGAAATTGGAAAGTTGACTATTTATCCAATTTATAAGCAAAGGACAGCATTGTAACCTTAAAATTTTGAAATAACCAAAACCATATCAAGACAGGGTTGATATGATAACCATATACTAAGAAAAAAGTGCATTCCTGTTATTTTATTAGCAAAATTACAAACTTTGACACAAAAAAGAAACTGTTCCTGAATTAGGAAGAATTGGGCTTTGGAAAAATTATGAGAATTAATTTTTTAATGCGAAAAACATATTCAAAAATATTAATTAATCGAAAACAAATAAGTTGTATGTTCGAGGCAAAATTATTTATTAAAAAACTCGAACATAAAAGTAGAACACTTCTGTAGTAAATGGTATATTTAATTAAAATTATTTTACTTATTTATTTATTTATTTTATGTTATTTTAATTAAATATACCACTTTACAACAGAAATGTTTTACTTTGATGTTTTTAGTTTTTAAACTATGGTATACAGCGAACTCTCGGGAATTATCCCTTTTTAAATTATTTATTGTTACAGTACGGTTTTAAGTTGTAAGTTACAGTTGGAAAAATGTAACCTTTGTCATCAAGGTTTTTTAGATAGACTATCTACGGAAATAGAAGCCCCCACCGGTAAAGACTAATTATTACGCATGTCAGCACTGCAGATGGCCTTTGAATGGTCGTTTACTAATAATTTGGTTAATTCACCAGGAATTGACTAAAATTCATTACCACAAATATATAAATACTCATTATTTTAAGGAATACTTTGAACAAAGGATAGATTGAGAGCTAATACATAAAATGTAATATTAAATATTTTATATTCCTAAAAATCGTACTTATGCCGACTCAAAACTGCCCCTTTCCTCTGCCCTTTCCAGATAGACAGACATCAATTTAGGTTAATGGCTCTCAGTCTGGAGCACACTTGTTGGGGACTCAAGTCAAGTACCAAGTTAAATTCAGTCATTTCATAGCGAGAAAAGCTGTTTATAAGCTAGCCCTAAAGCGAGGTGGCCTAACCACAACCAACAAAAACAGAAGAGATTATTAATGTGTCATTACCCAGGAGATCCAAAGTAACGATAAATATATAAGGCTCCCCATTTGTACGTCACACAATGGGAAGGGGATGTTGGCATAGCTTGGAGGTTAGATAGGTACCACTTCATGACGAAGTGTGACGTGTTTGAACTTCTGACACTTTTGTCCCACTATTCTATGGTTCACACATGTTTCTCGTGGCTGGGTAATACTTGCATTGTAGAATCAACTGTAGAAGTCGGTATTTATCATTACGCATGATGTGGCCGAAGTAAGCTTATTTTCTGTTTTCTGTTTTCTACCTATTCCTACAGAGATATATGTAGAAAGAATCAAAACGATCGAACATATCTAAAAAACAACACAATAAAAATAAAAGTAGAAAAAGAACTAACCGACCGTATTGATGCTGGCAATGGGATAAGACAGGGAGATTCCCTGAGTCCTCTATTGTTCAACCTGATTATGGATGAAAAGAAGTAATAACTAAAAAATAAATTAAATGGGAAAACAACTTAAAATAATCTGCTATGCAGACGACGCAATACTACTCTCTTAAACGAAAGATAATTTACAAAGGATGCTTCACCAATTTAATATAACCGCCAGAAAATTTAATGTATTTATTGATGCAAAAAAAAAACAAATGCATGGTTATAACAGCGTAAGATGTAAATTGGAGCTGGAAGTGATGGAGTTTTAATATCTAGATCAAATTATCTAGCTACGAAAAGCTGTAACCTGAAGTGGAAGATCAATTAAATAGAGCAAATAGAGCCGCAGGTTACCTGAATGAAACTATATGGAGAAATTAAAATATCTGGAAAGAAATAAAAGGCAGAATTTGCAAAACAATCATCAGACCGAGAATGTCATCATCATTATCATCCTCATCCAGCCTTCATTTATCACGTCCATTCTTCTCTCATTCTCTCCATTCTCTGTGATTTTGTGACCAAAAAATGACCAAAGACCAAAAATGATGTTAGAAACAGCAGAGATGAAAACGCTTATAAAAAGTGTTAGTAAAACACTTGGGCCAGAGCTAGAAGTACAGATATACGACCTAAATGCAAAGTGGAGAACATCAAGAACTGGATAAGAAATAGAAGAGTAGAATGTAATGATCATATAATCCGAATGACAACAAATAGAGTAATAAATACGGCAAGAAACGGTTCCCCAATAGGAAGACGATCAGTAGGAATACCAAGAAAACGATGGAATAACAACTTACTGGGAGGCACATTGAAAAACAAACAGAGGCATGTCTACATAAAGAGAGGAAGAAGGAGAAAAAGCTAAAACTAAAATACAAAAACCGGGAATATTAAGGCTTCATTAGCCTCAGTTCAAAATTTGAACGAATAATGGCGATCATAGCTCAGTGGTTATATTATTGGCTTAACAAGCTAGAGGGTTCGGATTTGATTTCCGGCACTGACAAATTTTTAATTTCCAAAATTTAACTCAGCCGTCATCGTGCTTCAGAGGGCACGTAAAGTCGTGAGTCCCATCTAGGTAAGTCGTGCTTAAGTCATGTTACGGGTGCTTGCGCAACCTAAATACTTATTATAAAAGGAGAACTTATATATGTTATCTCCTCGCACATAAAGAAGTAAAAGAGTCAATTTTAATAAATTTAATAATGTTATAGAATATTTATTCCTAGCTTTGAATTTACATATATTTTACTTGCTAAAAACACATATTTGATTTATTGACAAAGAACCTGTTAGTAGAATATATAGACAATTTCCTAATAAATTTTCAGTAAACGTCACATTTATTTTATAATGTTACACCAGTAGGATTATCAATATTTTCAAAACATATCACGGATGTTTAAGAATCTATAACATATATATTTTATTAAGACTTTTCCTGTGCTGTCATTAGAGCTAATTTAAATGAAGATATATTGATTTTTAAGCTACCTAGGAAATGTGTGTGTGACAAAAATAAAATATCAGGATTAAGAAATTATATTTAGAGATGTATCTTTTATTTTTGAACGTCAACATAATATAAGACTTGAAAGTAAATATTCTTATACCTTTATTTTTCTTATTTCCTTTCGATTCCTCTTCAATCTCGTTAAATAGACAACAATGCGTTTATTCTTCAGTATAGAGTTCTGCACTCATTTGGGCGTCGTACGTACTCGAAGTTTGTTTGAGTCTTGTCTCTTACGAGTAGTTACACACGTTATTGAAACAATGGCAGTCACACGTGAATTCGCAACCAAGTTTTAAACGGCACAAAGACCGTTTATGAAAAGGGCCATTCTGGGAAAAAAATTAAGATACATACCCAGAAATGTAGAAGTTGGAACAAAAACCCGAGTGACAAACATTCCTGAAAGAATGGCTAAACTTAAATAGTATGACAGTTGCATAGTCAATTCAAAATCAAATCAAAAGACTATCCATGATTTAAAGAGCTAATGGTCTAAGTACTGAAATTCTGAATGCAAGTGATAACATGTGGTAAGAACAAAAACGTTTGAGTTTATTTAAAAAGCAGCAGATATCAGCAGAAAGGATCAAATCAAGTATTAACCCCATTCATAAAAAAGTTTAAAACCACTGCTTCATGAGAGTATCGAATCCACATCTGTAAATCTGCTAGCTTTAGGTTTTTGTGTAAGTAACTCAAAAAACCAAAAAATTCGGTCAAAGTATGTCATGCTTTTAAAAGCTAAGCTGCACTTACTGTAAACTGCAAACTACTTGTTTGGCTAACCTACTGCAACTTATGAGCCCATTATTTGACATCGGTAAATTGTACCAAGACAACATCGAATTCTCTCATTTAAAGGTTCTGTATAAGCCACCTTATAGTGCTGCAGGTCGGTCAGGGATTGGTATCACTGAGACCTATTTGGGAGCAGGAACACAGTCTGCGACCGCAGTCGCTCTCTGCTTTTTTCCTCTGCATTTGTTTTGTGGGCATAGAAGAGTCATTCACTTCTAAGTCTCCACTGAACCATCTGCTTTTGTCCATTTTATTTCCACGAGTCTATACAACCCCGATGCATCAAGGTTATGATGCTCCAGAATTCCCCAAATCTCTTCGTTATGCAAAGTATTTTACACCACTTTGATAAGACCAGAAATTACTGTGGGTACAGCAATGCATAATCTGTTAGGATGCAGAAAAATGGCCGCATATGTTCTGTATCAACAGTGCAATTGTTTGTCAAGGCCATAATTAAATTGAAATTGGTCTATTTGGATTCTAACTAAGTAACAAATATTATCCGAAGCGAATAATACGCTTTCTCAGAAGTCTATCTCTTTTCGACTGAACATAAATGTAGAGTATACATAAAATATCTTTCATGTCGTAGTGTGGAAAGGGTCGTTTACAATTCTACGTCAAATGCACCCTTTGACATGTATGGATTAGTAAGTGTCGAAGGAGATAAAAGAGGCCAGAAGAAAATATGAAGATAATTATCAAATCAGAAAAATTTTGTGAATTTTCGAAGATAAATGTATTTGGGAGTGCTGTTATAAGAGAACAGCCAAGGGCGAGATCAGCAATAGTTAAACCTTAGAGAACTATTAACGTTCAAGTTTATATTCAATCAAACAAGTCATTGAATTTATTGATAGACTGCATAATTTACTAACCACTACTTATGCAATCGAGGCAAGATAAAAAAGGTGAAGAGGAATAGTTAGGAAGATAGATGAAATAATAAAATAATAAGATATTAAAGTAAAT
Organism: Diabrotica balteata; assembly: GCA_918026665.1. Lineage (NCBI taxonomy): Eukaryota > Metazoa > Arthropoda > Insecta > Coleoptera > Chrysomelidae > Diabrotica > Diabrotica balteata. The sequence goes on along the minus strand of OU898281.1, from coordinate 33,610,203 downwards.
AATAGATAAGAAAAGTTGGAGATGAACAACTAGGAGATCTACGATATTTTGCAAAGAGCCCTAAACCACAACATATCAAAGTGCATATTATAATGAAATAAATGGCTGTATGCAACGAATCACAAGAGATTTAATGACTTTGTACAGAGTCTTTATAGGGTAAGGTGGGGTAAATTGGATCATGATTTTACAACAAATCTAAATTTTAAAATTTTAAAACTATTTGTATAAAAAACATGACCTTTATTTAATACTATTTAAATATATGGAACCTTAATTTGATTAAAAGTACCACATTAATAATAAAAAAATAATAAAATTTTACGTACGGTGGATCCAGTTTACCCCAATTAACAGGGTAATTGGAACAGCCAGCCTAAAATCTCATAACACCTGGTAGAAATCATTGTGGGCTATCTGATAAGGTTTATGAACAAATTATACACAGTTTGCAGCGAACATCTTGTATTTAAGCCATTATATTAAAGAGTTTATAAACTTACATTTAAAGAGTCTAGTAAAACTGAACAAATCAAAACTAATATATTAATATATTCCGAAACCAAATTCTTCATGAAACAGAAACTGCAAATTGAAAAATAAGATTAGTAAAGAATCTCATATAATGTCCCACAAATGCTATAATTCTTTCACATGAAAAAAGTTATTTCAGAAATAATTTTTGGTTCCTCAATTGCACCAATAACGTCATCCCAATCGTATGCCACTTCCAAGACTTCAAAGATTTCTGCATCGATGATATTTCAACGTGGTCATCTGTAAAGCTTAAGATTTTTCCTGGAAAATACTCTTCTTCATACTTAAAGATTACATATTCACCAACTTTATGACAATTTGGTTAAAGTCTAGTTGCTGAAAATTTCCACAGGTCTGCTCATCAATATTATTATAGAACATTTTAAATTTTTCCCTAAATATCTTTCTAAATATCTTTCATTTTCTTCTACAATATCTTGCAAATCAACATTTAGCACTACTTTCTGATATACAATCAGAACTGTTCTTTTACTTGTGTTTTATAAAGCTTAGTGTAAGCCTAGTTCGTTTAGCTTTCCGTATAGCCTTTCTTTTGATATTTTTTTTTTTCAATTTTTTTCATTTGTTCTTTCCTCCTCTTGTTCTTTTTTTTAGGTAATCTTTGGAGGTGATAATTTCAAAGTTAGTGACCAGTCTTTTTCGTTTCTTCCCCAAATTGTGTGGTCTTTTATCTTGTTTTATAATTTCAAACACAAATTCCTCAAATGATGTACGTGTTTGTAAAGAAGGTCCAATTGGCGAGACATGGCTTTCTTTTTTTACTTGAACTTTGTTTGCAGAACTAGCTTCTGTTCTTTCAACCATTGCAAAGGTAGAGACAGAGGGTTCTGGCTGTTCTGTTAGGATTAAAGCGTGAAACAACTGATTGTACCGTATCTAAAGAAGTATGGGATGCTTGTTGCCCTACATTTGAATAATTGTAGTCTTGATTTCCAGTGGCTATAACAGGACTTGCATCTAGTTGTAGTGCTGTTGAAGATGTAGGCCTACTGTCTTCTGATTATGCTGTAGCTGAGAAAGGGATAGTTACTGAGTATTGAACATTCAAGGAAGTAGTGGCTTTCAAGTATTTCTTTAGTAATTTTTTGCGAGGATTTTTCCTCCGTCACTTACTGAGTGCCTTGTCCCAACTATTTTCCAGACCTCTAAAGACTGACAGATCAAATGGTTTTAATACATGTGTCGTGTGTGGAGGTAACTTCATAATAGTAATTTCATTTTTTTGTACTAACTTAATCAAATCTCTGGACACATGGGCAGCATGGACATCATAAATTAATAAAACTGGTCTCTCCTTTGTAATATTAGGTAAAAAACATCTCTAAACCTACTTAAAAACAAAGTAGTTTCCATCCAACCTCGAGACGTTGTAGAAACTGCAGTTTGGGATGTTGTATTTCCATTAATCCAATTATCAATTAAGTATTTACCTTTTAAATACACAGAAGAGAGTTATCATTTGACCATCAGACGAACAACAGAACAAAACAGATCTGTTTTTCGGCCAGACGAACCGGTCTTTCGTATGATTTTTGTACCAATTGCACCAACGACCTTTTGTTTACTAGGGTCATGGTAAAATGAGAATTCGTTACAATTAAATATCTGTTCTGGTTTCCCCTTAAGGTTTAGTTCTTCCACAGTTTTTGTTAATACTTCAAAAAAATTATAGATAACCCAAGGGTTCACCTGATCGCATCTAACATGATCAATACTCCTAGGTTTCTTTATTGGCATATTATGCCTAGTTTTATATGATCTAAACCAGTCAGGGCCTGGTCTCTGGTCTTTAAATCTACTCTTGGTATTATTCTGTCTTATATACCTACAATGTACTAAGTCTAATACTTCCTCTCTGGATAGGCCAAACCCATTTTTGTCCATAATTTTTATGCAATTTGCAATTTCTTTTTCCTTAAGAGACGACAAAACTCCTCCACCACCGTTACCTTCTTTTGAAGTCAGTCTAGTTCCACGCGTTTCTTTGACTCGATGCTTTAGTGTAGATCGTGGAATATTGTAAAATAATGATACCCCCCCCGTATTGTCTTGATACTATATTTTAATATCCCCAATTGCCCTACCAAGGTCTTCTGTGGTATATGAGGAGTTAGCACCTTTCTGAGTTTTTCTTATGTACGTTAGTAACATTTTCTGAAACAAAAACAATCTGATATAACCTAGGCTTTATGGGTCCCTCTTACCCCGAAAGATCAAAAGCTCTCGGGGTAACTGAACCACCTATTCTAATTTTAAAACTAATAAAATAAGCATGCAAAACTAATTTAAACATTGTTAATATAATATTAATCAACACTTTTACACTAAAAGACATGGTAAAAACACTTACCTTGATAATCAAAACAATAATGTAAATCACAAGTACGCCACGTTAATTTTCATAAAAAATGTACGAATTTAAATTGGACTTCTCACAGCAACCAAAAGTACTATGAAGGTTGGAATTAATGTTTTGGAGGGAAGGCACATTCTTGCAGTACAGCCAACGGCAAAAAACTTAAATACATTTACAGTTTAAGAATGAAAAAAATATGACCCAGACATCCCCTGGTCCAGTTGCCCCCCATCACCCTATTTAGATATTAAATTTTGGCTGGTTTAAATGAATCTAGGATTTATTATAGTTATTTTTAAGTTAATTGTGCTTTAAATATTTGCTCGAGAAATTCGTGACGTACTTTACCTATCACAAATTGAGCAGGTGTAAACACTTTAATTTTTCTCAATGAACACTCGGATTTCCCAGTGTTTACCCCTGTTATTAAGTTATTTGAGATTGATCTGTTATCTGTGAGAATATAAATAGATAATTAGCTATTAATTAAAAAAAATACTTAGAAAACGGATACTTACGGCCGGTTCCCCGAAACGTTATTCAAATCTCCGATCATCTAATCGAGCTGTTAGATTGATCAACTGTTAACCAGTGACCAGTTTCTGAAAACGTCGGTCAACTTAAAATTATATGATCGTAGAAAACGATTATCTGACATACGATTTGGTTTCGAATTTCGATACTGTCACAATCGGCTTGCCATCCTTCAAAATTTTAATAAACAACCAAAAAAATTTCAAGCTTTACCGTTAAAAAACAACAAAATTTTAACAATTAATAATATAAAAATGAGTAATCCTCCACGCAAAAATTATACAGAGAGAAGTGTTTACTGTTGCATATAATGGAAAAGTAAAGTACGAAATTGGTCTAACTTATAGAACAAATTTCTAATTGTATCTTTGTTTTCAGATACAAGGAAATCATCGAAAATAAATGTACAAATGCTATGGACCACCGCAAAAAAAGGGAAACCTGGGAAAAAATAGCGCTGGAGAAAGTTTTATTATAAACAAAAAACTATCTGGTATATTTAAAAAAAAAATAAATTTTTTTATTTTTATAGTTGCACAAAATAGTCAAGTGGAAGTAGATTAATCTACAATTGGAAGACACGGAGCAGACATCCAATGTACCCTCTACTTCACTGTGCTGCTCAGTACACCCTCGACATCTGCTGTCCTGCCCAAGAAAAAATCAAAAATGTCTAAGGCTTATGTTTTAAAAATAAAAAATTAAAAACTGTAGGGAGCGAAAACCCTTAAACGTATTTATTATAAAAAAAATTGAGTTGTACAAATATAGAAAAAAGAAGCAAACTGGTATTTTTAAATAATGAAATCAGAAAAAAAAGAATTTTAGAATTGGAACTTTAAATAAAAAAAATTGAAATGAATAAATTTTTAGGTAATAGTCGTTAGTTAATTAAAATATTTGTAATTTAATTAAGTAATAAAATTAATAAAAAATGTGTTTTTCAAGGTTTATGTACCCACCTGTTAGAATGAGTTTATTACTACATTCATCCTCTGCTTCTTTGTCGTAATGCATTTCACAATTCTTCATTTGTTATGGTGTGTGGCCAATATATCTTCAGAATATTTTATGGAAACAGTTGTATTCTCACCAGTTGCTGGAAGAAATACTTCCAGCAATCTCATAACATCTCTTAGAATAGCAGACTTCAACGTCTACTATATCATCAATGTTGTCATTGTGATCGATAGCTATATTGTGCAATACAGCACAGGCCACAACAATATTCATGGGCTGTAATCTAGTTTTACCCTTAGTCCCCATAGATAGGCAGGGAAAACGTCTCTCTAAATACCCCGAAACATCTCTCTATGGGATTTCTTGTTGATACTTGTGCTCTATTGTAAGCATCCTCATCATTTGTTCTAGGCTTGCAAAAATGGAGTCAAAAGGTAACTTCTACAAGGGTATCCACTATTTTCCAAGAGAAAATCTTTCCCATATACATCACTCTCGAAAATGGGCATGTATGATGGCTATCATTGAAAATAGTTGTGTCGTGCACAGAACCAGGCCATCTACAAATGATACTTGACTCCTCAGCTGTGAATCACATATAGCTTGAGTATTCAAAGAGAAGTATCCTTTTCTATTCCTGAACAGTTCTGCTTGTGGGCCCTCCATGAATTTTTGAGGTGGGTACAATCAACAGCACCTATTACGTTTTGGAAAATTAGCCAACGCATAAAACCCAGATTTAACACTCAGGCGCTCCTCTGCTGTTGCTGGCATCTTTATAAAAACTGGGCCTTAACCTAGCTATCGCTAGAGATATTCTCTTGATGATTCGACATGCTGCTGATTTGTGCACTCTCACATTATCAGCCACAGTCACTTGGAATCCTCCAGTAGCATAAAAGCTGATTGTCAGTAAAATCTGCTCAATGGCACTAATAGATTTTGTTTCGTTTGGTTGTTGGTTCCATACCATCTATTAGTCCCCACTAATTCTGTCACAACTTCCCTTGGATACTCTGTAGCGTTGTTTTGAATTCACTATCACTGTAGTGTGTCATTGGATTCATCCTGGTTCTGGTGATTAACCCAAGGATGTCAATTTCCTCCTCGATGTTCTACAAGTTATATATAAATAATTTATTATAGATTATATTTATAATTATTTCTTCCAGAAAAAGTCTTATTTTTATTGAAATAATATGACTTACCATATTTACAGATCTATTTTGTAACAATTTATTCTGGGTATCTGTTAATTACACTATAAGTATATTTAATTTTAAAAATCTCAATTATAATTAAATAACTAATAATTATAATTAAAAACTAAAAAACTCTTTATTTAATAACTATTTAACCTATATAATAACTAAAAAACTCTATTTAATAACTAAAAACTCTATTTAATGACTAAAAACAACTCTTTAGAAATATTAACAGCCCTTTAATCATCCAATAACTTCAAATTAGGTGACAGTCGGTTTTGACAGTCGTTTGACATGCGAAACTAGTTAATCGGCGTTTCAGATACTCAAAACACATAATTGATCAACTGTTAACTAACGATTAATCGTTTGTTTTGTTAAATTAGGTGATCGACTGTTGTTGAATGTAGTTTGATTGACGTTTCTGAAACTCAAAATGCGTTTGATCAACGATTAACCATCGATTACATAATTTTTGAGATGATCATCCTTTCGGAAACCGGCCGTAAGTAAATTATCAGTCACACACATTTTTATGTATTTTGTAAATGACTAATCAACTATCACGGCGTACCCGCATGGCCGTAAGGCTATTTAACTAATCTAGGATGAAATCATTTAATTTTAATAACGGATAAGCGCCATAACATCAATTCTAAATTATTATCGCATACCGCAGCATTGTCGCTTGCGTGGTACGGGTATTACAGCCAGCAACCAGTGTCTACGTCAAAATACAGGCATGTTCAAGGAAACATGATCTCATGAAATTAGTCTATACGGGAGTTTTCTAACACAACCCACTTTAATTAAAAATTAAATGTTTGGTTCATTATTTTGTGTTTGTTTTCATAGCATTATTATTAAAATATAAATGTTTCTCAGCTTTTTTATATTTGCTACCCAATATCCATTCATAATAATTCTCATCGCACCTCTCTCCCCGGTCTACAATAATAATTTTCACTATTATCGTAGTGTAATTCATTGTAATAGTACTATTTTAATTTAACTTTATACTGACGTTAGGTTAGATTAGATTCAATATGACGTTAGGTATTCTCAAGTTAAAGCTATAGAAATTTGAACTTTTATATTTACTTAAAATAATTTTTACATATGCAAGATCAAACAGAGAAGTAAAAAATTTAATAACTAAAGCAAAAAATATTTCCTGGGAAAGTAAATGCGAAGAACTCAACAAATATATAGGGTCAACAAGATCAAGAGAAGCATGGAAAACGATAAAAAATCTTAGAACAAACAGAAAAGAAACGAGTAGAATAGATTTAATAGAAGAAAAATCTTGGATCGAACACTACTCACAACTTTTGACTGAAACAAGACCTCAATTCACGAACATCAGTACAATAACATATGAACTGGAATTCAGTGAAAACGATGAAATAACAGTACAGGAACTCGAGAATGCAATACGAACTCTAAAAAATCGGAAGTCATGCGGACACACAGGTATACCAAATGAATTATTAAAAACATAGCCCACAAGTATTATGGGAATTACTGGCGTATGTCTTCACCTTATTCCATAATGGACACGACTTACCACCGAGTGGACAAAAGCAAATATTAACAACATCTACAAAAAAGGAGATAGAAAGAATTGTTCAAACTACAGGGGGCTAAGTGTCATAAATTCACTCTCAAGACTGTATGGAAAAATAATAAAAAATAAAATTGAAAAAGAAATGACAGATGTAGAAGAACAGAATGGCTTTTGTGCAGGCAGATCCTGCATGGACAGTATATTCTCTCTAAAGCAAGTTATCGAGAAAAGATTAACCCACAACCTTTCAACTCATATAGTCTTTATAGATCTGACAAAGGCATACGATAGTGTACCACTTTAAATGCTTTGGGTAGCAATGGAAAAACAAGGAATAAGCAAAAAAATATACAAGCAGTACAACAGCTCTACAAAAATATGACGGCAAACATTAAAACTGGAAATAGATTAACTAGAGAAATTCCTATTAGTAAGGGCCTAAAGCAAGGCTGCTGCATAGCACCTACACTCTAAAAAATATATCTAAATGAGGCACTCTCACTGTGGAGAAGAAAGTGCTGCAATATGGGCATCCCAATCGGAGATGATAGATTGTACACGATACACTTCGCTGACGACCAAGCCATTCTAGCTGAAGACGAGAGTGATATAAGCTACATGCTTAGAAAACTGGAAGATGAGTACACCAAATGGGCCTCACAATTAATATACAAAAAACTGAGTACTTAGTTGTAGGAGAAAAACCAGAAAGCCTACAAATCGAAATGGGAACTATAAAACCAACAGACAAGTTTAAGTACTTGGGAGTCCAAATAACATCAAAAGCAGGAAGTAGCGAAGAAATACATTCCAGGATTGGCCAAGCAAGATCAGCCACCAGACAGCTACACGGACTATTATGGAATAAAAAAATAACAAAAGAAAATAAAAGAAGAATTTATAAAACAATAATAGAAAGTATTGGACTGTATGGCGCCGAACTCTGGGAAATAAACCAAAGAAACAAATCAAAAATTAAGGCCATGGAAATGAACTACTGGAGACAATGTTGCCAGCTAACTAGACTTGATAGGGTGAGAAACGAAGATATTCGGAGAGAAATGGAAATCGATCTAGACATAATAGACACAATCGAAGCCAAAAGACTCAACTGGTATGGACACCTTCAGAGAATGCCGGAAAATAGATGGCCAAAAAAAAATAGAAGAATGGACTCCGCCAACTAGAAGAAAACGAGGTAGACCAAAGACCATCCTGAAGAGGCGATGTCGATGATGCAATGACCGCCAGAGATCTAACAACTGAAGATTGCTTCGACAGAAAACGCTGGAAATTAGGATGCGAGAAGCGGCGCCAGCTGTAGAAGACTCGCTTGTTATATATAAATAATTTTTGTAAATATATTACAACGTGAGCATCCAAACTTTTTCTTTTTAGAAGAGACACTCTGTGAAAGAATAAGTGTGTCCTTTGTAGAATGGCCGAAAGTAGACCAGCTTGTGGCACCACTTTTATCCTTAATGTACATGCTGTAATTTGTGTATTATCTACAATTCCCTACATTTAAGGTTCTGTAAAGTGTATCATAGATATACAGTAGAATTTATCGTGTCGAGATTAAGGATGCAACGATGAATTTTTAATTTTCTGTCTTCTAAATGTGCCTATATTCTAGAGATGTTGGCGGCCACATTGACCCATCTTATTTTATTCACAGCAGCTCGAAATAAATGAGTTGATGTTCAACCAGTCCACTTCCTAAAATTAGCCAGCCAGGATATACGTCTACGTCCAGGTCCTCTCTTACCCTCAATCTGGCCTTGTAGAATCAACTGTAACTTTCTAGTCATTAAGCGTAAATTATTCTGCGCGTATGGGTTTCCTTTCTTGGAGTTAAAACTTAAACTTTGAAACTGGATTTGAGGTTGATCCATATACGGGTCCTCAAAAAAAGGAGTCCAGTCCCGGAAGATCAAGCTTCTAATGCAGTTATATTCCGTATGTTGCGGAGCAGCAGCTTCTACATTGGACTAAACTCTTCTTGTTTTTTAAACCACGTTATGCAGCAGAATACGTTATGATGACCTCGTTTAGGCTTTTGCCTCTTGAAGATCTAGCTGCTCCCCATTTTTGTTGCGGGAGTCGAGAAAGGAACTTACGAATTGTGTTGGGGTAGAAGTTATGATGGATGGTAGGATATTGGGTTTTTCGCTCTTAGTACTAGCTGACATGGTTGGAAACTAATACAGTTACCAATTATTTTATCGACTAGGTAAAAATAGGGACTTTGTAAACTTACCAATTGTGTTGGGGTAGAGTTATGGTAGATGCTAAAATATTGGATTTTCGCTCTCAGATGGTCGGAAGGTGATACAGTTACCATTTACTTTATTACTATTTACTATAGTTAGTATCAAGAACTTTGTTCCTCGGTGGTGGCATGCCTCCTTTGCTCTATTCGAGCTTTCAATAGGTCGTAGAACGTACCTTCTGCTAAGATTTGTATCATATCTTGAATAATTATTCCCTCTCCTGCTGTCACCCACTATGTACCTTCTTGAAATGTATAAAAAAATTTAAACTGTTTGTCCTTTGTCTCGTGTTGTGTAAATGTATTATTTAATGGTTTATGACATTCACCAAATTTTTGGATAGCCCAATTTTGAGGAAGTGCCCCTGAAGATGCTCTAGGAGGGAAAATACTTCTGCAAGATTTAATAAAAAAACTGTGCTCCGTATTTGCCTTTTATTTGAATGAAGTATATCCTTAATAGTTGAGATATCTTCTATTTGGTGTATTAATGCTAACGGATAATCACATTTTTTGCCTATGATTTTCCTGATTATTTTCCTCTCGTTGGCAATAATTTGATTGATTTGGTGTTTAGTTATGGAGAGGTAAATTCTAGCTCTGTATTCGATAATTGGTCTTATATACAATTTTTAGGTGTGAAGGAGAGGGACATGATTGTTGTTCTTAAATTTACTGCTGAATGCTTTTAGGAAATTGGCTTTGTTTCGTACCCTGTTAAGGGTTTTTCTAAGGTCAATGTTCCAGTTAAGTGTCTTTGAGAATTTGTCACCCAATTAGAACACTTACGGTTTAAAATCAAGCTGTTCTCCATTGAGCATATTGTGCTTGTTCAGCACCAATTCTCCATCAGTTTTTGGTGGAAACATTTCCACGCCATGCTAGACAATATTTCAGCGTCTGAGTGACTAACACTTTGTTTTTGATTACTAATTGAACATTCATCATTATCAGCTCTATATTTATCTTCCATAGCATTTACATTGGTGACAATTTCAGCGCTACTTAAAATTTCGAATACTTTTTTCAATCTGTCACACTCTAATTACTTTACTATATCTTAGTCACTCACTCACTCTACTATTTCTTCAACTGTAGCGGCGTTCAATTGTAGAAACATCAATTTGACATTGAAGCCAAAGTTTATTTTATACGTTTTTTAGCTTGGACACTATGAAATCAACTCATGCACTGGTCAGTGGTCACATCATAAATAGCATTTTAAAGATTTTCTCTAGGATTGTGGGGCCTAAACGGTTAAAAGATTGAAGCTTAATCAAAGATATGAACTACAATGGTTAGAAAAAAAATATGAAAATATTCTCAAGAATATTCATAAGAGTAACCAGTACTAAAGATAATCAAGTGTCTGCACCATTTGATCAAAAACCTTGATACCAGAGAGCATGAAACTCTCAGTTGTGGGTGTTGACTCAATCTACAGTGACCAGTGAGAATACTGATAGCCAAGGAGCATCTTCTACGATTAAGTAAAACGCGTTGAGTTTAGAGATTCTGCCCAGGCTGTTGCGTACCTTCACTATCGCTCTGAGAGTATTGGAATCTCCATGCGAGAAACTCCAAGCGGAAGTGAGACTAAGAAGAGAAGTTCCTTGAGAGGACTTATTGAAAGGCGTGATGGTAGTAATTGGGATCAGACTAACCTTTTACGTTTTGCTAAGACAAACCAGTACACAATCCATTATTTTTAAATCAACTATAAAATAAATATTATTGGACAGGGAATGGTTTAAAATTTAGATTTTAATCTCAACCAACTTATGATTAAAATATTCGTCAAATGTAGGAGTTTTTAAGTAAAATTGTCCATTTTTCACATCTAACGCTAAATTTCTTAACTTCTCTTGTGGAGATAGTCCAACGTCCTTCTCCCAAGCTCTAAAACCAATTCAGACGATGAAAAATTTACATACCAATATTGGTATGAAAATAAATATTCAATATGTTTCGCAAATATTTGGCGATCATCATGGCAATCTTTATCTTATCTGCAGCAGTGCGAAAAAGCTGCACAGATGTTGTATTGAACCAGATTCTGAGGTTCTTTAACCAAGATATTCTTCTTCTTCCTGAAGAACTGTAACCTTCCGGATTTGATGGTAATCAGTACCTCTCGGTGGAAAAAATATAATTGGCGTATATATGAAACTAAAAGTTTCTATTAATTATTAAGGTATTGTTAGATAATTAAAAAGGAAAACAAATACAAAAGCCAAGAAATGACAGCGTAATGGTAGAAAGCAATTCATCATCTTTAATTATTTTCAGCAATTCCATGTGCCTTTTTCTTTGATTAAGATATGATTATAAATAATATGCAAAAATAGTTGCAACATTTACTATCTTAAACTTTCATTCAATTTGTCGAAAATCCGAAACGTTTAATTAAGTACACAGTACCAATGTTAGAATTGTAACTCCACCATATAATAATTACAAAAGTAATTTATCACAAGAAACTAGCTTTAGAATAGTAATTATTAAATAAAAAATCCTCACAAGCTAGGAATAGTTATATAATTTTTATTTTTGCTAATTAATTTTAAATTCGACAAGCAAATTAGTTTTCATTATATGAATGGCTGTACAAAACATGGTATCCAACATGGAACATGCATTTGATGGCAATTAAGATGGTCGTATTCTTATTTTATGATATAAGTCTGATATCTTAATGGCCATCAATTAATGCTCGTTGTATAATATATTAGTATTTCAACTAGACGAAAATATTCACATACTATTATTCTAGTATTATAAGCAGTATAAGGATTGGAAGTTCAAGATATGGACATACTGCGGAGAAATTTTGCAAGACGGCAAATGTTCAATTCTCTATATATACCACACCTTTTTTACTGGCAGCTGGTAAAAAGTTTGTGTAAATAAGCATTGGTGTATATAAAACTAGTATTGTCTTGTCTTGACTAAAAATCTAATATCTAACTGAAAATTAGAAGAACTTAATACTGGGACAACGACATACAGATTGAGGATTAATCGGTGGATGGCAGGTGTGTTCGAGGGGTAGTTGGTGTGTTCGCGTTGAATATGCTGTACAGAAAAGAGTTTAGAATATAGAACCATTTTCTAAAAGTATGATTTATACTGCTACGACTTTCAATCGCCACTAAGTCTGGTTGTTCCATATGTCTTCTTCTATGACCCTCTCTCTCAGTTCTTTATTTTTATTTCGCTCCAACTTTTTCTCGGTCTACCTCCTTTTGTCTTTCCTTCTGGTTGTCATTTTAATATTTCTTGTGGTATTCATTGTTCATCCATTCTTTGTATGTGTCCGAACCAGATAAGTTGTTTTGTTGTTGGGTCATCTGTGTTTGTTCCTTTGATTCCCATTATTTCTCTAATGAGTTCGTTGATAATCCTTTCTCTTCTATATCTTCCTGCGGCTCTGCTCCAAAAATCCACTTTCGTCGCTTTCAGCGTTGTCAGCGTTGCTAGCACTTTCAGTGGCCATACCTCACAGCTGTATAAAGGGATACTTTTTACTATAGTCTCATATATCCCCTTTTTATCTTCTTTGCTGATGAATTCTTCTTCTTAAGATGCCTTCTCCATTACTGAAGGTTGGCTATAACTACAACAAATTGCTCTCTATCTTGAGCTGTTCTTAGTTTAGAATGTGTGTCCATGCCTGTCCAGTCTCTTACATTCTTCAACCAGGAGCATTTTCTTCTTCCTGGACATCTTCTTCCTTTCACTTTCCCTTCCATTATAAGTCGTAGGAAATTGTATTTTTCTCCTCTGTAAATATGTCCTAGATAACTCGTTTTTTCTGTTTTTTTACAATATTTAGGAGTTCTCTCTCAGTACCCATTCTTCTTAGCACCTCGTTGTTAGTTACGTGCTCTGTCCAAGAGATCTTCAGCATCCTTCGAAGACCCACATCTCACAGGGCTTCTATGCGCCTCATACTTGTAATTCCGAGAGTCCATGTTTCTACTCCGTATAGTAATATGGAATAAATAAACGTCTTTACAAACTGGTATCGGATATCCAACGATAACGTAGAGTTTATTAGGAATTTTTTCATTCGTTGAAATGCGGACCTAGCATATTCTATACGAGCACGTATTTCGACCTCGTGGCCAAGATCATTTGTTATCCAGCAACCAAGATACTGGAATCTTTGTACTGGTACTATATGTTTGTTATAAATACGAATATTAATGTCGACATTTGGTGCACGTGTAACAGCCATTACTTTTGTTTTATTTGTGTTTATATTTAGTCCCAAGCTATCTCCCTCTCTGGTTATGACATTCAAAAGTGGTTGTAAACCCTTAGCACGGTCCGCAATAATGACGGTGTCGGATGATGAATTGGTCTCATAAAATGCTGTTTTACAGTTCTATTGTTCATATTTGTAGTCACAGCGTACTTTGTCGTGGTGTTATCGTCTAATATGAGATCTTTTTTTTTCTGCTCCAATACACAGGTATTCGGTTTTCTTTTTATTTACTTCTAGACCCCATATATCATACTCTTCAATTGATTTTCGTGCCATATAGCTTAAATCGTCATAATTTTGAGTTATTATTACTTGATCGTCTGCAAAGTTGAGCGTATATACCATAGTGTTGGTGAGTGGTTAATCCTTTTGATGTTATAAATCCTGTTGTTTTTGTTATTGGTTGGCTGTATAGCACTTTGACAGCTTTTGTTAATTTTTTATTAATATTCCTGCTCCATTAATTGCCACAGCTTCTTCAGTGGAACGCTGTCTTAGGCTTTCCGTAGGTCGACGAACAACCTGTAGAGTTTGAAATAATACTGGAAGCCCTAAATCAAAGCCGAATAGATTACAGGTACACGACACTAATCAAAAACATCTACGAGAACGCTACATCAAGTATACGACTACACGAAGACACAGAAAAATTCAGCTTAGGTCGAGGAGTTAGACAAGGAGACAATATTTCACCAAAATTGTTCACGGCAGCTCTAGAGTCAATATTTAAGAGCACTCAATGGCAAGATATGGGCATCAATATAGATGGAGAAAAATTAAATCACCTTCTGAAAGAGCAGGATTAAAGATAAACTTTGAGAAAACTAAACTTATAACAAATCTCGTAATAAGTGGAAATATAACTATTGACAAAAATACCATACAACAAATACCTACACTTACAAATATCTGGGACATGAAATCAAAATAAGCAGAGACAATCAAACACATGAAATACAGAGGCGAATAGGCCCAACTTGGGCAGCATTTGGCAAATTAAGCCATATTCTAAAAAGTTCAATTCCCATGTGTCTCAAGCGAAAGGTTTATAACCAATGTGTTTTACCTGTACAAACTTATGAATCAGAGACTTTAACACTCACGCAAAAATCTGCGAATAAACTCAGAGTTACACAACGAGCCATGGAACGTGCAATGCTGAACGTGAACCTTCGAGACCACATAACAAATCAACAAATTAGGCAAAGATCAGGAGTTCAAGACGTCATCGAAAGAACCACGTCGCTTAAGTGGAACTGGGCAGGGCACTTAGCCAGAGCACAAGATGGACGGTGGACAAGACGTATTATGGAATGGAGGCCCAGAAACTATAAAAGAAGCCGAGGACGACCACCGACTAGATGGACCGATGATATAAAACGTGTAGCGGGAAACTGGCTACAAGCGGCCCAGTGTAGAGAACACTGGAAATAACTGAGGGAGGCCTGTGTCCAGCAGTGGACGGGATTGAGGGATGAGTTCGTACACGTCCGGTTTATGCTGTGGGAAATTCTGATTTATTGAGGGAACCCACAGTTTGTAATTTCTTGGGATTATATATTTATTTTTCAATGCCTATGTTATTTTCGTAATGCTGGAAATATCAAGATTGCCAAAAAAGTAGTCATTTAGATTAGATTTCGTATCATTAGATTAGTTATTAAGACTATTAGGACTTAGTTATTTTCTAACGATTTTACTAAATTGGTAGGAAAAAATAGTAAAAAGACAAAAGTGATTGATGGCGATGGCCTGAAGCAGTAAATAACAAACATAAGCATTCAATATGTAGTGTTGACTAAAATTCACATCAAACGTATTAAATTTTAATTAAGTTTTAACTCGAAAACGAAATCGAAATGTATGGAACTAACCTTAATTATATACATAGTAATGGGTTTTTAATTCGCTCGGTGTAAGTCCGTGAAGGTGGCTAATTAATTTTTACGTTTGCACGGTCTGCGAACCTTAGTCCTGTATTAAATAATTTAATTATAATTAAGTCTCACAAAAATATACACAAACAATTAAATTGCCAATGGGTTTTTTGTAAAAAAACGTTATTCAATAATAATTGGTTATTTATCCCTATTAGTATTTTTTGCACAGTCTCGTTAATTCCATACGTATACGTTGACCTTAACAAAGTTTATATGACTCTTCCGAGATTGTTGAAAATATACAACCCATCTGATTTGTAAAATTTGTTTAACACTTTGACTGCCATGTGTATACAGTTGCTGAGTTTAAACCCCCTGTGTATATATTTATATATACATAGCCAGTAAATATCGTTTGGCTGGCCATGTGTACTCCACAGGAACACACTTTACGTGTATTTCTAATAGGATTTAACTTAGCGAGGCCTGGGGCAAATTTAAAATGATCCTAGCCTGGGAAAAAAATACTTCGTCATTTTTCTATTAGCAGTTGAATTATAGTAGATTTTTATACCTTAAACGCTGATTAATTTTGATGTAAAAGTGTTTATTGTGATTAATAATAGATACAATAGATACAATAATATACTATAAAATAAAATAATAACACATATTTTAAATTATACTCAAATAACTATTCTTGCAAAATTTTGTGCTTATAAAAAAAACATTCTAAGCAGAGAAACTTATGGTCACAGACTTGGTATTTAGTGGTAACTTGCTTAGTTTATTTATTGCATACTGTCGTCCATGGTCATCCTTATTTCGGTGGTAACAAATTACGTACTGACTTTTTTTACCTGCTTGAATAAATTTATGTTCTGACGGTGTGTTGTGGGGAGTGTGAAGTTTATATAGTTCTAATTTATTTGTCTTTATTCTAATTTATTGTCTATAATCTAATTTATTAAAACTCACGATAACTAATTACGAATTTATTAAAGTCTTTATTAATCCTAGTTACAAATAATTTATTAACGTTTCGTTACATTTAAATATCGCTGTTCGCGAGCTTCTTATCACTGACTGCCAAATAAAAATCTTTCATTTATATACACAACTGTGTCATCTAGAGAATTCGGCGGACTTCTTGAATAGTCTCGTATTTTGGTGAAGGCGCTCGACTCGTTTTTCAACCTCGAGACGTGGATGATTCACCAAAATTAGTGTCTAGAGATTTCTGGTAAACAACTGGTAGCTAAGCTCAGGTATATTTTGACCTACAAATTACGAGAATCAATAAAAAGAATTAGTCATAAAATATTTACAGTTCTATATGCCATAACATTTAAAATCGTAACATTGCCCCCCTCTTAAAAGATGGTTCCTCCTGGAACCTTGTCGGGACTGGAACTGGAACGACATGCTGATATCGGCAACTGGACCCTCTTTTACAACTTCCAGTTGTATAGAAATGACAAGGGACGGTTTTCTCTCCGCACAGTAACTATGCGGATTGCAACAGACTAACACCTGGACTTCGGTGTCTTTAAAGACTTCCTCCACCATGTTTCGTATAACCCTCCAATCTAATTGGCGGCACTCCAACTTTGGCATGGCTAACTTTTGCACGTCGGACTCTAGTACGTGCTCTCTCAACTGAAGTAAGGCTTCCCATACATCTCGGTAGGTAGGTTGGTCACGGGCAGTGTCTTTTGTTACCAGGTAGAAAAGGTAACGTGATGCATCTTGAAGTTTCAAGGTTTTACCAGGAGCTGGCACTTGGCATTGAAGTTCTGCAACTCGACCAAACTTCCTTCGAAAGACGGATGCCAACCCTGGTGCATCTTTGATACTGGCCGGGATGGTAAGGGCCAGTGAGTAGTCATCGGAAGCGCGAGTAGATCTTGCCTTTCTTCAGTGGTAACACCATGTCTTGCTTTACCGGTACCTCCATAGGCACCCATGAATTCCTCAAACGTGAGGTCAGACACATCTTGGACTTGGTTTACTTCGACTTCTTCATCTACGTCGTGGTCACCCTCGAAAGACGCCAGCCGGTTATGGTGTACTATCATCGGCTTTCCTCTCGGAATCTTGCTTATTCGGTAAATAACATCATTGATCTTCTCCATAATGAGGTATGGACCTTCCCAAAACTGCTGCAATTTGGGAGAACAACCTTTTCGCTTTTTGGGGTTATAAAGCCAGACTTTATCGTTCTTCTTAAAACACCCCTTTTCGGCTTGCGTATCGTACCGTTTCTTCATTCGGTCACTAGCGATCTGGAGATGGGAACGGACCAACTCGTGTACATCGTCCATTCTTCTTCGTAATTCGATCACATAATCTTCACCTGCTACATCTTCTCCAGGTCGACACCCAAACTCTAGATCACAAGGTAGTCGCATCTCGCGTCCGAATAGGACTTTGGCTGGTGTCTGGCCTGTTGATTCATTAACAGCAGATCTGTAGGCCATTGTGAAGAACGGGAGATATTGGTCCCAGTCTCGCTGATGATCGGACACCATCTTTGTCAAATACTTGCCAACTGTTCTATTCATTCGTTCTACCATACCATCCGATTGCGGATGATAAGCCGTAGTCCTTGTTTTCTTCATACCTAGTCTATCACATATTCCTTGGAATAAATCGCTTTCGAAGTTCCTGCCTTGGTCACTATGGATCTCCAAAGGCACTCCAAATCGGCTGATATATTCTTGGATCAACTTATCTGCAACGGTGGCCGCCTTCTGGTCTGGAAGTGCGTAAATCTCGACCCACTTAGTGAAGTAATCCATTACTACCAACATGTACTTGCCTCCATTATCACTTTCTGGAAACGGCCCAGCAATGTCCAAAGCTATTCTTTCAAACGGGCTTCCAACGTTATATTGTCTCATAGGAGCTCTCCTTTTTCGATAAGGCCCGTTACTCGTAGCACAAATAGTACATTTCTTACACCAGTCTTTTACATCGTCGGAACTGTTCATCCAATAAAACCGTTCCCGAATTCGCTGAAGGGTCTTCTTCACACCAAAATGCCCTCCTGATGGACTGTCGTGTAACTGACGAAGTACTTCGGCTATTCTGCTCTTTGGAATCACCAACTGTCTTCTCTTCTCTGAACCGTCATCATTTTCCAGGACTCGTTTGAGCAAGCCATCTTCCATGATAAATGAGTCCCACTGGGCCCAATACGTCTTAACTACTGAGCCTAGGTTCGATATTTCTTGCCAAGGTGGTCGACGGTTTTCCTCTTTCCATTTTCGGATTTTCTGTATAACTGGATCTCTCTCTTGTTCTTCCCTGATCTTGGTAGGCGTCCAGTCGTCGTGGACCACCGTCGTTCTTAGCACTGCTGCTTCCTTGGATTCCGTTTTGTTGCAGTGAGAACACTCTGCTGGGCATGGCCTTCTGGAAAGAGAATCAGCGTTTCGGTGGCTAACTCCGGCCCGGTGCTCAATCTTAAAATCATATTCTTGGAGTCGTTCGATCCACCTGGCTATCTGACCCTCTGGATTCTTAAACTGCATCAACCACTTAAGGGCGGCATGGTCGGTTCGGATTAAAAACTTCCTTCCATAGAGGTATTGATAGAAGTGCTCTACTGATTTCACTACTGCCAGAAGTTCTCTTCTCGTGACGCAATAATTCCGCTCAGGTTTTGAGAGAACTTTACTGAAATATCCAAGGACTCTTTCCTGTCCTCCCTGAATCTGGGACAGCACTCCTCCAATTCCCACATTACTTGCATCTGTATCTAAGATGAACTCTCCTTCTGGCAGTGGATACCCTAAAATCGGTGCTGTGATTAAATGCTTTTTTAAGGTCTCAAAGGCATTTTGGCAGTCTACATCCCGCGGTATTCTCTTGCTTCCTCTGTAAGTCGCGTTAATGGTTTAGCGATATCTGCAAACTTCTTAATAAACCTCCGGTAATAAGTACATAGTCCAAGAAAACTTCTCACTTGATGTTTGTCAGTTGGTTTTGGCCATTCCTTAATGGAATCGATTTTTCCCTTATCCACGGCCACTCCTTCTTTACTGACTATATGACCCAGATAATTGACTTTACCTTGAAATAGCTGGCACTTCTTGGGGTTTAACATCAATTGGGCAGCTTTAAGTCGATTAAAAACGTTTTCTAAATTCTTCAGATGGTCCTCAAATGTCTCCCCCAAGACGATTATGTCGTCTAGATAAACTAGGCACGTTTTCCAAGATAACCCTCTCAACACATTTTCCATAAGCCTCTCAAATGTCGCAGGAGCGTTACAAAGTCCAAATGGCATAACGTTGAATTGCCATAATCCAGATCCTGTGGTGAAGGCTGTCTTTTCTTTATCTACCGGGTCCATTTCTACCTGCCAGTATCCAGACTTCAAATCCAAAGTAGAGAATAATTTACTTCCAGCCAATGTGTCTAATGTGTCATCAATCCGAGGCAGAGGATAACTATCTTTCTTGGTAACGTTGTTTAGCAAACGGTAATCCACACAGAACCTCGTTGTTCCGTCTTTCTTCTTAACCAGGACTACCGGAGAGACCCATGGGCTCGTAGAAGGTTCTATCACCCCGTCTTTCTTCATTTCCTGAACAATCGTTTCAGCTTCCTCTCTTTTCGCCTGTGGTAATCGTCGAGCTGTTTGACGAATTGGCTTAGCATTACCAGTATCAATTCTATGCTTAACAACGGTAGTTCTTCCCGTCTTTCCTCCTTTCGGTACGAAAATATCACGATACTGCCGAAGAAATTCCCTTAATTTCCTTTTCTCAATCTGATTCAGAGACTGTCCAGCAACTGCAACCATTTGATCAAATTTGTCGTTGGAATTATCAGACGTTGTCGTCTGACGGATTATGGATGTCACAGGTACACAAGTTCCTACTTTTGTCTCTTTCTTGATGGTCACTGGGTAGTCATTGACATTGATAAGTCTAACAGGAATTTCTTTAGCCGAGGTCACCAATTCCTTTCCAATTATGATTCCACGGCCAACTTCGTCGTCATGGTTCCAAGGCTCCATCATAACAGGTGACCCTTCGTCCACAATTCCCTGTAGCCGCGCTACTATGATTGTTTCACTTCTCGCAGGCACGACTGTATCTTCTTTAACGGCTGCTTGCATAGTGTTGTCATCATGTGGATGGAGAAATACCTCCTCGTTACCAACTTTGATTACCTTATTCTTAAAATCTAATTGGAATCCATGCGTATTCATTACGTCCATTCCTAATATAACATCCTCTTCGATGTCAGCAACTATAACAGTATGGACGAACTTTTCTGCTCCAATTCCTAATTGTACCTGGATTTCTCCATGAATGTTGGCATTTTCCCCTGTGGCGGTCCGAAGTCGCAACCTCGTTGGTAACAGTTTCTTTCGGCTGTTTATAACTGTCGGGCGTATAATGGTTCTGGTCGCTCCAGTATCCACCAACAACGTATGCTTTTTACCATTTATTTCTCCATCTACATATACACTATCTTCACGACATTTCAAAGAAGCTATTAGTATCAGAGGGTCTTTGGTAAAGTTCTGGGTCGAAGCTGCTCCCCTAAGGCCGACGCGTTCTGGTTTTGTCTTCGGTCTTATGGTCTTCGTTTTCTTGTGTGTCATGCTTTTTATCATATTAAAGAGCTGGTCAAGTTTATCTTCATCTCCTTCCTCTTTTACAGTCCTAACTTTGCTATACCCGCCAGAGGCCTGCGTAGCTGACTCGTATTCGAGGGCGGCAGATAAGACATCCATCAGCGTCTTGTGACGAGCTAATCGTAGTGTTCTCTGCATCTCATGATCACGAAGACCATCAATAAACGTTTGAACGGCCAATTTTTCCATCATGTCTTCGGGAGCTGTTGGATAAGCATATCGCACTAATCTGGCGATATCTACTTCATATTCTTGAAGAGCCTCATCTTTCTTTTGTCTTCGATTTTTGAGCTGCGACTGATATACATGCTCCAAGTGTTCGTGGCCATATCGCATATTTAACCTCTTCTTCAGTTGTTCGAAATCATCCGTCTCCTCTACGGCTATGGTCTGGAGCACATCTAAGGCATCTCCTCGAAGAGCGATAGTCAGGTTTACAGCCTTTTCTTTTTCAGACCATCCATTCGCTCTTGCAGCTGATTCGAACTGTTTCATGTAGTTGTTCCATGATGATTTTCCGTCGAAAGTTGGGACTTTGACATGAACGGAACTTCCGCTTCCTTCAAATTTCGGCCGTGTTTCCAACTTACATTTTGTCTCGTCTTCTTTTATCTCTACCGGATCTAAAGCTACCGTATTAATTGGTGGTAGCACTCTCGTGTTAGTTATCATGGTCTCTAACTGTTTGATTTTCTGTTCTACTTTATCGAATGTTTTAGAGACTTCTTCAAACTTCTCACTATTCTGAATACATACTTCGTCGAATCTTCTAGACATATTTTCAAATTTCTCGTCGTTTTGCCTAGCTGTTTCTTTAATAATTTGAGAAGTTTCATCGAATCTTTTGGAAACGTTCTCGAATTTATCATCATTTTTTCTAGAAGATTCTTCAATTTTTTTAGAAGTCTCTTCAATCATTTCCGACACATTTTTTATTTTCGTTAAAACTGCTTCTTCTGCTGACTGGAACTGGAATGTCTCTGGGTCTTCTCCATTCTTGTTGAGAACAGTCTTCAGTCGTTCTTGGAGGATCTTCTTGGACCCGCTGCAGTCTTCATCGCGTTCTTCTAGTTGCTCACGCAACTGTTTCACTGAAAGTTCTACTAGCAGCATCTTTGGTCAGGCACACACGTACTTTTTAAATGTTCTTTCGTACAACGATCACTACTGGACTACGCGGATGTTCCCGACGAACAATACCTTTCAAAAGTTCAAAAGTCTTTTTCAAAAATCAAATTAAATTTATCTACAATCCCACTTTTTCTGACACCACTGTGAAGTTTATATAGTTCTAATTTATTTGTCTTTATTCTAATTTATTGTCTATAATCTAATTTATTAAAACTCACGATAACTAATTACGAATTTATTAAAGTCTTTATTAATCCTAGTTACAAATAATTTATTAACGTTTCGTTACATTTAAATATCGCGGTTCGCGAGCTTCTTATCACTGACTGCCAAATAAAAATCTTTCATTTATATACACAACTGTGTCATCTAGAGAATTCGGCGGACTTCTTGAATAGTCTCGTATTTTGGTGAAGGCGCTCGACTCGTTTTTCAACCTCGAGACGTGGATGATTCACCAAAATTAGTGTCTAGAGATTTCTGGTAAACAACTGGTAGCTAAGCTCAGGTATATTTTGACCTACAAATTACGAGAATCAATAAAAAGAATTAGTCATAAAATATTTACAGTTCTATATGCCATAACATTTAAAATCGTAACAGGAGTATAACTTTGTTTACCTTTTGAAAGTAGTTCTAATAGAAGTAGAATAAGACGAAGATTCCGGCTTCTTTTCTCAGTTCTACCATTAATAAAACATTAATAAAATTCAGTTTATGATTGGTGGTAAGCATCAAGACATCGCGCTTGATTCATCAAATCCATTTAAAAATGACAATGCCGTTTCTCTCTCTTCCTACAATTTCACCCTTCTTCAGTTTGCTTACCAGTATTTCTTTCGGAATACTAGGTGCGTTTGTCTTCTTTGTAACTTTTTCAGCTAGTTCTACGCTGGTATACCAGTTGTCAGTGTACAATGTCATTCCTTTATCGAAACATTCGTCCATAAGTTCAAATACTACTTTAGTTGCCACAGACATGCCATCAATTTTGTCTGCACCACAATAAATTTTGCAGTGATACGTATAGCCCCCATTGAGGTATAGCTTAAAGAGTTTGATTCCTAATTTATGTCTCTTTCCTTTCGCATATTGACAAAATTTTAAACGCCCGCGAAATGATACCAACGTTTCACCTATGCAGATATTTTCGTCTGGTACTATAACCCTTTTAAATTTGGAATTTAGCAAAGTTACCAGGAACTGAACTTTGTACAGTCTGTCTTCTGCTTGACATAAATCATTATTTGCGAAGTGCCACATACACAACAAAATTTTAAATCTATTTCGAGACATATATCCTGCAGCTTTTGACCAGTATAAATCCGAATTTCTCCAATAATCAGCCAGTTTAGATTTATGGTCTAAGCCCATCCAAATCAGTACCCTCAAAAAGAAATACTTTTTAGTCACGTCTGTGTCTCTCCATTTATACAGTTTTGAAAATGAACCGATGGTTTCTTTAACGATGTTATTCACAATCACCTGATTTGTGTATATGTTGGTTTGTTCGATAATAATGCTGATAATTTCTTCGTCTACAAAAAGTCTGAAGTAGGCCAATTCTTCTTTACTTTTCATATTTACGACTTCTTCTGTTAATCTAATATTTTCTTCATAATTAAAATTTCTCATATCGCTAAATACTAATCCCCAATCAGCCCCTGTATTTTCATTTGATTTCAATATTTGATTTCACGTATAGTGCGTCTATATATCCGCTTATACGTATTTCACCTAAACGGGATCTTCGGAGCAGCTATTTACAAACGCTCTGAACGTGAAAACAATCTTTCGTGAAAACAAACAAGAACGTGCTCGCTCTTTGCACAACAAAACAATCGATAACACCGCTACAATGACATATAGAGTCTCATTTGAAACCGTTCTATATGTACTAGATACCCTGAGCAGCATTCGCCTTTGCGAAGTCTCCATCAGATGGCGTATTTCGCAGTGTTCAGTGCGCTACACCACACTAGGGCAGCGTAGATTACCACCGACTGGAAAACTCCATTTAACAGCTTTCTTTCGGTGCTACCTGTGCCTTCAACATTTGGCATCAGCCGTATCAACGAATCCAGATTTCGGTTTGCCTTCTCTACGATCTTTTGGATGTATATTCAGAACCTTAATCCTTCCGACAACTAGACTCCGAGATACTTTATCGATTTAACCGGTCAACTTCCACACCTTCCACTATAAAGCGAAGAAAAGATTTATTCTCTCGACCCTTTGAAAAGCGACTCCCTCTGAAAACTAACACCTCAGTTTTCTGTTGCGCTCGCTGTAGATCTTTCTCTCTGGTCCACCTACTAATACGACGTAGGGCAGTGTTAGCCGCATTAGCAGTGCGAGATCATCGGCATAATCTACAAGAGTGCATCCCTTTGGCATCTGTAGCTTTAACACACCGTCGTACAGGACATTACAAAAAGTGATGCTGTTTCCTAATATCTGAACAGGAACATACACTTGCAAATCTTAAAAATGCTTCAAAAAGTCCAAATTAAAGTTATAATGTTTTTGTATAAGATGGGGAACATCTTCTGCTTAGAAGATGTTCTCGAAGACCTCTACCTTTGGTAAATCCAGTTTGCTCTTGTGGTATTTCGCTTTGTAGGAAAGTTTTCAATCTCTCGTTGATTAAATGTAGCACTATTTTGCTGGCATGTGGGATAAGAGAGATGGTTTTATGGTTGTTGTATTTATGGAAGTATTATCGTTATTGTAGATTTTCTCCAGTCGTCAGGCCATTGCTTGGAATACCATATGTTGTTAAGGAGCAAGTAAAGTAATTTTATTCCAATTTCTTCTGATATCAGCATTTCTGCTGATATCATATCAGGACCTTGTTTTTTGTTATACTTTTTACTGATCGCCAGTCTTATTTCATTCTCGAGTATGTTCTTCTTCAATTTCTTCAAGAGTTGGGTGAACAAGCTCCTGGCGTTGTTCATGTTTATATAGATCTCGGCAATATAATCTCTATGACTCTGCTATGTCTTCTCTGTTGGTTTTATGGGTTTCTGTGTGGTCTTCATTGTGTATCGTATTATTAAATCCTTAAATATGATTTTACTGTTGCATAAAAGCGGTGTTGGAATAAATGAACATCTATTGTGGTGCGTTAATTAGAGTTGGAAATATAGTATACAAAATAATTTTTTTTAACTTCTTAAAATTAAATATCTCTTATATTTAGTTTGGCAATTGGCTCTAATAATTAGGATTCGATTAATATTGAAGGTAGAAATAAAAAAATGTATACAGTTTTTCGTATTTTACTAAAAGGAAAATAAGTTTTTATTGTAGTTTAACTTATTGCGAAATGGGCACACTCAATTTTATTCTCTTACGCAAAATAGTTTTAAAAGAACAAGATCTCATTTAAAATGTGATGGCCATTTATTTCTGTACAAGAAATTAGAGCAGCAAATGTTACATAAGTTCTGACGCAAATTGGAGTCTATTATAAACTCAGCAAAAAGTAACGATGCAAATTTTCTGATTTACTCGGATGCATAGTATTTTTGGAATTAATAATTTTTCGTTTTAACATTAGCGGAATATAATGTTCAGCTTCTAGTCGGTAATAAAATCTTATTTTCTAAACCGTCCGGGTATTTTTGTTTTATATATTTATTTATTTCGCGTCTAGTCGTAAATTACTGAAAAGCATTACTAAAGCATATCGTTTGGATATCTATCGATTTTTATTGGTACATAACGTTTTTAAATAATAATGTGGAGTAATATTCATTTATAAGTTCAAATTTCCGTTAATACTAAATGCGGTTTTTAACACTAAATATGCATCTCTATATATCACGACAATTGCAAAAGTGGGAAATAAAAGAAAATACTACGATTAATTAGATAAAGTACTAAATGAGAAAAATTGTTTAAAATCCTTTATAAAAGGTATATAAAAAATGCCCCAAACGGGCTATCACAAACACATTGCAAAACGTTTTCGGATTGATAAATCCATCATCAGTGCAAACCTGAAAGTATATAACCACTTTAATTAAAAAGAACGTTAAATTAAAATGTTGAAAAAGGTTAGAGCAAAATGTGGTTAATACTTACGGTTGTACACACCAAAATATATGGGTCAAAACCCTTTAAATGTTTTAAATTTTTAGTTGTTTTACATTATTAATAGTTATAATTTATGATGTTTAAGTTACCGTTGGATAGGTAACATGGCGGCGTATGACTCTACATAAGTAAAATGGTTCTGAGACGAAGTGTCTACGAGGACCTGTTGGTAACAACTGATCAAAATGACATTGTTGACATGTTAGGACGGATGTTGTGTCAGAGCAGTCAGTGTAACTTACGGTAGTTGTCTAAAAATGACAGATGTCAGCCTCATTTTAAATTCTCATCCTTCTCTTATCACCTACTAATCATCCTTAGCCCTCTCAAACTTTGTTCAATATATCCAACTCCCCTTCTTTCCTCACTTTTGTCTAGGCATCCAAACGTCAAATCTGACCTAATACACAATATTCTCCATGCTCCTTCTCAAGAAAATAAATTCAGAGCAGATCATTCCACTTCCTCTCCAAAAACAATTTTTCATTAATATACACCATCGCCACTCAACCACATATCTTTATCTTTTTATACTGCGTTTTTCATTTTCATTTACAACTTCTTTTTACTCATCCAATTTCCCTCAGGGTTTGGTTTTCGGGTCTCTGGGGTCTTCAGTCTTTTGTAGTTTTCCCATTCATCTTCATAATAACATTTAAACATCACACATCTTTAGTAAACTTGATAGATCCACCTTAAACACAACTACTCTTGCAGTTTCATATATTGTCACAATACACTCCATAAGCCTATTAACTTTACACCTACCTACACTCTAACTTATAACTCATCCCTTTTTACTTTTATATTTCTTAGGCACCAAATGTTCCTTTTAACATATAGGGCCTTTTGTTTTCTTGAGTTATAACTTGAGCAATGTAGGAACAATATCACACCTAACCATCTTTCAGCCATCAATTTTCTGTTAGTCTGGCCTACTTGCCCACACACATAAACAACCTACCATCTTTACTTTACACACATAACCAGTAATTCATGTTGATGTGCTTATAACTTAAAAATTTTTTATTTATCTTTACTAGGTACCAAATGTGGTTTTTTGACATAGAGGGCCTTCCATACTTAAGTTTTAAGTTGAGTACTACACGAACACCACATTACAATCACATTCTTATCATATTTACATTTCAGCTCAACAACATATCTAAACACACCTCCACCTACTACATCAATACTCAATAATAAATCTTTTAGGACCCATCTTCCCACATGTGCCTTTTTACCATTTTCTAGGTACCAAATGTCTCACAACATACAGGGCCTTTTGACAAAATCTTTAGCTTAAAATAAATAGATCCTTACAGATGTATAGTTAGTTGCCTATCAATCC
Source organism: Diabrotica balteata (assembly GCA_918026665.1). Taxonomy (NCBI): domain Eukaryota; kingdom Metazoa; phylum Arthropoda; class Insecta; order Coleoptera; family Chrysomelidae; genus Diabrotica; species Diabrotica balteata. The sequence continues at coordinate 33,582,359 of OU898281.1, read as the reverse complement.
TACAAAATTTCATAAATTCCAGTTGACCCACATTAATTTTTAAAAAACCAATTTTCAATGTTTTAAATATAGCTATTTGATTAATTTACAATACAGATTACAATATTGATGGTTGATACTGTTACATTATTATAATTTTAACTTTTTTCAATTTTAAATAAGGCTGACATCTGTCATTTTTAGACAACTACCGTAAGTTACACTGACTGCTCTGACACAACATCCGTCCTAACATGTCAACAATCTCATTTTGATCAGTTGTTACCAACAGGTCCTCGTAGACACTTCGTCCCAGGACCATTTTACTTATGTAGAGTCATACGCCGCCATGTTACCTATCCAACGGTAACTTAAACATCACAAATTATAACTATTAAAAATGTAAAACAACTACAAATTTAAAACAGTTAAAGGGTTTTGACCCATATATTTTGGTGGCTACTAGCATGTACAACCGTAAGTATTAACCACATTTTGCTCTAACCTTTGTCAACATTTTAATTTAACGTTCTTTTTAATTAAAGTGGTTATATACTTTCAGGTTTGCACTGATGATGGATTTATCAATCCGAAAACGTTTTGCAATGTGTTTGTGATAGCCCGTTTGGGGCATTTTTTATATACCTTTTATAAAGGATTTTAAACAATTTTTTGTGATATGTGGTATACAGCCAGCTACAGGAACTTAGTTTCCTAGTGGAATTTTACTAACTGAGAATTCCAGATGTCCACAAGAAAACTTCAATAGGGAAAATGACAGAATTACTAGAATTACGAGTATTACTAAAGCAGCAAATAGAACTACTACCCATTAAAATAGTAGCATTCATAAACTCTCCCTAAAAACAAAATAATTTCTAGAACAGAGAAGAGAACTTATAAAACAGGGAAAAGGAGTAAAATTAAGTACACAAAAATAAATAAAACTGCAATAAACGTCACCAATCAAGACATACTTGACAACAACATTAGATGAGTGGAAAATACTATTAATAAAAACAGATAAGCAGATTTAAAAAAATAAAAAGAAGATTTAAAATAAAATCAATAGTAAAAAAGAAATACTGTAGAAAATAGGAAAGACGAAAGAAGATACATATATATGGAAAATAGAAAGCCTATAATTAATTGTTCAGAAAGACAACTCTGAAAAAATAACTGACATCCAAATAGAAAAAATCGATTACGTACTCCAGCAAATAAACAGCAATAATGCTGAACGAGATCATGAAGTTTTACCTATAATGTTAAATTGTAACTTTTAAAAAAACAGGTAAATATATATTTAACAGACGCCTAACAGAAAAAGATATCCCAGACGAATGGGGAAGAGCATTGGTCATACTGATATACAAAAAGGGTAATCCAGAAGATCTGGAAAATTACAGTCCGGTATGTATCCTATCTCAAGCATACAAGCTTTTTATGAGAATACAGAAAACAGACTGGAAAGGAAATTTGAGCTATATTAACGAAAGGTGCAAGCAAGATTTAAGAACTATTACAGTGTAACAGAACACATATACACACTCAAGTCATTAATAGAAAAGATCAATAACTATAATATACTTTTTTCTACTCTCTTACTAGTAAATTGTATATTACCTACTATTTGGATGCTAAGTAAATGCATCATAACAGATACTGACACGTAATGACTAGACGTAATAAAAAAAATTACGCTTCAGTTTTATAAAAATGTGTAATATCACATAAGCCTCGTAAGTCAGTTGGTCGAGTTACCATGGAAACGAATTAACAGACGTTATTTTGACAGATTAAAAATTATTAATCTGTCAGTGTAAATATAGTGGTAATTTAATTTTTATTTTTATAAACGAAAATAATCGTAGAAAAAGTATAGTACACAACTTGAGTTGTAAGCTTATTACATGCTTGTAAAATTACTGCGCTCGCCGCTGCGCAGCTCGCGCGCAACTTTTTTACTCGCATGTAATAAGCTTCTTACAACTCTCGTTATGTAATGTACTATTATGGTTGGCCTGTGTACATTATAAAAAGGCGTTTAATACTATTAAGAACCAAATAAATTCTGCCGTTCTAAATGCCTGATAGATCAATCTGAGTAAAAGGATCTATAGCAAACTAGCCTAAAACTAATACAGTGTATACCAGTACAAAGCGGAGTCAGACAGGGTGACTCATTAAGCCCACTTCCTTTAATATAATAATGGACGAAATAATACAAGCAGTACGTAAAGGTCATGGTTAGAGAATGGGGAAGAAAAAAATCCAAATATTATGATATGCAGATGACGCCGCAATAATCGCCGAGACAAAAAACGAGCTTCAAAGATTAATACACATATTATCCCTAACCTTAGACTATGTGATGAGAACCTAAAACGTGTAACATCAATAAAATTCTTGGGCATGACATTCGAAGAAAATCTAAGCTGGAAACTTCATATAAGAAATTTGATCCTATCCTGTCACAAGCGATTAAATCTTCTTAAAACTCTGACTTATTATCGCCAAACACTTTTAATGTTATACAGAACATTAATCAGATCAAAATTAGATTATGGATCTACTGTGTACTCTACAGCCACTAAGACACTGCTAAAAAAACTTGACAGTCTTCACAACCTATCTTTACGTATAATATCTGGAGCTTTTCGCACAACACCAATCGAAAGTATTTATTGTGAAGTTGGTGAACCGTCCTTAGAAGACAGAAGACCTTTATTTAAGTGTAACATATGCCGCAAAAATCAGGTCTAACCCAAAAAACCCTACCATATACATAATTGTTTTACAGAAAAGTTCCCAAATCTCTTCATAAATAAGCCAAGAACTGCCAAACCTTTCTACGCAAGGATTAGAAGCTATTTAAATCAATTAAACTACACGTTTCCAGAATGCTTTTTCTCCCAATTGTCCTCAATTCCTCCTTGGCAAATAAAAAATCCTCAGTGCCTAACCCGCCTCATTTCTTTCGACAAACATTCAACAAACCCACAATTAATCAAATCCGCCTTCAACGATATACTTCACAACTACAAGGACTATACACATATATACACAGATGCTTCTAAATCAAATGAAGGTACTGGTGCTGCAATCATAACCCAACATCGACAAATAAATATAAACTCCCTTCAGAGTACTCCATTTACTCTGCTGAACTGTATGCTCTATACCAGGCTACCCTTGCTGTCAATGCATCCAATAACACCAATTATATCATACTCACAGACTCTCTAAGTTCCGTCCAGTCAATCCAATATGTCTACCCAACTAATCCTTTAGTCATCAAGATAAAAGAAGAAATCTATACCGCTCAACTGAATGGAAAAAATATTATATTATTTTGGATACCATCACATATTGGAATTCCAGGAAATGAAGAGGCAGACAACGCTGCAAAAGAAGCTGCAAGTAGTGATAGTGCGGAATGTACTAAGACATTTACGTGGGAAGAAAAGTGGAAAGTGTCATCGGCAAAGCTACGCGATGTTAAAAAATCGATAAAACCCTGGCCCACATTACCAAAAAGTCGAAGAGACCAGGTAATATTAACGACTTCGACTGGGTCATACGCGACTAACGAATAGCTATAACCCGACAAGCGAGGGCTGTCGGGTTGTGCGTAGAACAAATTGAAAAGTGGAAGGGATTGCTCATTTCTATTGCAGTCGGCTAGGAGTTCACATCGTGTATAATCGTTTAAGTACCTATAATATATACCTATAATCGCGATTAAGTACCTCTCCTATCTCTCTTAGAATAATTCCTTTTCTATTTTCGCGCAGCTCACCCGCCAGCTCTCGCTTGTCGGATTATACGTGTTCTCCAACAAACTAGAACCAAGATGTGACAACTGTGATGAAAAAATAACAATCAAACATATATTGGAGAAATGTCCAGCATTAACGCCAAAGCGCATATTGTACAGTATACCCAACCAACTGAGTGATATTTTAGGTCTACAGTGCAATATTTCAAACATAAAAAGTTTCTTATCCTCAATTAACGTTTTAAATGATATCTAAACTAATAATATAAATGTATCAGAAATTATTGTTCGCTATCATTGTTTCGCTAATAGCCAATTTGGCTGATGCGATTTTGTTAATAAAAAAAATGCACATCTTCAATACAACAGCCAAGAAATACAATATGATAATATCAGCAGAAAAAAACAAATGTATGACATCTAAATACCCACTACGATGTAAAATCCAAATTGATAGGAAAATAATAAAGCAGAAAGCAAGGCTTAGATATTTGGGAATAGACAAAACTAGTTACGGTTGAAGAAGAAGTACAACAAACATAAAAGCAAGAAAAGCGGCGAGATCTCTTAATGACACAATTTGTAAGACGAGACACAAAAACAAGAATCTATAAATCAGCAATTAGACCTATATTAACATACATAGCGGCAACAAGACATGGCACATCTAAAACGAGACGACCACTAGAAACAACACAGATAAAAATACTTCGACAAATATCAGAGAAAAGTCTGTTGGATAGGGAGAGAAGCGAAAACATAAGAAGCGCATGCAATATAGAAGACATAAATGGATAGATGACAAAACGGAAACAGGAGTGGTAAGCATAGCACGAGGTAAGTCACCAAATGGATGAAGAGGTATTGGCAGATCAATAAAAAGATGTTGCAAGAATCTAAACAATGTAGAAAGCTAGAATTGAAAAAAAAACAGGCTTTAAAGCCTACATTTAAGAAAGAAGAATAGGTATAACAACCTTAATAACAAGCTATTTGAACTAAAAAGAGGAGTAAGGCAAGGGGATAAGATACCACCCAAACTCTTCACTCTCAACACTTAAAGATGTCTTTAACAAATTAGAATAAAATAACCTGTGAACAAACATATCAGGATAAAAACTCAACATCAAAATGTACATCCAATAAAAAATGATCAGGAGATCGAGAAAACGAATTTAAATATACATTTGGGACAGTCAACCTTTAGACTCTAGATTAGGCAAAAATAAAACCAAGACCACGAAATTAGCAGGCAAATTAAGGAAAGCTGCAGACCATATTGTAGTCAACAGAAGACGGTTCATTTATACCGTCGATAGTGACGTGGTTTGGGTGGAGGTTGATGTGGGGGTTAGCGTCAAAATGGCGCGTGGGTTGGCGCGAACATTTCTGGCAGTAGTGTTTTGATTGGCGGGTTGCGCGAACGATATTTTTTTATGAGAGATCTCAATGTCGAAGGCAACCGTATGCTGTCATCTCTTTTATTGAGACAATTTGATCTTTTTTCAATTTCTATAGCTTCTCGGATAATTCTTCGTTTATAGAAGCGCATGGGGGCTATGGCTCTGAAGATGGTATCTATGAAGATGGTGTTATGGATGCGTATTGTGATAAATGCTTTTATCTTATAAAAAAATAGTTAATAAAAATACCAACATACCAAAAGCACAGAAAATAAGATGATTGAGCTATTGGAGAAACAATGGAATGACAAAGATGGTGCTTATTGGTGAAGTGCAGAAGGGCAAACAAACAGAATATGAATGGATACCGTGAAAGATTTAAAAAACACCAAAATTAAGAAAAATATACAATTAGTACTAAAGCAGTGAAAAAAATATAAAATATAAAGGTTAAATATTTGCAAGTCGTATATAAGGAGTAAAAAATATATCGAATTACTAAATAAAGAATATTATAGATATTTATTCCTTATCTGATGTACATCCTTAACTGATGTACAAGTTTTTATTTTTTTTGTATGTATTTTATATTATTATCTGTTATCAGGACGCACTATTTCTTTCATTTAATAAGAATATTAAAAAATATCACACAAAGTTACATATTTTTGGATTAATGCGTATAAAAAAAGTTAAAAATTAGATTAAAAAACAATACGTGCATAAAAAATTTAATGTTGTTATGGAAAACTTAAAATTTCCCATAACAGCTTAAATTTTTTTGATAAGTACTTAATGAATCAAGTTGTTTTGCACGTACTGCTGTAGTGCACGTTTCTGATAGAAAAGTTCTTAATATATTTTGTATTACCAAATATTTCTTAGTACAAAGAAAATATTTTTGAGAAAGATTAGTTTAAATATGTTTTTTTATATTAACGAGGTCATAACCTTTTGTTGTTTATTGTTTACAACAATTAACTTAATATGGCATAAAAATTGGTGCAAGAAATAGACACTAAGCTTTAATTATTATTTAATATAACAAGCATTTACTGCAAAACATTATTTATTTCAAATTAAAAAAAAAAAGATCAATAATTTATTTTTATATTATCTTATTAGGCAAAAATTACAGCCCTCGTAGAGTATCCACCTTTTTCTAAGTATTATGTAAGGATTTTGGATTAGAACTTAAATTAGGGTTGAAAGTTGAAAAAGAGTTGTGTGTTAAACCCAATTTTGTATATATTAAAACACTTATATAATAGTCAGTGGCTCTGAACTCTGGCCTGGTGTACAAAAAAATTAAAAGACCAACGCAGTAATTTAAGATGCTAAATGAATCTGCAACTTAGGCTAGATATACATAAAGTATTGAAATAAACTGTAAAGCAGCAGCAATTTGATTAGTCCTGGGAAACTTGCACACCCTTTGAATGAAATTATGGTGTTACAATTCATTGGAGCGAGATGTACTATTTCGTGAATCAATGAACCAATCTAACGCGCTCCAATGCTCCAGACCATCCCTTTCTCCCTATAGCACTCTGATGCCGATAGAGGCTCTCTTATCAGCCAAGGGCTTAACTCATGGGACTCCTCGGTACAAGAACTCCAACACGATATCTAACGATCAATGCACTGCATGAAGTTTTCTGCTTTTCATTGACGATCTCGAACTGAAATGTGCTCGGGCTGGAGTCTGCTGAGCTACGCTTAGTTCGGCGACTCGGTTCTCGAGGATGTGAGCCCTTCGTGCCCGGGTTTTGAGGTTTTGTTAAGTTTTTTGGTTAGCTTTCGCCTTGTTGTTAGTGTTTTATAGTTTTTTTGGTGGACGAAGCTGTTTTTTATAATTGTTTTAGAAGGCTACTTCGAAAGTTGTATCTTAATAGTGGTCCTTAAAAATGCCATAATCATCTTTGTTGGTAAAACTACGAACTTATCTAGTATTTATGTATTTTCCAGGGTTTGTTGCCGAATCAGTGCTTCTATCGATCGCATCGTACCTAATTATCTCTCGCAATATCGGGCTTGGGTGGTTTTCCAGCTCAGCGAACTTAATTCTGGCTATTTTGACCATCGTGTCAATTACCCTTATTTGTTGAATTTTCTGAACAAAAAACGTTCTCTGAAAAAGAAAACGAGCGACGTTTCTAGGTACATTTACTGACTCGTGTAAATTCGACCCAGTGTTCCTTTTTTATTTGTCTAAACTAAAGTATTCGTTTCATTTCTTATTCGTTTATAGTGGTTGTATGACTGTTGTGTTTGTTGTGTTCTGTATTGTCAAAAGGCTTTCTTCTTTTCTTCACATTTTGTCTTCACTTCCTCTCTAAACCATGGTGTTTCCTTTTTTGATATGTTAGTGTTGGTTACTTTCCTCTCTCCAAGTGATTCTGATGCTGCGTTAATTATATTATTTTTGAGTTTTTCCCAACTTTCCTCGATGTTATCGTTTTCTAGTATTTTATTCCCAGCGATCTTCTCTGATATTCTTTTCCTGTATAAGTATTCCGTCGATTCCGTAGTCCTTCGACTTTGATTTTTGTCTGTGCTGGCGCCGCTCTCTTGGGTGGGAAGTATTTCAGGATTATTCGTATTTTACATAATACTAGGCTATGTTTGTTACCTAAATGTGCTGAGTTGAGGCATATTACGCCGATTAGTTTTATTGGATGTATAGATCTCTGTTGGTTATAACATAATCGTTCATAGATCTTTGTCCACGGGTGTTATTGTGTTGTTTATTCTTAGTTCGTTATTCGTGCAGTTGATCATCAGTTCTCCATTTTCGTTTTTAACATTCTCGTTATATTTTTGTTTAATGTCTTGTTTTACTTGATTGCCTATTTGAGCATTAAAATCCCCAATATTATCATCTTTCCTCTGACTTGATCTACTACTTGTTGGAATTGGTCGTAAACGCTTCACTTTTTGTTTGAGGCTTGTTATTTTCTGGGCCGTATACTCCGATGATGTTTAGGTCTTCCTTCTCCATTCTTATCTTTGCTGTTACTATTCTTTTTGATATGTATTGACACTCTTTAATGTGATTTTGGTACCTTTGGTGTATTAGTAAGACTACACCTTATTTGGCCATGTTTTCTTTTGCTACTCGACTGTAGATTAGTATGTATGCATCTAATTTTGATTGACTTTTTTTTTCATCTCTGTTTCCTGTAGAGCACAAATGTCTATTTCTTTCTCTTTCAGCACTTGGGTTATTTCTTGGTCCCTTGAGTTGAGGATCTGATATTCCAAGTAGTAATTCTCATCTGGGTTTTGGATGTTTTTCGCTTGTCCTTATTTCTTGCCGTAGTCGTATTCATAGTATCAATCCGGTTCCGAGGCTGTACATTGTTTCTTTAAGCAGTATTTGTTTTGACGATTGGAAGGTTGCTAACCTTGCCAATCACCCTCCATATTTTGTCCGGGCTTGGGACCGGCTGTGGTAACGGCAGAGCTACTCAATCCACCTCTCAATCACCCCAGGTAGTGTTAAAAAAATATAAAGAGTGGTCAGCAAAATACAACATAAATTGATACAAAAGTAGCATAAAAGTCTAAGAATAGTAGAAAATTGATACAACAGTAGTTATCTATATAACATAAAGTGTGTTTTAAGGAACCAGCTTCAGTTTGATATTAACTGGTGTATATGTTGCATAGTTGTTTATATGTAATACAAAAAGATAATGATACTTACATATCAGTATAAGGAATTATCTAAGTGTGTCATCAGTTGGGTAACATCATTCACCATTTAAAAATTTCTTATTATTAGCGTTGTATTGTATATTAGCCTTATCTATTAAGAAGAACAACTCAACTTTAAAAGGAATCCTCGTCTGTCTTGGGTTATTTTGTGAAAAAAGATTATTTTTTCAATAATTTCAGATAATGAATCATAGTTTCCCATTTGATAGTTTTAATATTCTAATACTTCGACTTGCATACTAGATGATGATAATAGTAAGTTTATTGATCTTTGTTATTGTTATTCTTTTTATTTTATTTGTATTTTTCGAAATGTCGTATTTTTTTCTCGATACCAAATAAAATTTATCCTGCTTAAATCTCAGAATATTACAAAATATACAGAGCCGTTTTTTTAACATCCCATTTATTTACAATCTGTAATAAGGATTACAATAAGTAAATTGTTTAATAAAATTACAAGAGACTTGCAGGAGACTGTCCAGTGACAATAACCTATTAAATCATAATTTAAGTAACAAAATTATTTGTGACTCTAATATCATGTTTGTAATAAATAAAAAAAAAATTGATTTAAAAATTGTAAATCTGGTTGGTAGATCTCTTAGAGTAAGATGCTTTAGCCTTCTGTTTGCCTGGGCCTCATAAGATTCTTCGTTGGGGTGGTTTTGCAGTCGTCTGTCATATTTTTGGGAGTAACTGGCAATTTCTTCTTTGGAAGTTTTCATCTGAAGATCGCGATTGATGAATTAATTAGGCATAAACCACGGTGCATTTGTGATAATGCGGAACGTCTTCGATTGGAATCTCTCCAGTATGTCGATATTGGATCTTGACGCAGATCCCCACAGTTGGATCCCATAGCTCCAAATTGGCTTAATAACTGACTTGTATACTAGGATTTTATTGTACAAATTCAGTTGTGAGCTTTTTCCTATTAGCCACTAATCTGTGGTCCAGGTGCATACCTAAGTATTTTACATAATCCTTTTGTTGTAGGATTTGGTTATTTAATGAGACGGTTGGCCATGTACCTTTTCAATTAGTGAACGTTATAAGTACTGACTTGCTTTCGTTAACTTTAATTCGACATGTTTGTAACCAAATCTTTATTTTGTCGAGATTGGTCTGGAGCAGTTGTATGGGCTGTATGTGGCTGTGACGATGTTTTGACTTGTAGGAAGATCTGCTGGGTAAAGTAGGTAGAGAACAGGTCCAAGGACATTACCCTGGGGTATTCCAGCTTTAATTGGATATAAGTTAGTGCACTGATCCTGTACTTTTACAAGGAAATACCGGTCGGAAAGATAGGACTTGAGGATTAGAAAGTAGTTGAGATAAAGGACTTGTCTTATTTTGTATAGCAGGCCAGTGTGCCAGACTTTATCAAAAGCCTGCGAGATATCCAAAAAGGCTGCAGAACAGTATTTCTTATCTTCTAAGGCTTTGTTTATGGAATTGCATAAACGTGCGGTGTATTTGCTCAATGGTAGCATGCTGTTGTCTAAGTCCAAACTGGTGGTTTGGTATTAGGTTTAGATTTACGAAACTATTTTTCTATGGTTCGATACGTTTATGCAGTCATTAAGTATAGGTGGTACACTTCATATTAGTTGTAATGCAAGAAATATCTTGAATATTTACTTCTATTGAAAAATGAATGCACGATTTCAAGTAACAGTGAATAAAATTAAAATTATAAACTTCAAAAGTATCAAAATAATTAAAATAATATTTCGTCAGTGTTTCACGTGACATACACCGTTTGTGCCACAAGTTTATTATAAAGGCTTATTTCAATAAAAGACATTTAGACATCACCTGTATAAAGAAAAATATAATTTAATAATAAAATTTCACGAGCAAATGTTATGATTCGTATTTAAATATTTTAAGCTATTGTTTACGGGGATTAAACGTTTATTCATTGCACTTGGTATTTTTTTCTTATCTAATATAAGCAAATAGAGATGACTTACCAGGTGATTAAATTTATTATGGTTTTTGTTTACTTGGGTATAAATTTTAAATACAACATTCAATCTGAGTTGCAAAATATGTATATACGTACCTCTTTTTTGTATATGATTTTACGTCATGATATAAGGATACAAGATATGATATTGCCACGCACTAAACTCGTACATCTCGCGCATGACGTCACCTTGTGCTAAATTTTCAAAATGTATCCATGCTTGCGGATGAAACGCACTGTTGAAATTCTAATATAATTTAATAGATGTTTTATTTACTATGTGAATTTAAGTTAAGTATTTAAACTAGTATATTGTAGAAAATAACACGTTTCCATGAGAGTAAAGTTTGAAGGGGGAGCCATGGCCGAATGGAATGGTTATGTAAACTAAAGTTTGATTTTGAGGTTGCAGTCATTAATAGGGCAGGATAAGTAAAACTCTTTTTTTACTTAACTGAACTACGAGTACTTTTTTTTAAAGCAATCTGTGTTTGCATTTCAATAATGAACTATCCTATATGCTTGTGGACCGGCAGAATAGATACCTATTGCTTTAGATATGTCCTCAACTTTCCATTTAAGGCGAGTTTTGAATTTTCTAATTTTTTTAGGTGCTCCTCACTAAAAATATTTCAATAAGTTCTTGGCGCTTTTCCAAAAATGCAATCTTTTCTTGAAGGCCAAGTATTATTTTGTCCCGATTATCTTCTTCAGTATTAACCCTCAAAAAAAGTCAGAGTTTAAGTATACAGGACCACATATTCTAGGCATTAAAAACACAGCCTAGTTAAGATAGTATATAATCTGCGCTAGTTAGGTATTTTTAACTACAAACTAACCCAATACTTCGACGAGTAGGTAATTCTTCCAAAACAGCATCCTCGGGGATAAAACAAGAAGCACCAGCCTTCGCACCATCATCAAAACTGTTTCCACTATTGCTACAAAGTTCCATTCTACAAAAACAAATATTTAGTAATGAAATCATTAGACATAATTATTTACCACTTCAATATAATAAATATCACGTATCTATTTAATAAATCATCCACAAGTCTTTTTTGTTGTCTTTTAAGTTGCCGGTTCGTTCGATCGTATCGATCACTTTCAATAAAGTGCTTAGAGCAAACACGAGCAAATTTAACATTAAAACTATCCTGGTGTTTACACAAATGTTTCCAAACAGCTTGCATTTCCTTGTCTTTTGGAAAGCTATAAAACGCTGTACGACACAACCGTACATTGCACACCTCATATTGCGAAAAATTTAAAGCCTTTAACACTCTCAAAATATTATTTTACTAAATATTGGCTATGGACCGTAAATGTACATAAACATCAAAACACAATATGGCGAAATTTAGCACAAGCTGACGTCACATAAGTCATGCATAAGCCACGCCTACATGCGCGGTATCTTATCTGTTTGTATTTGTATCATGATTTTACGTAAAGAAATCGACAACACTTTTATGTGTAAACAATAAATAATAAAATACGAATAGGAGAAACAAGAAATAAGACACGTTACACAATGAGATATTAGTTCCCAAATAATAGTTAGTGAGATAATTAGAAATTTTCAATAGTAATACCACTAGTGATTCAATTTTCGCGATAAGTCTGTCGATTTACTTCTAAACGAAACTGAGTTGCTTGAAAACACCACGAGTCCGTAGGACGAGTGGTGTTTTCTTTAAGAAACTCAGTTGAGTTTAGAAAATAAAAGACAGACGCTAAATTAAATCACGAGTGGTATTTTATTGGACTATTTCATGAACAAAGTGATAGGTCAAAAATTCAGTTAGAATGAGAGGAAGGAATTTAATAATAATACATTTAATCTAGGTAACCCAAATCTACCCATTTTTTGAATAATTCAAAATTAGTCAGAATCATGAAATATTTATTATAACTATAAATAATTTGTTATAATTATTTTTTACCTATAACAATAAATAATTCGTACACGAAAAAATAGTACATTGTTTACCGGGTAGGAAAAGCTTAACATTCCTGGACGACTGTGAAGATTGCTAAGTCTCGGCTTGCGCCTCGACTTAGCAACACAGAGTCCAGGAATGTGGCTTTTCCTACGAGGTAAACATACTATTTTTCCGCAAATCGTTTAAAATTCGACAGATATTGATTGATTTAAAAAAAACGCGATAATTTTATTCCCAAATAAATGGTGCTTTGAAATTCCTAATAAAATTACTTGGGTTACTATGGAAACGTATTGAGGTTGAATTGTCAAACTTGACGCTTATAAATTTAATTGCTGGTTAACACTAACAACTGTACACAAATATCATTTCCTTACAGTAAGGAAATGACATTTCCTTACAGTAAGGAAGTCCTGACTGTTTCTTCAAGAAATTTTGACAGGAATGTCAAAATTTCCTGGCGATTTGCGGAAAAAAGGAAATGTCATTTCCTTACTGTAAGGAAATGATATTTCCGTACAGTTGTTAGTGTTCTACATAAATGATAGAAAACACATTGCTTATAAGGAATTAATTTATATTTTGAAAACATCAAGTCATTGCTGAATACATTTTTAAGATCAATTTGTTATATTTACAGTAATTTGACAGTTAGTACAATTATTGAACATTGGAGGAACACTCTTAGAACTATGAGAAACATTTTGGACAACATGCAGGGTGGAAGTGTCATTTTGTTGAATATTTTGTACTTTGAAAATTTTATTTGCCACCTCAACCTTATTGTTAAGCGATTCTTCGATATATCCTTCAGCAACGTTTGATGACTTCCATCCGCCATGCCTCTTTAAACTAGTTAAGTCGGCACCAGAGTCAACCAATATTGTTGCAGAAGACCGACGAAAGCAGTGACCAGTATATTCTGTCGGATTTACCAAGTTCAAATAAGTAGCAATTATTTTGGGCATTTTTCTAAATTGATGAATTCCTACCACTTGTCTACAACCCTTTCCGCTTTGATATTTAAAGAAAAATCGGTCACTGTTCATATTTTCTGGTCTTAACGAAACATACTTTCAATAAACATTCAAGTAGATCTGATTAATTACAAATGATCTTGGTTTGTTGGTTTTCGAATCAGGTATGCTGATTAAAAGCTTAGATTCTAAGTCTTCTATATCGTGTACAGTCATTCGGACTAACTCATCCATTCTACAGGCCCCAGAAATACCAAATATTACAGCCACCTAAAAAATAAATAAAGCTATAATCTAAATAGAAATTAAAACCTTGTAAATTACCTTAATCATTAAATTTTCTTTATCTGGAGCTTCCTGGATAAATTTTTCAATTTCTTCCTTCGTTAATATCTTAGATTTCTTTGCCCTATAACCTTGAGCTTGCCGTTTCAATAAAGAACGAAGTTTTGAGTATGTAGATATATCTACATTGTGTTTAAGTGCAAGGGTTGACTTCAGCATTGAATAATTGGCCCATAATGTTGAAGATTTCATCTTTAAACAAAGGTCTAGGAAGTATGCCATTACAACATTTTCTGAGAAAGAACTCGTATTTTTACTCATGCGATAATCCATAAAACGTCTGTATGCATTTTCGTACTTTTCTCTTGATTTCTTTGGCAATAATTCTAATGAAGCAGTATTCACTGCCTCAACCAGCTCTGAAGGATTCCCAGGAATGGAAATTTCATCATCACTTATCATTTTACTTTCGAGAACACCAGCAATTAAATTTATAAGCGTCAAGTTTGACAATTCAACCTCAATACGTTTCCATAGTAACCCAAGTAATTTTATTAGGAATTTCAAAGCACCATTTATTTGGGAATAAAATTATCGCGTTTTTTTTAAATCAATCAATATCTGTCGAATTTTAAACGATTTGCGGAAAAATAGTATGTTTACCTCGTAGGAAAAGCCACATTCCTGGACTCTGTGTTGCTAAGTCTCGGCTTGCGCCTCGACTTAGCAATCTTCACAATCGTCCAGGAATGTTAAGCTTTTCCTACCCGGTAAACAATGTACTAATTCTCGACTATAATTATTATAAAAGGTGCAATTGTAAAAATTTTGAATAGTATGACCGTTATTAGGTGGATACAATGTATTGTTGCTATTATTACTTGATGTACTTGGAGTAATCCTAAAAGTATTCACTATGTTCTGATGATGTTCGGCACTAAGATGTAAATACGGTTTCATCGAGTTCGAACTTCCATGTCCAGTAATTTTCATAGCTTGTTGTTCACTAACGCCAGATTGTAGTAACTGACTAACTGCAGTGGCACGATTAGAGTGATTCGTTATTTTCACTTTTTTAGTGTCTAATCCTATCTTTTCTGCAGACATTTTTGTCCATTTGGATATTGTATTAATACCAATAGGACAATTCTTGTACCAATTACTATTATTATATTTATTCCACTTGCCATTCACAGTCAGAAAAAGTCTATCATTGGTAATAGTTTCCCTTTTCGATATAAGTTTCCGGTATAATCTCACAGGACACATTTCAGGATTCTTCAAATTTTGAGTAAGCCATTTATTATCTGCACAGTTTTTATCACCACCTTGGCGGGTTTTGGAGAATATCGGGTTATATGCAATTCTGTTTGTTAAACAGCCTTTGTTGTTAGTCTCTTCCTTGAAAAAATGTAACATGGAAAAACTTGCTTCGTTACCTCTCCAAGCTAATTCTACGGCAGCTATATGAAAAAACTTCTTTTGGAGTCCCTCTGGCGTGTCTTCGTCCCATTGTAAGCACATATTTTTATATTCATCCGAAGTCATAGCGACAGAACTCATTTTCCTTTTATCGGGTACAGTTTGCAACAATTTTCTCTTACTATCACGAGCCGCTCTCGCTTCCTTGAAGGTTATATCTTTGAAGGGATCAATATGTCTCTGATACTCACAGAAATATTTTTCTTGTACCAATTTTGCAGTAGTGTTCCATATGGTTTTAATAACACTCTCCTTGTAATCACTACCATCAATTTTTCGCATGTTGAAGGCCCAGTCTTTTAGAATGAATGCTAGTCTTTCGTTGTTATTTTCTGCATCTAATTTGTAGTTGCGATCCACACAGAACATCATAAATTGTCTCCATATATAAGATTTAGATTTTCTTGTGTTACTCGGTATATTTTCTTCAATGTTTTGGTTTATAACTTCGTTTGAAGTACCACCGAAACGACTCATTTTGACGTATACAGCTACAATAATTTTTTTGGCAAACGTCAAACTTGGCTTTGCGATCGGTATCCATGGTTACGTCGTTGAAAACACGAAGCTGATAGACCAATCAGAATTGAAAGACAGTTGGTGTTTTCGCGATATCACAAGCTGTCTTTGGTTTGTGATTGGTCAGATTATGTGAAAATTTTAAGATGAGTGAAATAGTCAAAGAAAACGTTTTCTCTCGATAATTTTTAGCAGATTTCAAAATTCAAATTCTTACTTGAATATGTGCCTTTTATGATTTACAAAGCAAGCAGGCGGTCGATGGACCGACATGGGGATTCTAAAATTGCATTCCACAGCATATTGATTCATCTAAGCAAGAACCTTTCATGAACTGTTCATGAAGGTTTTACCTATAAATTGCAAGTTTTTTAGTTATTTAAGGTTCAGTTTTCACATAAATTTTCGAAAAAGAAAAAATTGGATTCATGGAGCTATAACTTGATTTATATTGCATCTACAACAATAGAAAAACGAATTTCTTTGTTTTTTTTATAAACTCTATTTTAGATAAGAATGTTTCTTTCATATAACAAGGTTTTTTAGTTAGGAATTATTTTAGCAGTTTACTCTGCTCTACTCCTCTGAGAAGGAGTGGTGTTTACCAACAGGGTAAAAGCCCATATTGACACTATAACTTATGTTATTTGAGTTATATTACTGTCAAAATTTTAAGAAAATGAATATAGTTTTAAAGAATTCGTAGCAAAAATTGTTAAGTCGTTATTAAGTGTAATGAAATTTTATTTAATGGCTAATATGTTACAAATATTTAACAAGACCACCAGAATATTCACATTTCAATACATCAAACTGTTGTCTTTAAGAACATATGATATATGTATTGTATTTTTCTCCTAAGTTTGAAATATCTATGATCGAAACATTCATAAAAACATGCAGGTACTCTAAGTGGATCATATAAAGTACTAGGAACAAGGAACATTACTGATATTTATGACTGTTACAAATAACAAACAATGTGATTAACTTTTGGTAAAAATGTACATAATGACACATTTAGTATTACCTTATAAATAATGAAGGTAAACTTTGCATTATATTTTAGTAGGTAAAAGTACGCTGTAGACAACATACGTTGTGGACTATGATACATTATTATCTTTGCGAGTATCATCGCAAAAAGGTGATATTCTGCATGCGACATTGATATTTAGCGACGTACTTGTTTATGACAGAAATATATTTTAAAATGCTTTGTCCCGTTTGCTGTTTTTTTATCACTTTTCTTATCTACAATATTATTATTTATTTATTTATTGTCATGATTTTTGCATATACTACTTAAATTTCTTCATTCATCTATATATGTTTCCACCACTCTTACTGTTGTTAATTTATATTAGAACCATATCTTTTGTGCACTTAATGATAAATTAATGATAAATTGCTGGTAAAAACTTAGAATACTGCTAATAATTAAATATTTTGCCATACAAATTGGTTATGTTCAAATTTTAGGTTATTTTATTGATTTCGTTCATAGACATACAAGACAAATAGACTGACTGCTGCAATATAGTCGCGTACCCCCAGTGCGACAAAGAAAACTGTCCTTCTCATTGCTCATTTAGGTAGATAAAAGCTACATTCTCTCTCTCTTGTCGTTTCCTCATTGCTGAGGATCGTGATTCCCTACAATGCGGGCTGTCAATTCTCTCCATCTCTTGCGATTTTGGGCTGCTCTCATGGACTCGGAAAACGTCTCTCCAGTGGCTTTCTGTACTTGATCTGACCATCGGATAGGTGAGCGTCCTCGGCCTCTACGTCCTTCTACGTTTCCGCACACAATTAGTCTTTCTAAGTTGTCATTGTCTCTTCTCGCAATGTGGCCAAAAAACTTTAAAACATTTGCAAGACACTGAGAGGAGAGTCTGGTCTGAATGTTTAGCTCTTCGAGAATCGACTGATTGGATCTGTGCTCCGTCCACGAGACGCGTAGCATTCGTCTCCAGCACCACATTTCGAATGCGTCAATCCTTTTCCTATCCTCTGATTTTATTGTCCATGTTTCGGCACCGTAACTAAAGATTGAAAAAACGAGTGTCCGTACCAGTCTCATTTTGAGTTTTTTGGACAAAGAGCGGTCCTTCCATATTTTTGACAGTCGACTCATCGCGTTCTTGGCCATTCCTATTCTTCTGCGAATTTCCGTATGGCAGGAGGCTGCATTGCTTAAGGAAGATCCTAGATACGTGAACTCGTCTACTTTCTCGAATTGATTTAGGGCGCCTGTTGTTTGGAGGATATTCGCGTGGTCCACAATCATGATTTTTGTTTTCTGATTATTAATCTTGAGCCCACACTTGTTGCTTTCGGTTTCTACTCTCTTTATCAGTCTCGACATCTCCTCTTCAGATGTTGCTATCAGTGTTGTATCGTCTGCGAATCTTAAGTTTGAGATCTTTTTCCCTGCAATGGAGATGCCGCCTCTCCATCCATCGAGTGCGTTCCTCATTATGTATTCTCCATATAAATTGAACAGGTCTGGAGATAGTATGCAGCCTTGTCGTACACCTCTGCTGGTTTTGAAGGTATCAGATTGCTGGTTTTCAATTCTTATTTTAACTGAGTTATCTTCGTATAAGTTTTTAATTAATATTGCCAAATGATCTGGAACTCCCATCTCATGAAGAACTGTCCAGAGAACTTCCCACTTTACACAATCAAATGCCTTTTGGTAGTCTAGAAAACAGATTATTATTGGAATTTTAAATTCGCGGGCCTTTTCTATGAGCTGCCGCATATTAAGGATTTGCTCTCTCGTACCCTTCCCTTTGACAAAGCCTGCTTGTTCTTGGGAATTTGGTTGTCTAAGTACTGTTGCAAACGGCGTTTAATGATTCTTAGTAATATTTTGCTTGGATGGGAAATCAGTGAGATGGTACGATAATTACTACACTTTGTAGTTGTTCCTTTTTTATGGATTGGTATGCACAATGATGTGCGCCATTCTCTGGGCCACTTTCCGCATCTCCAAATTTTATTACAAAGTTTCCACATTATGTAACATCCTTTGTCTCCCATGTTCTGAAGGAGCTCTCCCGTGATATCATCGCAGCCAGGGGATTTATTCTTCTTGAGGTGAGTTACAGCTTCTTCAATCTCGGACAGCAGAATTTCAGGTTCAGGGTTGTATTCAGTGTTTTCGAGGGCTGAAGTGTGGCCTAGATTTACGTGTTCTTCCCTGTAGAGCTCTGAACAATAGTTTTTCCATGTTTCCAACACTCTGTCGATATCACTTATGATAATACCATGTTTGTCCTCTATTGCATAGTTCTTGGGTTTAAATTCTCTCGCAAGAATTTTCACTTTCCGGAAGAGGTCTTTGGTTTCATTTCGATATCCGTGATTTTCTATTTCTTGGCAGATTTCAGAGATGTATTCTTGTTTGTCTTTTCGGCATCTTCGTTGAATATCTCTGGAGAGAGCTTTATATGTCTGTTGATCACAGGGGCCAACTTTAAGTTGCTTTCTTTGTTCAATCACTTTCCACGTGTTTCTGCTGATCCATGGTTTAATGCTATTATTTATAGATGGTTGGCGACATTGGTTCACTGTTGTTACGATGGTTTCTTTAATATCTGTCCAGGCTTCATCCACGCTTTGTTCTGACTGATTGTTCCTATTCTGGTTAGTGCTGGTTCAATTCTCTCTTTAAAGGTAACTAATTCGGGGTCCGTTAGCCCAAAAGAACGGGGAGAAGAGCTACATTATTTACCTTTAAAACAAATTTAAATTTTCGTTGATAGGATATTTTGATCAGAAGATATCGAATTGTTGATTGATTGATTTCGCGCGCGTAACTGACATTGAAAATTGCCGATCGCTTCACGCGTTGCTTCTGAGAGAACGGTTTATTTTAAACAAAAATAGCTAATTAACATTTTTAGTAAAAATTATGTCAGCTCATTGCTTGAAAGATTTGTTTCTACACCGCACGGCGAACAGATTCTTGGTAAATCGGTTTTTCCGTTTTTCACTCATACGAGGGGGTTTTGGGGAAAAGTCCGGGGATAGAAGCGGCAAACTTTTTTTCATTTTTTTTGGGTCCCAAAACTGACATTCTCAGCAAAATTTAGCTTGTTCGTATGATTTGTAGAGGTCAAATCTCTGGCGACTGGGCTATCGATAATACGGGAAAGTCAACTTAAAACAAATTAACTTAAAAATTAAAAACTTAATTTTAAAGATTTAAAAAATATGTATGATAATTGAAATACATTCTAGATATATATACTGCGTCGTTTCCATGTAATAAATTACTTATCTTTATTGTAGTATGTCTTATATTCCATTATTTGTTTCCATTTAATCCTGTTTTTTATCATACCGCAACAGTAAAAACCTTTTTTAGAAGAAAATCCCAAGGTGATCATATAAAAATATTTTTTATTGTTAGGTACGTGTATAGGTCTATTTGTTAAACATTTATTTAAAAAGTATTTCCGATTGTTTTACTTCTCTCAGTAATGTTATTGAAGGTACCATAAAAATAATCTCCTGATAACACTGTGTATACGATTTCACATGTTCTGTGGTGGTACTATGCTCATATCAAAATGATTTCAAAATCAGTTCATGCTTTTCTTGGCTTAAGTTAAGATAAGAATATGTTCTACGGGTATATCTGATAATTAATCAGATATAATACCATGATGGTGAAAAAATTCTGCAAAGATGATTGTTTTTATTACTATGTATGGAGGAGGTGTTTCAAGGCTCTTGTTGACAGCGTTCAGTAAGTATTAATCTGACTAAAACTCCCCGCAATTACAACTTTATATTGATAAATATTTTACAATACTTTTTATCTCAAATTATAAGCGGCAGTGTTTACTTAATTTATTGAATAAATCCCTATAGTTATCAATAGCATGCATGGTTCACACCTGTACGAGTGCTTCTATCGTTAATTCTGTCTTTTATGTAACTTTTACTAAGAGACGTGTCTTAAAACATCTGATTTTTGTTAATTGGTTAATGCTTATCCTACCCTTTCCACTCTAGCCTTGATAGCGAGTTAATATATAAACACAAGTTAATTAATTTATGGTGACTTTGATAAGATTGTCTTTTATTGTTTTTAACAATATACCGCGTTTATAATGTTAAATGATCTAATTATTATATTACAGAATACATAAAATTTAATACAATATTATATAAATGATAGAAAAATGTCTAACTACAAAACAACAACCATTTTCTTAGGTTTTTTAACCATGATATTCTTCTTCTCCCAATTCCTCGCTTTCCGAATACTTTACCTTGAAGGATTATTTTCAGTAATCTATGTTTAGTGCGTTTGCAAAGTGTCTGAGATAATCTAACTTTCTCTTCTTAATCGTATACATCACTTCTCTTTTTTTCCTCATCCTTTGTAGTACAGTCTCGTTGGTTATCTTGTCCGTTCATGATATCCTCAGGATTCTTCTGTATAGCCACATCTCGAAAGCTTCAAGTTTTTTCTCCATTGCTTCAGTGAGTGTCCAGGATTTAACTCTGTAATAAAATATCGAGAAGATATAACATCGTAGGAGCCTTACTTTTATCTCCAGATTAAGGTTGTGTAAGTGTAATATCATCAATAGGAAGATTATATGGGAAGATACTGCGAGAAAAGATAGAGCAAGCGATAAAAGGCAAAATCGGTGAGGATCAGGCAGGCTTCGCGGCAGGAAGATCATGCATAGACCACATATATACACTGGAACAACTGTTACAAAAGAAAAAAAGCAAAAAATGTTATAGTCATAACTATTATACTTTGATGGTATACAAGGCAAATATCGAACACAGTAATTAATTAAATTACTACTATAGAAACAAATAAAGCAAATTACGAAATACTACTAGGAGATTTTAATGCTAAATTGGGCAAAAAAGAGTAAGATTATGAACATTTAATTGGTAACTATGGCTACGGGAAAAGAAACGATAGAGGAGAAATGCTTCTCAATTTCATGAATGAACATAACATGTACTCAATGAACTCCTTTTTCAATAAAAAACCAAGCAGAAAATGGACATGGATGAGTCCCGATAAAAAGACAAAGAATGAAATAGATTATATCTTAACGAAGAATAGAAACCTAGTAGAAGACGTATCAGTATTAAATCAGTTTGACCTAGGAAGCGATCATAGACTAATAAGAACAAAACTAGTAATTAACAAAAAACTAGAAAGAAAAAGAATACATGAAAAAAGATACAAATGGACATCTGAAGAAATCAAAAATAGTGAATTTAATAAAAAGATAGTGCATGCATTAAATCAAGTTAGCATGCAGCAGATAAACTCCAATGATATTGATGATTTGAATAACCTTATTACCGAAACAGTAAATAAAAGCCTTCTGCAACTGAAAAAACCGAAAACAACATGCAATGAATTAGACAAAGAAATATTACAACAAATAGAAAGAAGGAAGATCTTAAATAAATCTAACAAAAGGGAACCGACGAATATAGAGAACTTAATAGGCAGATTAGAAAAGGAATCAGACAACAAAAAAGAAAAGAAAACGAAAAATTAATAACAACAACTATTGAAAAAAATAAGAGTATGAAATGTCTCAGACCGACACTAGGACGACGTCAGATGATATCATTAATAGGAAAAGACGAAAATGAAATCACAAGTAGAGAAAACATACTGACACGAATAGAAGAATTTTACACAGAACTTTACAGATCACATCAACAAGATGATGAGATGAGACCAGCACGGAAATTAATAAAAAATGTTGGATCAGAAATAATGCCAAAAGTAACAATTTCAGAGGTAACTACAGCATTGGAAAACATGAAGAGAAATAAAGCTGCAGGAGAAGATAGTATTACCACAGATATGATATTAGAAGGAGGTAAGGAACTAATTGCAATTGTAACTAAGCTTGTGGACAGTTGTTTACATCAGGGCAAAGTCCCTAAGAGCTGGAACAACTCTAAAGTAATCTTATTGCACAAGAAAGGTGATAGTCGAAAATTAGAAAACTACAGACCCATCAGCCTACTGTCACACCTGTTTAAAATACTCACCAAAGTCATAACTACTCGACTAACAAGGAAATTAGACGAATACCAACCATATGAACAGGCAGGTTTTAGAAAAGGCTATTCAACTTCCGATCACCTGTTAACCACAAAAATATTAATAGAAAAATGTAACGAATACAAGTTTCCAGTTTTCCTTGCATTTGTAGACTACGAAAAAGCTTTCGATACCATAGAACACACGGCCGTAATAAACGCAATGCAAAATTGCAGAATAGACAGCAGATATATTAACTTAATAAAAGAAACTATGAACCAAGCTACAGCTACATACTACCTAAATGAAAATGAACACACGAACCCTGTACCATTAAACAGGGGAGTCAAACAGGGAGATACTTTATCACCCAAACTGTTCACCTTAGTTTTGGAGAACGTTTTTAAAAACCTAAATTGGAAATATAAGGGAATAAACATCAATAGCCGCTACCTCAGTAATCTACGATTTGCAGATGACATAATCCTGATAGTTACTGACCTACAAGAAATGCAAACCATGCTTGTAGAACTTCATACCGAATCTTCTAAAATAGGACTGAAAATGAATTTAAACAAAACAAAAGTCATGCACTCCGAAGACACCGTGACAATAATAAACGATAAAGTTATAGAAAAAGTTGAAGAATATATATACTTGGGACAAAAAATAATCCTAAATAGGGAAATTTAGACTGAAGAAATAAAAAGAAGATTTTTTTCTTTTGATGCATGCATTATTCCGATATTAACTTATGCGGCACAAACATGGACAATCACAAAAAAGAATATGAATATACTTAGAGTCACTCAACACGCGATGGAAAGAGCACTGCTAGGTATATCACTTAAGGACAAGAAAACAAACATATGGATAAGACAGAAAACCAAAGTCACCGATGTGGTGCAAAAAGCATTAAAGCTGAAATGGGAATACGCTGGACATGTAGCTAGGAGCGATCTAAACAAATGGCACAGATCAATTTTAACCTGGAGACCATACCAACACAAAAGACCCAGAGGCAGACCTCCTATGAGATGGACAGATGATCTGAAAAGGACTGCCGGGAAAAATTGGCTACAAGTAGCGTACAGTAAAAACCAATGGAAAGGAAGACTTGAAGAGGCTTATGTTCAGATGTGGATGTGAATGGCTAGACGAAGAAGAAGAAGGGGACAACTATCAGCCAAATTCTCTTCATGTGGGAGTTCTGGGTAATAGAACTTTTACATGGTAACCTATCAGATTAAAATTCATGCTAGCGCTAGTCGCTTTATTCCTGTTCTTTCATGTGACTTATCCGCAAAGTCTCCTCTTTGGGCTAGGGCTAGTTCAGAGACTTGGTGCAGAAGGAGTTGGGCCCTATAGCCATGGTTTTTATGGTTTTTGTTAATGTTTTTTGTGGCTTTCGCCGGTTTATGTTAGTAATTTTGTAACTTTTTTGGTAGCCGAAACCATTTTTTGTGTTTTTTGTAATTTTTTTGTAGGATGTCCTGAAACATAAAATCATAATTAGTGTATGTATATAAATATAATCAAATTACTTAGGCCTACACTGTCATTTATAGAGCTAAGAACTATTCGCTTTTGTGTGTTGTTATTGTTTTGTGTTTTATTTTGTCTCCTGTGATTTTAGTTTTCTCTCTGTTATTTTTGTTTATTTTCTCTCTAGTTTTATCCAAAATCTTGAAGAAGCGCGTATTTTCTTTTTAACTACTGCAGAAAATATGGACCACGCTGAGACTGTACTATTGCTATTGATAGACTTCCAACAAAGGCGTTTAGTTCTTCGCAAATTGGGTCGTGATCCGTTTTGTTATTTTTATTCAGTATTCGATGTAAAGTTTCATACAATTGTCTTTGATAATTGTTCTTTAACCTATGTAGATCTATAAATTTAATTAAATATATAAAAATAACAAAGATGATAGAGGTCGGTAAGGCATTTTTAGGAATGCATAACTGCTAACAGTAAGGGCAGTTTTTTTCACAGAAATCCTAATCCAGAATATGCCTACCATTTAATTACGAAACATTTTAAATTCAACTAGAAATTTTATATAAACAACAAAAGTAAAAAAATTATACTTAATTTAAATATTAAAAATGAGTGAATTTTCAACTAAAATGGATATTAGAAGGTTATCTGAACTGTAGAGACGGTAATGGGGAGTTAGCTAGGCAAAAAGTCTTATAAAACTTTAGCCAGAAACAGGATAGAAAATCGTGTTGGGGCGAAAGCATAACCTCACACCACCTCCATTACCAAAATGGCGGTTGTGAGGCACCTAGTACTAACACTATCCATGAGTTGACCACAGGAGGGAAGGGGAAACTCAACAAAATACATTCATGTTGACTTGGTCTCTTGAATGGATGTGGGGTTTGGTAAGTTCTTGTGTTATATTAGACTTCGAATTCTGTTTGCCCTACAGTAGTTTAATGTCAACGAGAGCAGATCTGCTTTGAGGACAGAAGATTACGTGGTGCATAACACTCATAGTTTTTCTTGGACATGCAGTCCAAGTCACTATCTGCCGTCATGCGTCTCTGATCTCTGGTTCGGTATAACCTGCAGTAGGTTGGTATGGCGAATTTGCCAGCAAGTTGAAACTATTGGAGCAGACCGTTACCGACTCAAAAGTAGTGAAAAACTGGTCGGGTCAAAGCTATCAACTGTCATTGTGAGAAAGGCAAACTGTCGAAACAGTTGGAGTGATAATAAATTATAATAAATTTTGTTTAAGTATTGGAAACGTTTTCAGTGTTTTATTGTTAGATAAAATGAGTTTCCATCAAATAACTGCCGAATCTATAAGTTATTATAAAAATAAACTATTACAAAACAATAAATCATTAAACTTGAGTCTATAGTGTCTCTGATCATAAGACTTTTGGCTTTTGGTTGAATAAGATGAAACGGAAAAAGTACTTACATAATACAGGAGTGGATACCTGCGGTTTGGTAATCAAACGGACGGTTTTCATACAATTGTCGTGTAGTTTTAGAGGGTAAACATGAGAGTCGTTGTTGCAGACTGGCGTAAGAACCACACAATTTGGATAGTCAACTTCAGCAACTGAGGGAACCGAGCGTTGTGCTAACAGAACAACGCCTGACCACAGTGAGACAAAGGTAAGACAGCAGTAAGACGACAGCTAGACAGCGACTAATTAGCGGCAAGACAGCGTCTAGGTAGCGGCAACACAGCTTGGCACACAGAATTGATATCAACGTCTATAATAATAAGTAATCTACATAAGGGAGACAGATGTAAAGTTCTAAGGTAGACGAAAAGTATAAGAAATATGAACTTACCGGTCAAGTATAACTGACTCGTTAGGAAACTGGTACACAAGACTCTCTTTTGCAGGAGCTGAGACATAAATGAAATAGTCTCGGTTTAGTTAGATAATTAGGACTCAGATAACTGTGAAAAATAGGAATTACAAATGTATGCGGGAATAGGCCTAATTATGGGTTACGCACGGTGAACCATTTCGAGACACCGAAACTTTCTTTTTTTTTTATTTTTTTTAGAAAGTCTTCTTCTTAGGTTGCCTGTCCGTTCCGAACGTTGGCGATCATTCTCGCTATGATGACTTTGTCGGTTTCTATACGAAATAGCTGTGTTGAGATCTTTCTATACCATGCTCTCAGGTTAGTAAACCAGGATATTCTTCTTTGTCCTAGAGCCCATTTTCCTTAAATTTTACCTTGCAAAATGCAATGAAGTAGCTCGTATCTGCCTTGATTTCTCATTATATATCCCAAGTACTGCAACTTACGGCCCTTTACGATGTTAACCAAATCCACAGTTGTGTTCATCCTCCGCATTACTTCTTCATTGGTAATTTTGTCTGTCCATGGTATCTTCAGGATCCTTCTGTATAGCCACAGCTCAAAAGCCTGAAGTTTGGATAGCGTTTCCGGCTTCAATGTAACCGTTTCTACTCCATACAGAAGCACTGAGTACAGAAGCTCTTGAACACAGAGCTCATACTCAAGAATGCACTTTTTGCCTTTCCGATGCGACATTTAATCTCTTGGATATAGCCCTACGACTCATTGATTATAGTTTCCAAGTAGTTGTATTGTGAAACACGTTCAGTTCTCATTTGGTTCACATACATATTTGCTCCAGTTATGTTTTCCTTGCTGATGTTTTGCTGGTGTTTATACCCAGTCCATATTTTCTACTTGTTTCCCTTATTTTGTTCATTAAGTTTTGCAGCCCTTCTATGGTATTGGCAAACACTATTGTATTATCTGCATACCGCAGGTTATTGAGCTTGACTCCATTTATTGATATGCCTTCATCAATATCTTTTAGAGCCTCTTCAAAAATGTGCTTCGAGTACAAATTGAATAACAGTGAAATTATGCATCCCTGTCTCACTCCCTTGAGTGATCTGAAGATTTTGACCTGATCTGTATATTCTCCATCTATTCGGAGCACCGCTGATTGATTCCAATACAGATTAGCTATTATTTTTAAGTCTTTTCCGTCAATCCCTGTCCTCTTCAGCACTTTCATTATTTGTTCGTGCCTGACCCTATCAAAAGCCTTCTTGTAGTCAATCAGGCATGCAAAAGCATTGCAGCAGTATCAGAAACTCTACATTAAGATAAAGCACAATAGTATGTAACGTGAAAGGGTTTAGGAAATGTGTTTTATAAACTGACACAAGGCTAAAAATTCATTTACAAAAAAATTCTTGGAAGATAAGGACCTTAAGGACACAATGCGATGCCTCTTTTAGTAATTAAGAAATCGATGCGTGACACGTCCTTTGGATTTGTTACCCATTGGCGTAGCAAAAAAATGTGAGAAAATAATTTAAGGAAATTGTGAGATATTTTAAATATGCTTCAATGTAAGACACTTTATTTATTTATCGTCCATTAGTGTAAGAAATTCCAAGTGAAAATTTACGGGACTTATAGCTATGCCGTCTTTAGTTCTGTTTCGCGTTTTTTACTTCAATAATTCTAAGTAAAGAACCTGTAATACCATGATTGGAGTTCTGGTGCTATTCATTAAAGGTTCTTTCTACGTATATCCTCTAGGTGTCCATTTTCTCGTCTATAATTATTATTGGCTTCTCTTGATTATCTGTTAAATATTCAACTTTCTTAGGTCTATGCAAAACCTACTTTTTTGTGGAGATTGAACGTGTCGTTTAAGCGTCTTAATCCAACGTGTGGATTGTGGTCTGAGTTAATATCAGCTCCTGAATAAGTTTTTACCGAGAGCATAGAATTTATGTTTTTTTTTTAATCAGGATGAAATCTATTTGGTTGCTAACCATGTCTTCGAGGTTATCTTTTGGCGATTTCCACGTATATAATGTTCTCGCATGAAGAGTTTTAATAAAAAGTAAAAAGCCGTTACCAAATTAACACCTCAACTTACTTATGTATATATTTTATCTTCAATTTTGTCATTATAAATAATTAATATATTGATCAAAATTCACAAATAAAACAAAAGTAAGAGCCAGAACGTAAGCGTCATGAATTCTATCGAACACAATAATTAAATAAAACTGATATTCCTTTCATTTCATAAAATTTAACTGCGTTCCTTTAAATTTGGCGATATGTACTTTACATAACATTGAGGTATCAATCCATAAATAAAACAGACCACAAAACAACTGCTTTGAATCAATCCTTTAACCAAGTTCCTCTTGTCACAACATTAAAATAGCTACCAGGGAGATATCGAATTCCTGTCATAGTTGCGAGTTCATTACTTGGAAAAACCAAAATATGAAAAAAGGGGAGATATTGCCTAAGCTGGATAATTAACTATACAATTTATTTTGCACTTGAATATTTATGTATTTATTATATAAAAATATATTTACATATATTACCTCATTAACCATTTTTATACTCTACTATAGAATTTTTTACATGCTACTAAAACGTGTCAGGAACTGGTTTACTTACCTACATTTTTTACTATTTAAATATTTGTCCTAAACTCACTAACCTAAACTCACAGTTGAGTTTCTAATATCTGATTTAAAATACTGTTTTTTTAGTTTTAGTGAATTTTAGATAAATGAAATATTTGTGTGTAATTGTATTATACGTTTTTGTTCATGACCTACTTATTGTACTGTGGCAACTATAGTTTTGTTACAAGGAGAAATTATGTAAAATCTTAACAATAAGCCGTAGATTATAACGTTTTCTTTTGTAATGTACTATAATAAAAGTATGAAGAAAACTGACAAAGGGTATTGAAACGGTTTGGGCAAATACAAAACTGATTACCGAATTTGGATCAAAATTGGAATTAGAGAGGAATACACAATATTGCACTTGTACACAAAATTAAAAAAAAGGAAAAACACAAATTGTAACAGTCTTATATTTCTATTAATTTTTCAAAGATATGAGGTTGATCCAACAACTTTACTGGAATTTAAAGGCAGAATTAAAGATTACCAACGGTCTATGTACATAACAATGTATAATTAAGTAAGGACGTGAGACAGGGATGCATTTTCTTTCCTCTATTTATCTATCCATCTATCTAATTAGCCTTCTTCGGTCCATCTTTGGACATGAGCCTCCCCAATCCTTTTCCATTCTTCTCTGTCTGTTGCTACAGTCATCCACCTAGAGCCCACGTGCTTCTTGATATCATCTGCCCATCTCATTTGGGGCCTTCCTCTGCTTCATTTATATTCCCACGGTCTCCAACTTATAAGAATTTTGTTCCATCAGTCTTCTTTTCAATCTCCATTTCTCCATGAAATCTCCATTTCAATTTTGCAACTTCTTGTCTAACATCCCTCACTTTTGTTTTTTCCTACTTTGGGTCCAAAATAATATTGAAGCGATCAAAACGAGGTGCCTCAGAAGGTTGCTTAAAATTCCATGGGTCGATCATATTACAAATGAAGAGGTCTTAAGATTAGCTCTCCTACCCAAAGAGAACTTCTAAACATTGTTAAACTTGCTGTTATAAAAGATTGGGATTTAATTTGTCAAAGTTTCATAAATCTTTTATTACACTAGAACTAAAAGATAAAGGTAAATAAGTAAAAGCAGGCACAGAACCATGAAGAGCTTACAGAGAGTGAGAGCGTAAACAATTAGATAGATCATCTTGAATGTTGCTGTTCAGGTAACGAAATCGAAGTTTCCGTGCAACAATTGAAACAGTTCTCAATATCAATAAAGAATGGTGAAGAAGAGTGATACTTCACTCTAATCTCATCAACAAACTATGGTTTCACCCTATAGTGGAAATTATCAGAGTGGTAGTAAAAAGACAAATCTAGAGACAAAAAGACAGGCATCATAAACAATTTTCCACTAAGGAGTGGAAAAGGTAAAAATTCGCCATCCAGTTTGAATAGCTGAGGAAGGTATCTTATTCACTTAATAAACAGATACAACTACCATTTTATGTTTACTTGTCGATCATATCAGCAATGTTTGTGTTGTAGAAAATAAAAAAAATAAATACTACACTTTTGAGATTAAGAATGTGAGGGAAACAAGGAAGCAAGTTTTTTATTCATGTTTAGAACAATATTAGTTGGTGATAGATTCTGCAATATGATGCAAACGTCAAAAATATGAACGGATGCAGGTATAATAAAATAATTTAGATTTAGAGTGGTGCGACAGAAAACTATAAAATCGAAATCAGGCTACAAAAGCAGTCAAAGAATTTTGATTTTTAAATTATGTAGAAGGATGTCGGGTAAAGACTGGGTCGTTAAAAATGTATTGCTACAGCATATTCAGCAACAAATTTTTGGTGGTGGATCTGAATATCATCCAACAGAAGATAAGACAACTCTTAACCAAATTGCGTACCATTGAGGACCTTGGACCGTTATCACATTTGTACATAAGTTTGCTTATTATCTTCTTCTTCGTCTTGAACAGCTCCGTTGAGGTTTTCTTAAACCATGTTCTTCTTAATATTCGCAGCCTGATATTCTCCTTCTACCGGTCCTCGCTTACCTTTGACTTTACCTGCCAATACTGACTGTAGCATTGGTGACTTATCTCGTGCTATTCGTACTATTCCTATCCTCTGCTATTCTACTAATGTGTTCGTTTCACTTCTGTTTATGTTTTGGCACCCATTTATTTATGTCTTCTATATTGCATGCTCGTCTTCACTTGTTTTCGCTTCTCTTCCTATCCAACAGTTCCCTGATAGCCTTCAAAGTATTTTCATCTCTGTTATTTCTAGTAGTCGTCTCGTTTTAGATGTGTCAGGTCTTGTCTTCGCCATGCATGTTAATATAGGTCTAATTGCTGCTTTATAGATTCTTGTTTTTGTGTTTTGTCTTAGGTCTTTGTTCTTCTAGACTGTGTCTTTTAGAGATCCCGCCCCTTTACTTGCTTTTAAGCTTTATTGTCGTACTTTTTCTTTAACATCTCCGTAACTAGTTATATCTATTTCCAGAGATCTAAACCTTGCTTCCTGCTTTATTATTTTCTCATCAATTTTGATTGTACATCGTAGTGAGTATTTAGATATTGTCATACATTTGCTTTTACTGCTGATATTATCATATTGTATTTTTTGACTGTTGTATTGAAGATGTGTGTTAATCTTTGGAGCTCGTCTTGTGTCTCGGCGATTAATGCGGCGTCATCTGCCTAACATAATATTTAGATTTCTTTGTTACCCATTCTGTAACCATGGCCTTTACATATTGCTTGTATTATTTCGTCCATTATTATATTAAAGAGAAGTGGGCTTAACGAGTTACCCTGTCTGACTCCGCTTTGTACTGGTATACAGTGTGTTATTTTGCATTTACCTTTGCCTGTATTCGATTATGGAAGTATATTATTTCGATGGTTTTTATAATATTGATTAGTATGTTTCTTTTATACGGTAGGTGTAAGACGTCTTCGACTTGGATACGATCGAAAGCCTTTGTCAGGTCTATAAAACATAGATATACTGCTTTATTGTACTCGATGGCCTTTTCTGTAATTTGTCTTAGTACAAGTACGGTGACTACGCTAGATCGTACGAATATGAATCCTTGTTGTTCATCTGATAAAGTTGTTAGTTTATTGGTTTTGTTGGATAGAACTTTTGTGGTAAGCTTAAATGCGGTGTTCAGTAGATTTATACTTCTATAATTTGTGGGGTCTTCTTTATCTCCTTTCTTGAACATTGGTATCTTTATGCTGTTTCTCCATGCGTCTGGTATTTTGCAGTGCAATATTATTTTTTGTATAAGTTTTGTCATCTCTAGGATTATACTTTCTAATAACTACTATTTTTGAGTAAATTAATGGCTATCTTTACTTTCTGAAAACTGATTTCTATTTCGTGACTTGATTCAGGTACGTTATTGTGTTGATTATTATTTCCCTTTCCTTTAAACAGTTTCGTCAGGTATCTTTCCCATTCGTTTGTTGGTATTGTATTCCTTCAATTCTGCCATTTCTTTTCGTTGGTTTCTTATGAATCTCCATATTTGTTTTTGTGTGCCGTATTTCCAGTATTATTTTTTGTTTTTTTTTTACCATCTGCTTTGTTTCATTTCGTATTCTTCTGTAGGTGTCTCCGGATCCTGGAGTATTTGATGTTTTGTACTTCTTGTAAGCCTCTCGTTTCTCTTTACGTTTCTCTTTTATTGTCCAAGGTATAAAATTAATTTTATACCTATAGTTTATTATTATATTTTCATAATTTTTGTTGGTACGTTGGGTAAACTTGTTATACATTTTGTAAATTTTAATGTACAATGTGTTTTTACAAAGGCCAAAAAAAGTTAATTTTGTCTAATACTACTTAAATAACAGTATTTTCTTTCATCTTGCAAATGATCATTATCATTATTGATTATATTGTTACTGTTAGACACATTGTACATAGAATTTACTTGACCCCGATATTTGCATGTCTATTTAAAGTTCCTTGACTGCACATATGTCAAAAAACGAACATGAACCAAAGCGAAGATTTTATATTAAACTTACAAATGGCACTATTTTATTTGCAGATGTTGAACTTTGTACTTTTCTCTGCAAATTAATAACTTCATATCGCACTTCGGTTATAAATTTTAACAGTGTCAACCATTGTTAAGTGGTAATATAGCATGAAATGATTAGAATACACAAATCACACGTGTTTGCTCTCAAAACACAATTGTATAGCACGAGGTATCAAAGTCAAAATGAATTTCATGACTATTTTGGTCTCCTTACAAAAGAAAAAGACACGTTGTGCTGATTCGGTTTTTCAGTAATGACCATGATAATAATTTATGTAGTTAAAACAAGACCTCCAAACAATGTATTCAAATTAATGGACTTTAAAAAATTTATTACAATGGGTAGGGATTGCGTTTTTTAAGAATGAAGTTTTGTGTTTGTTTATTTATTATCATTGTCTTTGTTTATATTAACAATAAGGAAAACAAAAATATTGTGTACTAATAAGTATTTCATTTGACTCAAAAGTTTTTGTTTCCTTAGATAAAAATTATTTTTTTGGTTATATATTGGTAAAATATAGTACTTGACACCCTAAAAGTGTTTTTTCAAAATTTGTCCCCCAAATATAAGTATTTATTTTTCATGAACATTCACAAAACACCTGCGATGTTTTTGAAGACCCAAATGCACCTCACATTTAGTACAAGTCCATCTGGTCTTGTCGCCAACATTCTTGCATCGTCCAGGAAGGGACACCTCAGTGTGCTTAGGCATATAGTTTATATTTTCTAATTGTACAGCTTCTAGAGGTCTTACTCTAGTTCTTCAATCAAATATTTTTTCGATAACATCATGAAACTGATCTGGTTGTTCAAGTATATCCTTCATATCATCAGGTAAAGGATCATCATCTCTACAGTCATGGAGACACCATATTTTTGGGACGTGTTATAGTCAGTCACTACAAGAAATATTTCACAACAATTTTTTAAACATCTAGTAATATAATACTTTTATTTCAAATAAAAACATAAAATTGACTAGATGACCAATAATTTTTTATATAGTTATGGAATTATTAGAGCTTACCTGAGTAGAACGTGTAACGTATTAACCACTATGTAAACAGCTGTTATAAGTAAATGCTTCTCCATGCTCGAAGTCGGTTAACTAT
Organism: Diabrotica balteata; assembly: GCA_918026665.1. Lineage (NCBI taxonomy): Eukaryota > Metazoa > Arthropoda > Insecta > Coleoptera > Chrysomelidae > Diabrotica > Diabrotica balteata. The sequence continues at coordinate 33,548,112 of OU898281.1, read as the reverse complement.
GTCTGTAAACTAGACAATAGTTACTACAGAATATCTGTGAATTGATACGATATCTCACAAATGTCAAACGAAGTGAATTGTGGGTAGGGTGGATAATCGAAAAGTAGGTATACAATTGTAGACGCCATTAGTCAAGGGTTGAATAACTTCTTTCTCTGCATTTTCTCTTCTTTTTTGTTCTACAACTATTTTCTGGTTGCATTTAACCCTTATAATTAATATATACTAGGAATAAATTTATTCTAACTTTATTGACGTTTTCATTTTCAAAAAAACGACTATCTTTTATAACGTCCATAATTGTTCCTCGAACTAAACCAACACCCTAATATGTTAATACCCCTTACCAATAGACACCGCGCACTACACTACTACTTTGTGAGTTCATTTTGCGTTTGTCCTAAATTGCGATTTCTCAAAAAATGACCTCACCAACCAGAAAGTTTGGGCCTTAGTGTATTCGACATCTTTTAATTTTAGTGGTTGTCAGTCTACCGATATTTGGTCAAGTTCACAATTATTATTTTTCACCTGCCTTATAAAAACTCTTAAAATATCAAAACCTAACATAAATTAAACCAAACCTTTGACATAAAAACATGAAAATATGGAATACACCTATTTGTTCAACCAGATTTAAACTACATGGGTCTCACTTTATCTAAGGGAAAAATTCACCCATCCCATAGATGACTTTCCATTCTCCATTGTCGCCTTTTTTATCTTAAAATATCTGTTCTTGGCGATCGGTCTGTTTAACACGCAGATTATTATTATTATTAGGTATCGCATCAGGTCAAATAGGAAGACCGGAAGACAACTGTTGAATGGCGACCAAGAGCAAACAAGAGAAGTGGAGGCAGATTTAAAACCAGATGGTTTTAGGTCTAAGGACTGATGACCTTAAGCGAATAGCTGGTCACGAATAGATGCAAAAACAACAAACAGAAATTAATTGACACACCTAAGAGAGGCTTACATCCGACGATGGATGGAATAGCTGTTGATGATGATGATCGCTATATCAGTCTAGTTTAGCTATTTTATGAACTTTTAAGGGTAAGAATGGATGTCTGATGAGATAATGGATATGATGGATGATAAGACGTAAATTCAAGAATAAATCATGCAGAAAAAAATTACAGCAGATCCACCAACACCATAAGAAACGAAAAATTCGAGAAGCCAAAAAAAACATGGTTTTCCAACGAATGCAGGAGGAAATAGAACAATACGATACGAAAAATACGGCCGTTTCAATATGCACAAAAAATAAATCGATGACAAACAAGAGGAAATTCAATAAGTCACCCAACAGCATAAAGATAGCGATGGAAATCTTATCTCGGAGCCATCAACGATCTTAAAAAACATGGAAATCATACATAGAAAAATTATTTGCATCTAACAGAGACTGATGATCACCTATATGGAGAAGGAGAAACAGGACCTTCAATTCTTAAATCGGAGATAGAAGATGCATTGCAGCACTAAAAAACAATAAGTCAGCAGGTCCGGACAATGTACCCTGCGAAATATTAAAGATCCTATGTAAATCAGACAAACAGTTCCTTGACAATCTAGTTGTACTTTTTAACAACATATATTAATAGCGGTAAAATCCCGGAGAACTGGCTACAGTCAACATTTATTACAATCCCGAAGAAACCAAATGCCCAGATTTGTGATGACTACCGGCTCATAAGCTTGATCAATCATGTCACTAAAGCGTTCACTAAGATCATTCAGAGAAGAATATATGATAAATGTGAGTCAAATATTGATAGATCGCAGTTTGGTTTTCGGAAAGCACTTGGAACTAGAGAAGCAATTTTCGCTCTCCAGGTGCTTATACAACGGTGTAGAGACGTTGATAAAGACGTGTATCTGTGCTTTGTAGATTTTAGAAAAGCATTTGACAATGTCAATCATGAACAATTGATAGGTATTCTGCGAAAGAAGGTATTGACGACAAGGACATTCGAATTGTGGCAAACCTATACTGGGGTCAAACAGCAAGAGCAAAAATTGGCAACGAACTCACTGAAAGCGTGCAGATCAAAAGGGGTGTCCGTCAGGGGTGTATTATTATCCCCACTCCTATTCAATATGTATTCCGAGGAAATATTTAACAAATGTATGGAAAATGCAAATGAGGGCATTAAAATAAACGGCGAGTTAACGAACAATATAAGATACGCCGACGACACGGTGATCCTTGCCAGTACCATAGACGAATTACAACAAGTAATGGAAAGACTTTATTCAGTTAGTGAGGAATACGGCCTGAGCCTCAACTTCAAGAAGACAAAGTGGATGCTGATAAGCAAAAAGCAACAACCTGCTCGACAATTACGGATAAGTAACATATTAATTGACCATGTAGAATCTTATGTGTACCTTGGCACCAACGTAAATGCAAAATGGGAACAGACCATAGAAATTAAGGCGAGAATAGAACGAGCTAGAGCAGCATTTAGCAATATGAAAAAGCTCCTCATAAGCAAGGATTTGTCTCTTCCCCTAAAACTACGTATAGTTAAATGCTACATTTTTCCGATCTTGCTGTATGGCGTGGAGGCCTGGACGCTGACGGAGACGCTAACGAGAAAACTAGAAGCATTCGAAATGTGGGTGTTACCGACGCATTCTTCGTATATCCTGGATCCGAACATGTCACCAACATAGAGGTACTCCAAAGAATCGGAAAGGAGAAAGAAATCGTGAATACAATTAAACAAAGAAAGCTTGAATATCTAGGCCACATATTGAGACACGATAAGTACCGTCTGCTACAATTGATTGTCCAGGGAAAAATAGACAGTAAGCGAGGGCCAGGCAGGAGAAGACACTCGTGGCTCCAAAATCTGCGGAAGTGGTTCGGGCTCACATCGGGTCGAACTATTCAGAAGCGCCGCAAACAAGATCAAAATTGCCATGTTAATAGCCAACGTTCGCAACGGACAGGGCACTTGAAGAAGAAGAAGAAGATGAACTTTATTAGATTCGATCTATAATGTGCCACTGGTTGCTCTGTGAGCACAGTAGAGTCCCAGTGTAGCTTTTAGTTTTGAAGTTCCAGTTTAAAGCTCATGCAAAGGTTTTCCCATCTAGTAGCGTATTTTTTCTTTCGTATTGAGTTGGTTCTATTTAAATTAGCAAACTATTTTTCTATTTAATCAACTATATTCATAAAGCATTTTTCTTTTAAATAGATTTAATTTTGTAGCATTTAAGATCTATAAGTTCCTTATGCAAATTTTGTATAGTAAATTAGTATCAATCGAGCTGTTTTAGTCTCTTACAGTATCTCTAATTATATATTTATTATCTAGCTTTTTCTGTCACGCTGTATATCATTTTTATTATTTGATTTATATGGTAACTCCAAGCTATCACTTTCCCTAATATTATAAGCCTTATTATTTGATAACACCCTCACCCAACGTTCCAGGAATTGATATGGTATGTGTGGTTTGTTGTTGTTCTTTGGCTGTTGTGATATCAAGTTGTAAGATAAGATATTATTATATGATTATAGTATTTAAGCATAATATGCCACTTTCCCCATTCAAACACCAAAAATATATCTGTGAAACTTTTCGGTAAATCTCAAAAGTCTCTTACATACCATTTCTTGTATTTAAATTCGATAACAGCTAACAATATTAAGTTTCTTTAATTCCTGGGTTTATTGGTCTGTTATAAATAAAACACTTAATTATTGCTTAAACGTTTCGGCTATTTGCCATTTTCAATAAGCACTTTAATTATATAAACTTTATATTTTTAATGTGATTATGATGATATAAACATAATACGCTTTATATTTTTGATGTCTATACTATTTGGTGGTTTTACATGAAATGCAGAAATGATATCTGGCCCTTAAATACATCTGGCAGGTATTTTAAAATACGGGTATTTTGGGGTTGTATTTTAAACATCTGCCATGGTGCATTTAAAAATCAACCCAATTTATTAAACTGTGATAAATATTGAAAAGATCTTTGATGTCAGTCTTATTATTGTTAAATTTAGATCTTTTTTATGTGAATCATCTCCAATATGCATCTTTTGTTGTAGTTTTTTTTTTCAAAATTATATGTACGTATTCAGAATCGAAAGAAAGGGTATTTTCCAGATAATGCTTGGCTAAGGCTGTTGTGTTTGTTTTATTGGTTTGTACACTACGTTTGTGTGCAATGACCCTTCTATGCAGATATTGGTGTGTTTGGCCAATAGATTTTGAATTACAGTCTTCACAATTTATTTTATAAATAACATCGGACTGATGTTATTTATCGGATGATCTTTATTAACATTGGGTTTAAGTTTTGAAAAATATTTTCCGGATGTTTTTAACGATTTATATCCAACATTGATATCGTATTTTGCAAAATTTGTTTAGAGAATCCATTAATGTATGATAGCGATATAATGTTTGTTTGATTTAGTGACATTACTAGGTATTGGTATTACTAGGTATTGCTAGGTAAGGTTTAGGTTTGTTTTGGCTTGATATTGTATTGTATTGTAACTAGATTTCTGATAATGCAACTTCTTTTTTTAATTTAACGGTTGTAAAAATATGGTTGTAATTAAAAAAAGAAGTTGCAAGATCATACAGCAGAATGCAATAACATCTGAAAGAGTAAATCAATAGAAAGAAAATATCACTATTAGGAAGTCAATAAAGTATCAAGGATACATCATTTATGTTTTAAAATAAGATACGTACATAGAGTTTGATGTTAATATTGAGAGTAAACTAAATGTAAAATCAAATACTTACCACGTCGGGATAGTATCAGGAGGTTTTTTTCTGTTTTTTTACTCATGCTTTACTATATAATGTCTAACAGGAGTATTTTACTGCCTTATTGCATGTGGTTGTATTAAAATGAACTAACTACCAATAAAGTCGTCTCAGAAACAGTCGTCAAATAAACTTATTTTTAAAGTAAAATTGTTGTATATTCCAAAAAAAATAGTAAATTCAATTAAGATACTACAAGAAAATAGCTTCAGAACAATATTAAGACACTCCCGTTATCCACTATTAACAGTGATCGCCTACTTTTTTGATTTGTCATTTGCCTAATTTATTTAGGCTTTTAATTTGCCTATTAATTTGGTGATATTTGTTCGGATCTTTATTCTTATGATTTCTTCAGGTGTCCATCTTTTGTAGAATCTTTTCGATCGCCCAGTCCTTCTTTTTTTTTAGGTTCCTTTTAGTTACTCTTTGTACGTTTTTTAGATTGCCTGGTTGGTTTTATTCCATTTTTTTAAGGTCTCATCACTTGTTTCTTCATCTAGTGGTTTTTCAACATCCGTAAAAGATGTGTAAACATCCATAAACGATTATCAATAGTACATCTATCAACATGTTTGTTTGATTTGTAATTTGCACACCAACGGGTTATAATCACTAGTTAGGTCGGCTCCAGGATAGACTTTTATTGATTTTATTTTATTTTGAAGACTTTTCTGGATAGTTATATAATCTATTTGATGACGGATTATGTATTATGAAGAGTTTGCTGTCAATTTCTAGGTGTACAGTCGCCTAAATGGTAGCTGAAAAAAGGTGTTATAGACAATTAATTTTTTTTACAGAACTGCACCATGCGGTCTCCTGGCTGACAATATTTGCTTTAAAGTCACCTATGATAATCATGATTTTATTGTTTTTAGCTAGCTCCATTAAGCCTTTAAGTTGTTTATAGAATTATTCGATTAGTTTGTAATTTTTTTGCGTTGGTAGCGTATACCTATGTTATGTTGGCAGGCGTTGCGTATATCTGTAAAAGCAACATTCAATCTAAACAAAGAACGAATGATTTATCACACCTATTGATTTCTTTTGTTACTGTTATGCCTACTTTATGTTTGTGTATGGGGTCATTATTGCTTGAGTAGTATATTTCGTGGTTCTGTACATTAATGTAGCTAATTTCCATTATATGTATGTTTAGTCTTGCCATTTCTCTGATAGTATTATGCATTTTTTCACCCTCGTACATAATTTGTATCTTTTAGGTCATAATATTCAAAACCTGTGGATTCTTAGCATTCTCCACCCATTAAATGGCTGCCAGGAGTTCTGAAGGGCATTTCTATTTTTATTTCATATTAACTATACTAAAGAATCTTAAAAGATCTTTAGTACGGTGGTTTCCCGTTGCCTTCAGTATTCTTATACCATTGAACTAAAGACCATTTATGTTTTTGTTTCGGTCAGGTTAATTATACTTACTAGGGAATCTTAAAAGATCATTAGTGCAGTGGTTTCCCGTCGCCTTCAGTATTCTTATACCATTAACGGATTTCTTGGTTCATCCGCCTTTAGGGTCAATTTCTTAGCCTTAGGCCAAAAGCCCTGCCACTTATTAACTCCACCCGAATCCGTTGGTCGGTAGTGGAGATTGCTTGTACCGGCAATTACTCGGTGATACTCTCATTTAGGAGATAGTTATAGAACTTTAGCTACTTCTAAAAATATGATCAGTGCGGAACATTTTAAAAATAAATACTATTTTACATACATTTTGTTCAATTTGTAGTAACTACATATTTAGTTAATCTGAAGTAAAATAATAATTGTCGCATATATTCTGTTTAATTGTAGTAACTTAAATACTCTAACTGAGATAAAATAAATTTTTATTTAGTATTCATGTCAACCAACGACATTTTTATATAAATTACTGGAGATTTACTATTTCTGCTACCAAATACCAATTACATTATTCAGTCACGATTTTTAAGTTTAAAAACTGGATATGTATTTTATTTATTCTAATTATTACTGCTATATTAAAATCGTTTAAAATATTAAAACACAATAATACAATTTCGTATCACTTTTTCAATACATACAATCATGGGCGCCGCCAGGTTTATTTTCAGGATGGTGCATCTCCATCTACACATACTATTAACCAATATAATATATAGAACTATGAGCAGGGGCGCACCCTTGCACCCCGCTCGGCACCATGCATACAATTAAACACAAAATTTTATATACAGAAATTAAATCTAAATAAAATAAAGACGGTACTAGATTTTTGTTTCAATACAGAGCGGCGGCAACCGCTTATACGTATTTCGACCTCTTTAGATCTCGTCAGAGCGGTATAGCCACCTCTCTGGATCGAAAAAAATTAATCTATTATCAATGACGTAACTACGCCATCGAATAACAAAAAGAGAAATCAAACGATTTCTACATGGCGAAATCGAATTCAAATCTCACCACCGTGCTTTCTAAAACTTGCAAAGCAAACAGCTTGATAAATAACTCGACATAGGAATCTAAGATTGCATTTAGTGTGTTTATCATGGTCAAAATTCTAGTGAATTCAATTTTGTGGTACTTTAACGGAGTAAGCAATAAATATAAAGACGGTTTATACGTTATACTAAGACTAACCGTAAGACGGTTATACTAGATTTTTGTTTCAATACAGAGCTGCGGCATAACGCTTATAGTAATTTCGACTTCGTTAGCAGAGCGCTTTGACGAGACCTTTATCGCTTGAATATCCTGACAGACTGCAAAATAGTGCAGTTTCGTCTGCATTAAATATTTGCTTAGGTGTATATCCTGCACCAGCCACCAGGTTCAAAAATTCTTCTGCTATTATATATATTGTGGCTAAACACCCCGTACGGGGTTACGCCGCTTAAGCTCTCTAGATCTATTTTACGAGGTAGATCAGTCCTCATTTTCTTTATTTAATTTTTCTTGTTATTTTTCTCCACTGTTTCCTATCTCTGGTTTTTTCTCTCCATTGTCGTACGCCCGCCCTGTTGAGATCGTTTGTTACTTCTTGTAGCCATGTAGATCTTGGTCTTTCACGTCTTCGTTTACCAGCTGGTGTCCATTCCAATATTGAGAATATTGTCGTAGATGGTCCTGATCTCCATATATGTCCTAGCCATTTTGCCCTTTGCTGTTTTATTTTACAAACTATATCCTCTTTAATTTCGTTTAGTAGTTCATGATTCGTTCTTTGTCTATATTGGTTTTCATTAATTTTTATTGGTCCTAATATTGCTCTTAGTATTTTCCTTTCTAGTATTCTAAGGTCTTCCTCTTGTTTTTTTGTCATGCTAAGGGTTTCGGCAGCATACATCATAGTCGGTCGAATTATTGTTTTATATATTTTCATTTTCGATTTTTTGCTCAGTAATTTATTTTTTAGAAGCTTTTTATTTGCATAGTATGTCTTATTTGCTGTAATTATCCTTTCTTTAATTTCTGTTTCCCTTTCTCCATTGTTTGCTAATAATATTCCCAAATACTTAACTTTTCTACTTCTTCAAATATATATTCTCCCAGTCTAACCTTTTTGTTTTCATATTTTTTGTCAAATCTCATTATTTTTGTTTTTTCTTGATTTATTACTAATCCCATTACTTTCCCTTCTGCTACCAATTCTTTTAACATACTTTCCATTTTTTTCTGTTCTTTGTTATTATCACAATATCGTCGGCATATGCTATTATTTGTCCCTCTCTCGTTCTAAGTGTACCTTTGTTGATTTTTCTGACTATATATTCCAGGGCAAGATTAAACAGAGTTGCAGATAATGAATCTCCTTGACGTACACCTTTATTTATAACAAATTCTTCTGTGTCTCCTTCTTGTGTTTTTACAGTTACTACGGTTTTGCTCATTGTCATTTTTATTAATCGTCTTAATTTGTTGTGTATTCTCATTTCTCTCATAGCTGTAAGTAATTTCGCTCTGTTTATTGAATCAAATGCTTGTTGGAAGTCTCTAAAAAGCAGTTCAATTTCTATTTTATATCCATAAGCTTTCTCCATAATTTGCTTTACCGTATGTATGGCATCTGTTGTTGACTTTCCCTAATAAATCCGCATTGATACTGTCCCATGATATTTGTTGTCGCTTTGGCCAGTCTTCGTTGTATTAAGGTTGACATGATTTTATACGCTGTGTTTAATAATGTCAGTCCTCTATAATTATTACACATTTGTTGGTCTCCTTTTTTATGGATTGTGATAATTTGTCCTTTGTGCCATTCTTCTGGCATCTTTTCTTCGTCCCATATGACTTTTATTAATTGGTATATTTTTTCTCTGAGTTCATGTCCACCATATTTTATTAGTTCCATGTTTATACCGTCTATACCTGGTGCTTTACCGTTGCGACTACTGTTTATAATTTCCTCAACTTCATCTCTCGTTGGTTTTTCTAGCTCGGTTTCTATCATCGTGGTCTCTTCTTCCACATTTTCATTTAAGTCTTCGTCCTCTTGTACTGTTAATAATTCTTTAAAATAATCAGTCCAGATTTCTTTAAACTCTTTGTCATTTTCTGATACTTTTCCATTTCTATCCTTTATGCCTTTTATCTTTCCTTTGAAGGTTTTGTTCTGCTCGCTAATTTTCTTATAAAATGCTTTTGTGTTTCTATTTGTGTTTTCTTTTTCTATTTCATTTATCTTATCATTTAACCAGGTTCGTTTAATTTTTCTTATTTGTTTCTTACATTCTGTCCTTAATTTGTTGTATTCTTCTTTATATTCTTGTCTATTTGTTCTGATCCACCTTTGTCTTATTTCTATCTTCTTTTTTAACATGTTATGACAGTCTTGATTATACCATTCTTCTTTTTTGTTCTTTCTCTCTATCCCTACATGTTCAGAAGCTGTTTCATTTATACATTTTTTTATATTGCTCCATTCTGTTTCAACATCCTCTGTATGTTCACAGTATTCCTTCAGTTTTTTGCTTATATCTTCTGCATATTTAATTCTTCTATCTGTAGCATTTAATTTTTCTATGTACCATTTGTCCTTTGTTGTCTTGTTTTTTAGCGTTCTTTTGACTTTTTGTCTTAACGTTGCGGTAACCATGAAATGGTCTGTGTCTGCATGTGCACCTCTGTATGTTCTCACGTCTGTTATCGATGTTTGCTTTCTCTTTGTGATGAGTATATGGTCTATTTGGGACCATGTTTTTTGGTCTGGTGAGACCCATGTTACTTTGTGGTATACATTACTCTCATACTGGTATTCTGCTATTACTCGATCATAAGTTTTGTAACGAATGGTAAGTAAAACAATAAAACAATAAACATTATGTTTATTTATTCTCAAAAATACTGCCGGTGATGAAAGTGGCTTACATCAAGGGAACCAAATCAAACCAAACCAAACAAACAACGCCAATAGCTTTTGAAAACAAAATTTAGGCGTAGTTATAATAAGTTCAATTTTATTTTTTTATTAGTCCACTTGCTGACGCGTTGACAAAGAATATCAAATGCTTTGTATTTGTGTATATGTATATACCGATATATCGATTCTATCCGCAAATAAAGAAATCTTAGATCGCAAATATTGGAATTGAATCGCATTTTTTAAATCTGCGAATAGTGAAAACGCGAATGAACGAAGCGCGAATAAGGAGCTTTTGCTGTGTTTCAATAAGCCACTAAATATTTTTTTCTTTTCCATGTCGCAATAATAAGGAATTGATTAAAAAGAACTAATAGTCAACACATTGTCTATTTTCTGAAATATTGTCAAATAATACAGATTCAGGACTACAGTCGAACATACAGTGCGTTAAGTTTTTGATTAGGTATTGCACACTATACGGAGCGCTAAAATCGGCAACGTTGCAAATGTTCGTTCTCCGACCCGAGACTATCTGACACCGACAGAAAATCATTTATTTAGTTTAGTAACTCACAACAACGTTTGGGATGTACTTCTCTGTCGTCCGATCTCATGTTTCATTACGTATAGCCGATTTTAATAGTAGGAAATTCGATAAAAATGCACTGACCTAATCGGTGCATTGTTATCGATTTTTATTAATGTGAAAATTTTTTTGTGGTTGAATTAAAAATAAAAGCGTATTTCTTTAAAAAGATAAAATAAAAAATATACTCTTATTGAAAATTAAAATATTATTCCTAATAAAATAAAAAATAATTCTTTATGACCTACAGAAATGGTTCAAATAGTTGACCTTCTACGGCTGAACAGTACCCCAATCTGTCATAAAAACTTCTGCGAACAGATGAAAGAGTTTCTGCTGTAACAGAATTGGAGACTTCTCTTATTCGATTTTTTAATTCATCCAAATTTTGGGCTCTAGCCTCAGGATGATCGTAGATAATGCTTTTTAAATGTCCCCAAAAAAGAAGTCCATGGGTGTAAGATCTGGAGATCGCGCAGGCCACTTAATATCGCCTGTTCCACTGATAACTCGATTCGGGAAAGTATTGTTTAAATACTCCCTAATAATTCGAGCGTTGTGAACTGAACAGCCGTCTTGATGAAACCAAACATTCTCCAGATTTACATCAGGAAGATTGAGAATAGCGGGAAGAACATGATTCTGTAACAAATCGAGGTATACTCTACTATTCAAGTTGCCCTCAATAAAAAATGGACCTATTATGTGGTCTCCTAAAATGCCAGTCCAGACGTTAACTTTTTGAGGACGTTGAGTTCGGTAAACAACACTTCTGTGCTGGTTTTCCCGCGCCCAATACCTCGTAATGGAAGGATTGTGTCTCCCTACTAACGAAACAGAAGATTCATCAGTGAATAAAATGTTTTTAATAAAATTTGGTTCACTATTAGCCTTCGTTATTAGAGTTTCACAAAACTCCATTCTTCGAAAGTAATCGTCTGGATAAAGCTGCTGCGTTTTCGAATATTTAAAATTCTTGTAACCGTGCTTTTTCCATACTTTCGTTACAGTAACATTGCTAACATCTAACTCTCTAGCAACGCTTCTACTTGAACGTGTTGAATCTACCTCGATTGTTGCACAAATTTGTGTATCCCGGTATTCTCTTTCCTCAACTTTTTCTGGTAACACTTCTTGAGCGTGACATTTTCTGCAATTTTTGAGGCAATAACAACTCTCAAAATTTTTAACAATATTATAAATTGACTGTACACAAGGAATTGGTCTTCCCTCAAAAAACACAGAAAATAAATCTACACACTGTTGCGCAGAATTGCCACTATAAAACCATTTTATTATTTGAGCTTTTTCCGCGGCCATATAAACAGACATGTTTACAAAAATAAATTAAAACTCTACGCTGTTATACCTTTAAACAACCACGGTATAATGACAATATGACAAATTTGCCGACGGGCGACGAGCAACGACGAGTCAACGAAGCAGATATGTAGGTGCAAGTCGGACGCGACGCGCAGTGATGCCATTTTATAGAGTGGATACCTAATCCCAAAACTTAACAACCACTGTTCAGGTAGTTGTTATATATCAACTATATCAACTGTGTAGTAAGATTTAATTAATCATCATTTATTTAACCTGTATGCATCCACTGCTGGACAATCTCTCCTTCAGCTCTCCCTCAGCTCTTTCCATCTGTTTCTGTCTTGTGCGGCATGCATCCAGTTACTGTCAGCACGCTTCAGGTCGTCAGTCCATCTGGTTAGTGGGCGTCCTCTGCTCCGTAATGCTTCTTGTCTTGGTCCCCACTCAGCAATACGTTTTGTCCGTCGGTTATCTGATAATCTGGTGACGTGTCCTGCCCAATTTCATTTTATATACCCGATTTTTTCAATGGAGTTAAATGTTTTTGTTCTACGATGTATTTCTTCGTTTGGAATTCGGTCTCTCAGTTTTGTGAGTGTTAATGTTTCCGCTCCATAAGTAAGCAGTTCAACACACATTGGTCAAAGATTTTCTCTTTTAAGGCATATGGATAGGTCCGATTTAAATACATAATTTAATTTACCAAACGCTGCTCAGGCTAATCCTATACGACGTGGGAAGCTCACATGTCTGGTCATCTCTGTCCAATCGAATTTTATGTCCTAAGTACTTAAACGATACAGTCTGCACAATATCCCTTCCATCAACAGCAGTATTTCGATTTAGCACCGGATTAGTCAATATTTGCGTCTTGTTCATATTAATCTTTAGTCCGATCTCCAAGAAAACGTGATATAATTTGTCAAACATTATTATTGCATCAAGAATTCGATCAGCTGTAAGAACGATGTCATCTTCAAATCTCAAATGACCGAGCTTCTCTCCATTCATGTTGATACCATACTCGTTTAGATCTTCCTTCTTTGAAGTATGTTCTAAAACAGAGTTTATTTGTTTTTTGTTCAGATAATCTTACGCTAGCTGTGGCATTTTGGTAGATATATTTGATTATGCTAATGTAGCGGTGATCTATTCGACATTCTGTCATTGCTTTTAACATTTTCTGATGGCTTATAGTATCAAATGCTTTCTCGTAGTCCACGAATATTAGTGCACAATGGTTTGCTGGATTCTGCAGACTTCTCTATCAGTTTCTTTATCACTAATAAATGGTCGTTAGTGCTGTATCCCCATCTAAATCCACCTTGTTCTCTAGGTTGATAGAAGTCTAACTAGCGTCCAGTCTTTTTTTAATAATTTTTGTGAAAAGTTTATATATGTGTGCAAACTGATAGGACCATGGTACTATGACTAAGAAGATAATATGTTGCGCATAAGTCATGACGTAATTGGAGAGTTGCACGTTCGTAATGTCAGTTTTTTGTATGTATCAATAAATAATATTTAATAAATAGTTTGTAGATATCCTTATGTGTACGATTATTGTAATTATTAAACCTCTTAACTTATTTTCGTCTAGTTTCTTCTTATAGTTTTTTAAATATTATATTATTATTATCTTTTGTACACAAATAACACAAAAAGTCATTTAATATTATTTTACTAATTGAATAATTTCATCACAGAATGCATACAAATCCCATTTAACTTCAATAAGAATTCAAATTCTACTTTCCAATGACGGCATGCGCGAACACAATATTTTGTGCTACGGGAAGATCATATCTTGTTAGTCATAGTATCATGGATAGGACGGTAGTTTTTTAGATCTGATTTGTTTCCTTGCTTGTATAATAAAACAATGATTGCATTGTTCCATTGAGGAGGAGTTCCTTCTCAAGATTTATACATTTCACTCACTAAAAATTTTTTTATATGAACTCAAGTAAAATATCTAAACTTTATCTCATTGGTTCAGAATTTGAGATTAACATTCCATTTTTATTTTACGTAAAAATATGTTATAAGCTAAATCTTATATAATTAATTATATAGGTTTCTACTAACACTTGGATTTCTTGATTGAAGATAAGATCATGTAACGGATATGAAGTATTTAGTTTAAATACAACATTTCAATAGTTTTTCGTGTTTTATTATCATATTTTCTGAAGTATGTTCTCAAAATCTAAAAATAAAAATATGTAAATAGTTTATCGTTAATAGGAAGTGATATCGCATACTGAACTTGAACCATTATTATTAGTCGCCCTACAATTTAAAAAAAAATTAAATTTTTTAATAAGTCATGTCATGTATTTTATTTTTTATTTGTTTAGCATACAGCATAAAATAAGAACACATGAATTGAACACTTAGGCCGTTTTTGTGCACGCGTTTTTCATCGCTTTTCGCGTGGCGATAAAAACGCGGTTTTTGAAGATTAAACAAATTGGAACTTCTGTTTAGCGTTTTTTGTCGCATGTCGCTTGCAGATACAATTTGGTAAATAGATCAATGACCACCGTACCATCCAAAAAGTAAGTGTGTATTGTTAAAAATTAATTCGTGTGCTATTTGTTGTTATTATATTAACGAATTAAGACAGTGGTTTTCGTAATGATTCATCATCTAATGATGAATCCAAGAAAGATGCTCGTTTTTCAATGTCGTCGATAGGTAGTTCACCGTCCAGGTATTCAATGGCAACAACACAGGTCTTCACACATCGATAACGTCTTCTTCTTCTTTGGGTGCCGTGTCCGTATTCAGACGTTGGCCGTCATCATGTTTACAAGTTCCTGAAACCTTTCTCTGTCGGCTGCTGCGCGAAATAATTCTTCTACTGTGAAACCACACCACGATAACGTCTACAGACTAGCAAAACATTCCATATCGAAGCATAAGCGACAATAAACTCGTTGCATAAAATCACCAATTAAATTCTAAGCATTAAAGGCATCAGCCAGCACATATAAGACATTTCCTTTAGAGAACGCCGCGTTTTTGTCGCCACGTGACAAGCGATGAAAAACGCGTGCAAAACAAGCGACCTAAAAAGAATATCTAATAAGAATACTCCAGATTTAAAATAACATTCATACTATGTGTTGCTGCAATGGTCCATTTGTCGGCGTAGCCAAATTTCTGCAAAATTGTCCTAAGCTGATCCGCGATATATAAAATAAATAGTAAGGTGGCAGCACAAATCCCTGCAGCAGTCCAGTGCTGAGCTTCATTTGGACACTTTTTTAATTGCCCATTGGAACTGAAAAGGGTCTGTTGGTGAGCGTGCTATCAACGAGTTTAGTTATTTTTTGACACGGAATGGCATGGAGTAGTTTGCAGATTATTTCTTGTCTCCAGGCGGTATTGTTTGCAGCTGATAGGCCAATAAAAGCACGCATATTTTTTAGCTTTCTTTGAAAACCTGCTTTAATATGTGTTGTTAGGGTAATGATCTGATCAGTCCAGTTTGAATGCTGCTTTCTCAAATGGTATCAATTCAAATAATTTTCTACGAATTATGCTATAGATTAAACATTCAAGCAGTTTATAGGCATAGCTCTGCAGTGTAATTGGTCTGTAATTTTAAAGCTGATCATTTGTTTTTACTGGTTTTGATATAGCTACTGTCTTGACCCACGATTAGTTTACCGTGAGATATATTGTTATAAAATATTATATTATTAAATTGAAATAATATACAATGACAATTTTCATAGAACTATTTATTGCTTACTATACATGTTTACAGAACTTAGTTTTTGTTTGATACTACTGAAAATGCATTACAAATACCTAACAGAAACTCCTGGTAGAGGGGAGGGAGTTACTAAGAACTATATAATTTTACCTTGGGATAAAACGTAAATTACAAAATCATTCATATTGTCCTTATAAGAACCTATACAGACGCAGCGGATGCGACAACAATAGCCGACGGATTTGCCGGCTACATACTTTCTAAAGGGAGGGATTATAATGGACAAATTTTCCTCAGAAATATGTAAAACTAATAATATTTTGATCTTTTAATAGATTTCTGGAAACTAAAATTTACCCAAAATTTTAAAAATGACAACTATAAATCTAAATAAAATAAAATCGAAAAATAATATGAACTAAATTTTAATGAGACGGAACAGCTACAATGAAGGTTATTTTAAGTGAGTGGGGATTTGTCCTGCTTTTAACATATCAAAGCATATTTGCCACAGTGAAGTAAAAATTCTGGGTGGAACCGGGTGCCTTTCAAGACTGAATTTCTGATATTGCGGCGGTGATTTCTTCTGAAGTAAACATGATAACAGAATTCTTTCTGCCCAAATCGCATGATATTGATATGTGTACGATATGTGGTTTCAACAAGCCGGTGCCACATGCAATACAGCCTGTGAAACGATTTAATTACTGCGTGATACATTTCCTGGTCATGTACTCTATCATTTCGGTAATCAGACTTGGCCCCCTAAATCGTGTGAATCAACACCGTTCGATTTATTATGGGGTTATTTGAAGTCAAAATTCTATTCCAGTAAGCCTACAACCACCTGTGCCTTGAAGGAACAAGTTCAATGCTTCATCAATGAAATTTAGCCACATTTATGCAAAATCGTCATAGAAAATTTCGATAAAAGTGTTGCGTATGTACCAGCAATGCTGTAGAGGCCATCTGCCTGATGTATTCCATACATAACCTATCCATTCAAGAAAAAAAAACAATGTTTTATATTAAATTTAAATCTTGTGTAACTTTTGAGACACTCTTATTATTGTTTTTCAGAACCAATGAATTTTTCTTAGATAGTAGAATAGCGGATTATCTGAGGAATGTATACAGATTTAATTTATTATTTTATAAAGCTTTAATAAGTACATTCTAAATTCTTAGACGCAATTATGAGGATTAATAAAAGTTGGTTTTTTACGTATTTAAATTAAATAAATTTATAGATAGGTATTAAACTTACACGCCAATACAATACACACAATAAATACATGATACAAGATTTATGGAACAGTTGATGACGTCAATAATCATCAAGTGACAATCAATAATTATCGCATGGTTTTGTTAAAGAAATATTTTAATCCATATATAAAAAAATTAAGAACAAATTGTTACATGTCTGGGGTTTTATTGTCATGTCAACTTTTAATAGGCAATGAAGTGTTTTGCACATTCTTTATGACGTGTAAAAACAATTGTTAAAGTAAACCCGTTAAATAGAGAATATTTGAATATTTCATACCGATTACATAACATAAGCAATGTTTTTATGTCATCACTAGGAACCTAAGTTTTAGATGGAGGTTTTAAGAAATTTTATCAATATAGCATATCTTCTACCATCATCCTGAGGTGGGTTAAAGAACATAATAGGAATAAAGGCAACCGCATTGTTGGCCAATTGGAAGGTGACAGGCCTAAGACTCTTAGGACCTGGAGATCTTTTTGGTTGGTCAACTACAATAATCGCGGAAATTGTCAGATTCGTGTCCCATACGCAAATTGTAAAAAGATGGGAAGAAGTGCAAGGATCTAAACTTGACAGGGTAACACCAAGTAACCTTGAAGAGTCAGCATCAAAGAAGTACTTAGGAATTACCAGGAAAAACCTACGCTTGACAGTTGGTTTTTTAACTGGTTATTGTCAATTAAGCAAACATCGAGATGTTTGCAAATAGCAGATACGCCTCTATGTAGGAAGTGTGAACGAGAAAACGAAACTGTAGAGCATGTCCTATGTGAATGACCGGAGTTATTGTTAATACGAGATTACCCGTTCAGCTAGTCCTGGCCCACACCTGTCCACATAAAAGAGATGTCTCCTGGTGACTTGTTCACCTTCTTAGAAATGACAGTATGGACAATGAGCTAAGCGTGACAGCTCCCTGGAAGGATGGGTCAATTGTGGCCTAAGTGCTGGGAAACTTCACTCGCTCTCCCTATTCTACTGATACAGATACAAAATATCTTCAAAATTTCTCCACGTTCTTATTGATTTGAAGTCATATGCCTAGTAATACTCTAATGAGTTCAATTTATGAGGCCTTTCTGGTCTAAGTTTCTCTCCGCCTCTGTTTTTGTAGATATCGTTCGTTCTCTTATCATTTTCCTATGATGTCTCAGCGGACTTACCCTTCTCTTTTCTTTTGCGTTCATATTGTTTTTCTTAGTTCTTAACTTGTTTAATTGGCATACTTTCATTTATTATGTACATGACTCTACCTTATTAGTATGGTATAACTATGCATTGCCCCTTCCGATTGGTGATTGGTCTCGAAGTCCTCTTTTGTTCTATTGAGTAATGTGCTGATTTATTCCTTGCTACCTTGCACCTACTCGTTTACGCCAGCTCCACACATACGGGCCAACGTTGGCCCCAACAGCGTTCGTCCAATGTGTGTACCGACAAAACTGTGTTGGCGCCAACGTTTTTATGACTTGCTCCAACGTTGGTAGTTTTCTGTGGAGTGTCGGTTTTTGCGTACACATCAGAGGGATTCCAAAGGGACACCAAACGATCCCATGTGTGGAGCCGGCCTTAGGTTGCCCATCCTACACGTATTTCTTATCCCGTTACTTCTTGTTTTATGTATTAATATGTTTGATGCTATTCTTTCTTAGTTTTTCCATTTCATTTCTTTCTTTCCCATCTTTGTCTTATACTAGTGTCAGGTCTCCTTTCTATTGTTATGACAGGCCGAATTACAAACTTATTAAATCCGTTTTATTCGTCTTATATATTGAGCATTTTTGTCAAGTTATTTGCCATTACTTTTTTTTGAAGTTTCAGAATAGTACTTAGTAGTTTTATTCCTTTTTAATTATTTTAGTAATTTTATTCGCTTTTCTTAAAGAGGACTATCATAATGCTTGTTCTCCGTACTGTCTTGTTATTTTGAAGCCAAGCTTCTATGCTAGCGTTGTATTACTTTTGTTCTCTAAAATAAAATGCTGATTTTTGATACTGCGATTTTGTGAAATGCTACAAAATTGAACGTAACTTGATCGTGTATTTGCACCATTCGACCAAATCGGCGCGATCGATGGCAAACAAACAAGTCTGCATTACGCAGCATTACGATTTACCTTACGACAGAGTTGGTTGGGTCTGGGTCGTAAATTTCATCGTGTGTATTATGAACGATAAAATCGTACGGCTGCAAAAAAAATCATTTGCCGATAAATTTAGAAAATGGCTTATAGCGAGAAGTTTTTAAGAGATTTTTTGACATTTATAGAGAATAAGACTGTCTTTGAAAAATAAAATCGACACCATATCATTATAAAACTGCTATAAAAAGCTATGGATATTTTGTTTGCTGAACTTCAAGAAGTGAAAGCAGATGCCAATGAAGAGTTGGTAAAGAAGAAATTTAATAATTAAACATCTTACAAAAGTGAGGTAAAATTAGTAAAAATCTGCAGCAAATCAGGTGCAGAATTGGTGTAAATTTATAAGACAAAGTTATGGTAATTTTAATTGATATCTTTTTTGGGCGATTAAGATTTACCAAGAACACCTGTCTCTAATATGTAAATGAAAGAAATATATTCATGTAGTTTTATTTTGTCAGATTACAGCTCCTTCATTATTAAAATGCTCCGTAAAACTGTTTCTTGTGACCTTTCTAATCTGTGACAAATTTCTGTTGCGCAAACTTTGTTGTAGATCGAAAAAATCATTTGAGGTAGCTAGAAGACCTACTGTAACTGTTCCAGATTCATGATCCAAATGCTCCGTAGTAGTATATATTTGCGGACATTTTGTTCTCAACAGATTGTGTAAGACGCAACATGTCATCAATATTATCTCAATTCTTCCCAAATTAACATTGATTGCGGTACTAAATATTCAAAACCTAGCAGTCAGAATTCCAAAAACGTTTTCAATTATTCGAGGCGCTCGTGACAGTTTGTAGTTGAAAATATCTTCCTCTGTCTAAATTTCTCTCAGGAAATGGATTTAGGAAGTATTCCACTATCGAAAAAGCATCATCTGCCACAAATACGTAAGGTAGAGTCATTTCACTGCTTTGTAACTTTTTGGTTTAGGTACTCTGTAGAATTCGACTTCAGTTTTTCATACCGTTCATACTTCTCATTCAGTCCCCCTACAATGATACAATGATAATAATTTATTACTTAATTATCAATATTGTTACCAAACATTGACCTAGATCACAGATGATTATAACCTTATCCTAGATCAGGTTTTAAATTTTTTATGTTTATACACATATGGGTTTTTGTTGCTTTCTGTATTTTTTAGAAGACTTTCTTTAGTTTGTATTTATTATAAGATACTGTTTTATTTGGTATTTCATTTCATAGTTTTTACTTGCGTCTCAGATATTTTATTACCTTTAAATAAAAACTGTGTAAATTGCAGCACACGTTTCAGATATTATTCTGCTCAAGGCATTGAGGAAAGATGACAGCGGAAAACTTCAAACCCTGGTAGCTTCTTTCCGTTGCTAAAAATCTAAAATTGTAATAAAATTATTAATGAAATTTTTTTAAAGTGAACCCCATGTAGTTGGTACTTTACCTCACTTTACCTTATCTTAAAGTTATTGATAGTTTTTCATGTGGTGTTATTGAAGAACGCATATATGTGCCCTGCTTCTGAATAAGAGGTGTTATTGCTGATACCAATTCAACGTAAGTAGATTCATCCATTCGCAGACGATTTCTCCAATTATCTGGATATCGCAATTCTTCTAATAAATGTAAGTGACTGTATGTATGTCTTTTGAGCAACCAATCTTTGCATCACCCCTACGTTTATTGTATTTTTTCCTTTATTTTCGATTATACAAAGAGCAAGAGCTGCCAAAAATATATCGTTATCTGACATGTTTATGATTTGAAAGTCAGAACTCATACTGCAAAATCGGTACGTGAGCGTTCAACTCACAAATTCGTATTGAGTCTCACTCTAATGCTGTATAGTTCAGATTTCAAGATTCGTTACTGAGTTACCATTTTACTGTAACAATTTTTTCCTATTGTTCACAAGTGATGTACAATATAAATCATTAAAAAATTTTATAACAAATAAAACCCTTGACGTAACAATTTTTTTATTTTTTATATACGGATTAAAATGTTTTCTTGGCAAAATAATGTGATAAATATTTATTGTCACTTTAATATTGACGTCATGAATTGTTTCATAAATCTTGTATCGTATATTTATTGCTTTTTATTATTTTTTATTATATATAAGTATTATGTACAGTAGTGGAAACAACGTTTTTATATATCGTCGCTAACCTGCAAAAAGCGACAGAAAATTATGCAAACAATTGTGTTTTGTACTGTATGTACTGAATTTAAACCTATTGTCATGTTTCGTAGAATTTAGAGATATCTTACATATATTTTAATATATGATTATGTCCTTGTATGTTTGTCTTTGTCTGTCTATCTGTCTTTCAGTGCTATAACTCTTGAAGGAGAAGTCTTAATTTCCCCTTAATCTAAGAAAGAACCTTATTGAATTTTTTTGCTTGGTCCATTGATCATGCAGCCAGTCACATATAAGAAATTATCATTTCTTGTACAAAAAAACATTACATCGTCTGTTTCTTTTATATTCATTGATACATCTTTTTATTGTACTCTGTGCTCATAACATCTTTGACAAGTTTGCATATCTGGGATCTGTCAAAATCTCTGTTTGTAATGTATGATTCATGCTCATTTATCCTAGCATTTAGTGATCTTGAAGTTTCTCCTAAATAAAAGCGTTGCATTCACAAGCTATTTTCTTACTGTTATCAAGTCATTTTGGCAGATAAAGAGGACGACGTCGGTTATCTACATATTTATAAAGTTTACGGAAAGATTAACATGTAATAGAAAAGTTCTTAATCTGAGAAAAGTCAAAAATATATTAGTTCAAAATAATTACCCACTGGAATTCTAAAATCCTTTTACTAGAAAAAGAAGCTTCGTCATTAAAAATCTTTTTCAGCAATCTTAAAATAATACAATGCTACCTCAAAAAAATGGATAATAGTCCCATCCATATCCATAAGAAGTGTATATCACTGCCATGCATTAATGGCGGTTCCGAACAAATGTAAAAATGCTGTATAAATTTAATATAAATGTTGGACGGTTGAGTTTACCGAAAGTACAAGCTGAGTATAGCTGCAAATATCAAACATGGAACAAAAACTTCGGTTTAGCAGTGTTGGCATGTTTTAATATTGTATAAGCTGTATGATTCAAATAAGTATAAAGAGATAAAGCTTTAAAAAAGTACATTTTGATTATATTATGTTATGAATTCTGCAATTTTTGATTTATATAAAACAAAAATAAATAAATATTTGTTTCTTTGAAGATTAATTGCAGTAAATTATTGGAAATTTTTTTGGCAATATCCCTTTGATAGATTAGGTGATAAATTTGGCAATCGTCAAATCAGATGTTAAACAGATGTTAGCAATGAATCTAGAAAGAGACAAATATTTACTTGTTATTGTTTCATATTAATTAAAAATTGCAGAATTCATAAAATAGTAAAAAAATCAAACTGTACTTTTCAAAAGCTTTCTCTCTATATATTTGAAGCGTACAACATATCCATTATAAAAACACCCCGATACTGTCAAACCAAAATATTTTATTTCATGGTTGACATTTGCGACTATATTCAGCTTGTACTTTCGGTAACCAACGTTGTAACGTCCAGCCCAAGTGTGAATAGCTTTGGTGAGGTAACATCTCCCTGGCGAACTCCTCTGTTGATTGGTACAGCTTTGGTTTTCGCATCTATTTGTATTTTCATTGTAGCTTTCTTGTAAATATTATGTATGAGCATTCTGTATCGGGAGTCTATCCTGCAGTTGTTTACAGCTCTCTCTATTGCCCAAAGTTCTATGGTGTCCAAGAATCCAGAAGAAGATTCTCTCTCCTGTTGCCGACAAGAATTATTATTTTTTATTATTATTATAATATAAGCGAGGGCAGAGGAACTAAGTCCCTATTATGCCCAATAAACAAAGAAATTTTCATTAATCACCATACTAGTAAATAACAAAAATTAACAACTAAAAGAAATAAAATTACATTTTTGGTTTAAAGAGAAAAACAATATTTTAACTATAATATAAACTGTCGAGTCTGTTTTGACGAGTTGGTTAGAGGAAGCGGAGACAATGTTGTCGTTGAGGTTATTCACAGCACTCAAAAACTCTATTTGGAAGAAAGTTCTGTCTTTGTCTTATAGAAAAATTTTCTTTCTTTAGTTTTATATTGATGACCTCTGAGGCGTTCATCTTGGTTTATGATAAATATTTCCTCGAGGTTTCCAAAATTGAATTTTAGTATTTTGAATGTTGTAATTAAGTCTCCACGTTGTCGGCGAAGTTCAAACGTAGTGAGGTTTGCCATACTAAGTCTTTCTGCATAAGACGGTCTTCTCGGTCCCAAAGAAATTCGAGTGGGCTTTCTTTGTTCGTTTTTCCACATCAGTATTCGGTCTCGAACAAGATCGGCGATACCACGTTGGTACCAGCGTATTCAAGTATGGGTCTTACGTACAAAGTGTAAAGTTTGCAAATAATTGCATTGAAACTCCCGAAAACACCTCGAATAAGATACAGTCTGGAGTTTGCACGTTTACTAAATAGATCGGGTAATATGATCGGACCAAGTTAGGCTGACTGTCGCAATAACACCAAGATCGTATTCATACGAAAACACAGATACGATCTAATGGCTGCCCGTTTAACTAAGTAGTACGGGCACCAAGTGGGTTTATTTTTGCCAATTCGAATAGCACTACACATTTTTTCCGCGTTAAGGGTAGTAACCACCATGAACACCAAGTTAAAATAGAGTCTCAAGTCCATTTGGAGGGTTAAGCTGGTTTGTGTTTGGATTGGCATATATTTTTGTGTCGTCAGCGTAAAACGATATTTTACTTGAGTACATAATAAGGGAATATCGCTGGTGGTAAACCGTAAAAAGCAGAGGTCCAAGGACAGAAACCTGAGGCACTCCACTTTCCACTAACCTGTCCTGTGAAAAAGATTCGCCAACTTTCTAACTTTGTAATATCGATCTGTCAGGGAATTCATCTATCCAACGAAGTAAAGTACCGGCGAACTCCGAAATGTTCTAGCTTATGTAGAAGTCTGCGCTTAGGTACACGGTCAAAGGCTTTAGAAGAAAATCTAGATTAAACAACGTCGACCGGCTTGCGAACTGTTAAGGGATGAGGTCCAGTCGTTTCAACAACAGTGTAGGAGATTAGTTAAGTAGAGCGACCAGAGAACAAATATCCATGTTGTTGTGTGTTGGAAAAACTTGTTCTGGAGAAGGAATTTGGTCATCTCCTCGGAAATAATGGCTTCCACTTTAACTTTGGCAACTACTGGCAGCAAGCTAATCGGACGATAATTGTTGGGGTCGAGTTTGTTGCCTTTTTTAAAAATAGGGTAACGGAAGCTAATTTCCAACTAGGGGGTAAGGAGTTTTTGGATGAAAGAGGTTTGCATAATATAACGTAAGGGTATTGCAAGCGTGTCTGCGCACCTTTTTTACAGTTTTTTGGTGTTAAACCATCTAAACCAGGTGTAGAAGCATAGAATAATTTTTAATAATTTTAAACAGTTTGTCCTTGTGTTAATGTAGTGTTATGTACAATTTATGTCCAATTTCATGTTTATTACATTCTGCGCTTGCTGGATAGAACAAATTTGACGAAATGCCCCTGATGATGCTGTA
Source organism: Diabrotica balteata (assembly GCA_918026665.1). Taxonomy (NCBI): domain Eukaryota; kingdom Metazoa; phylum Arthropoda; class Insecta; order Coleoptera; family Chrysomelidae; genus Diabrotica; species Diabrotica balteata. The sequence goes on along the minus strand of OU898281.1, from coordinate 33,523,259 downwards.
GAAAGCGAAAGTACTTGGGCAAGATTTGATTATTATATTTGTGCTCGATATTTGCCTTAATTTTTCAAAGTTATTATTATTTTGTTACATTTTTATTAAACACTAAATACTCATGTCACCTAACATATTTTTTTATTGTGACTAGATTTATAAAACACTTTTCCCAAAAAAAAACTGTACGATTTTGAGATTTTTATTGAAAAAATAACATTTCGTCTGATAAATCAAAAATTTTCCCAACGAATCTCTGGTCACGCTTCGACACAAGGCCAGTGTTAATTTCAAGTCCCGATAAAAATAAATAGGTAAAACTCGATGCATCCAAATAACTGGCACAACTCCGTACTGCAGCTTTGAACTTACGTAACGCAAAATATATCCGACATTCGCTAATGAGAGAAAGAGAGAGATAAGCATACAAAACAAACTATAAAGTATTGCCAACTGTCTGCACATCGTCTTCGTCATCACATCAACAGTCGAAAATAGATTCTTGGAAACTTTTCAATGTCTAATTACATGGTCGTTTTTAATATTTTGCAAATTGCAGATTAACAGTTGAATTTTCACTTTTCGGAAAAGGAAAAATGCCAGTTAGTAAAATTATGGATTACAATTAAAATTTAAAATATTTGTTTTCGTAAAATATAGATGTCTTGTAACAGTATTATTTTAAATTCTTCTAATTGTTGGCTCTCACCTCAGAAACACCAGGTGCATTTGTTGATAATGTTACTCTATGCAGATATCAAAGGCGTTTAACAACCAGTCCCCTATAGTTTATCAATGGTAAACTTTTATATATATAGTATCGATGATACTGATTTATCTAGATAAGAGACTTCTACCAAGACTTTTCTGATAATTTTATTTCCATTATTAT